>OU611754.1:665000-977500 GCA_914767535.2 Dunaliella primolecta | reverse complement strand
GAACTCCAAACTTTTCTGTCTCCCACCTCTTGTGTGCGGATGACTTATGCCTGACTTCCAACTCCCCTCACAGTCTACGACTTATGATCAATCGACTACAAACGTACTCACGCAAAAAATTCTTATTTATTAACCCCAAAAATCTGTCATTGTCTGCTTCAATTCTAGAGGTATCAATCTGCCCACCTTCCTCTACGATAATGAACAGATATCATACTCCGACAACTTCCGATATCTGGGGATGATGTGTGATAGAAACCTCAACCTGAACAAGGCTGCTGAGGAAGCCCTCAAACCTTGCTTGGCAGGCATGGCAAGGGTACTTATGTTTGCACATCAACACCAACTAACACATCGCCTTCACGCGTATCTTTGGCTTTTAAAACCATATGTCATCCCTGCTGGTATGTACGCAAGCCAGATTTGGGCCACTTCCTACCTCCAACAAGGTCATGAGATGGAAAACTGCATTCAGAAATGGCTTCTGAGATTTCTAAGATCCATGTTGGGAGTCAGGAGTTCAACACCTTTCAGGAGTGTTCTGCGAGAGTGTGGCATTGAGCCAATACAACTCAATCGCTTTAGAGCCTGTGCGGCCTATATAATTCCCTTACTTATTGCAACAGTCCTCTTCTACGCAAGGTTTTCCATGCGGACGTCTCACTCAGCAACAGAAATGCATCTTGCTGGACTTCCCATTTTCTTATTGGTACCAATGGGCTCCATCAGGCTCAAACTTTTCAAGAGCAAATCCGCACAGGTAGCCATTTGAATTGAAGTCAGCTTGTTGTGGATTTAAGGGCACGACATCTAGCTTATTGGCGGCAACCTTTGTTCTCTGAATGTCAACCTCGAGATGTCAATAGCAAAAAATGTACCTACCATCATTGGTGTGCCCTCCCAACTAGGAATGCCCATGTCACTTATTCACCCTACATGCTGCCTAAACACATATTCAGACTTACCCAAGTACATAGTCCGCAGCGTGGCTCGATTTTGGTTACGTGTCCACAATTTGAGGGTTAAGCAAGCCAATTGGAATGACAAAATCTCCCCGACGTGTGATCTGTGTGATGCCCAGGAAGACAATCAAGATGAGCAGCATGTCATTTTTAAATGCACTCACTCACCCTCACGTTTGCAACATTAGGAGGAAATACGCATCCTTGTTTGCTGGTCATGTCCTGTCCCTCTCAAAGCCATCATCTCCGAGGGCTCCTTATTTACCTGCATATCACCATGTCCACTCGCATGATATGTATTGCTTCTTGAATCAGAACAACAACAACCTTTTTTTCTTTTCTCCATGAACTTCTTTGTTTTTATGAACAGACTAGCAGTCAGTCGGTTTGACTGGAAGCCTTTTTTGCTTTTTGCTTGTAATGCTTGTAATGCTTGTAAGTGCTAAGCCACGGTTAAGGCAGTAGGGTGGTGTGACATTATATATATGCATCTGAGCTGCAGGGGCTCCTTACTCGCAAGACTATGCTAGAAACCAAGTATGCTAGCAAAAAGATTAAAGACTCCTTTTCGCGAGCCCTGCCAACCCACATCCACACTGCCCTTAAAGAATGGGCCCTGGTAACTCAAGAACAAATGGCCTCCCCGCTGGACCACAACCCACAATACCAACACTACTGGAGCTACGACCCCCAAGACACTCTCTTCGGTGCCTATCATAACTCCTTCTCATCCAAATTTTCAGGTTTCTCCGTCTGCCATCCCATTTACGATGAGAATGTTATGACTCAGGCCTTGCATCATTCTATTTACTCAGCTATTATCAATACAGAAGCAACTGCAACTTTCATGTTCCTCCCTATCTGGGGAAAACAAATGATAACTAACCCCTACTCTAAGCTCATCACTGCTTATCCACATCTCTGTTGTGAACTTGCAACAATCACACGTAATAACCTCTGCTACAATGATCCACAATCTTGCCTCAACCAGGAAATACCTCTTCCTCAGCACACATGGGACCTACAAATTGTTGCTGTCTGGAACACATCTGCAAGGATCCATCTAAACAATCACAACCCAGCTTGCCTGCAGGGCCTGGCTTCGGCTGTACCAGAAGTTAACTGGAAGCTGCGCAATATAGGCAACCATTCTACTCTCAATACAATGCATGCTGATATGCCTGGATCCAATAAATGCCAACGCCTCCCCTCTGACAAACAACAAACATCTAAAAAACCCAACCTATTCACACAAAGGTAATCAGGAAAAACTTTTTGTACCTAACCAATCTAGTCCAACCCTCAAGCTCAAAGTCCCTGACTGGAGGACATGGGCCTACACTGATGGTAGTTGTCAAATCCCGAATAGCAAACAAGAAATTGGAGCAGGCGTCTACTGCCCTCTCACTGACAGCAGAAGTTTTGTCGAGCCCAATGGTGCTGGAATTACCAACACCATATGTCGAGCTGAATTAGCAGCAATCGCTGCTGCCATCACGCACTCTTATTCACACATTGCTTCAGACAGTCTTACCTCTCTTCATCAAATACGTAAACAGCTTATTTACCCTGAGAAGCACAAACACCATATTCAAGGGGATGTTCTTAAAATCATATCTTCTCTCATTAGCAACTCACAAACCAATATTTGTGTCTACAAAGTAAAATCTCATGCTGGCATTGCTGGTAACGAGTGTGCAGATGCTATTGCTAAATATCAAGCAAGCCAAGCCAATGATAACGTGGCTGATACTGGGATCCCTTGCGCAGGCCCTGGTGGAAATCCTTTCTCTCACTTATTTTGGTTAGCCAAGGAGGAAAAAATGAACACAATGCTGACACACCCACAGCTCCTGCTCCCAGTCCTAAAGTCACCTACCTCCCCAATCTTCAAAATGCTCTCAAGTCTCACATGCATACAAAACACAGACTTGGATATGCCAACCCCAAAACAGGCTACTACACTTACTATCAGAGCTTATTACCTCATGTTAACAAGAAAGTCAGCAACGCCTTTAGAAACATGCCTTGTATATCCACACCTATGAAGCGCACCATTTTAAAATATCGCACTGGCACCCTCTATAACCAAAAACATGCAGTTCGCTTCAAGAGGTCCACTGACCCACTATGCCCTCTCCCAGGCTGTCATCAATTAGACAGTGCACTCCACATGCTTTCAGGCTGCCAAAATCAAATCATCTCCAGCATGAAAACTGAACGCCACAATGTTGCTGGAAGAATGATCATCAAAGCTCTTAGCAAAAGCCCTTTGGGGGCAGGCTTGGTTAACATGGACATAGGGAGTGATGATAGGCTGGCGCAACACTGCTACATACAGAGTAGTAGCTTAAAGAATATTAAGAATGTAATATGGAGTTGGAGTGAGATCACACCTTCTGAGTATAAAGCAGTGACCGGGTCATAGGCTGGGTTCGACTCCCAGAGCAATATAATCCCTAATTGCTTAACTGCTTATACTTGGAAGGTCATCACGCTGGATTCCACTGCGGGACGTAACAGTGGTAGCAAAGCAATGGACATACCGATAATGGACATACCACTGCACAGGAGGAGGTGGCACCACGTGCCTCTTCCCTCGGAGATCAGCACTGCCTACATAAGGCTTAGTAAGACTAACATGGAACACATTGTGAATTCTATTTCACTCTTCCGGCAGGCGCAACTTCACAGCCGCTTTACCTACCATGTACTCCACTTCAAAGGGTCCCATGTATACCGGCATAAGCTTTTTCACTCCAGGCCCAGTTTGTTTGATGTTCTTGGTGCTAAGCATTACCAGATCTCCTGTTTTGTACTTCACTTCTCTTCTATGTTCATCCTCTACCCTCCTCATTTTCTGTTGTGCAGCTTCCATGCAGCGTCGTGCTTGCTGAACACTTCTGGTAATACCCTCAGCATACTCAGAGGCTCTCGGAACTTTACTTGGCAACTGCACGGTAGCGGGAGTCAAAGGATGTTGACCATAATTCAAGAAAAGGGCGTGTTTTGCACTGATTCCTGCCAGGAGTTGTTGATGGCGAACTCGGCACATGCCAACTTCTCATCCCAATCATCTTGTGCGTAGCCCACATAAGCTCTCAACATCTCTTCCAAAGTCCTGTTCGTACGCTCGGTTTGTCCATCTGTCTGGGGTTGGAAAGCACTGGACATCCTCTTGTCCATGCCCAGCAACTCACACACCGAGTCCCAAAAGATGTTGTTGCGGGCCCCGATCTGAAATCAGCGACCTAGGTAATCCATGTAACCTCACGACATTGTCCACCAAAATCTTGGCAAAGCTTTTGGCATCCAGTCCTGCCTCAGTAGTTGGCACAAAATGTACCATTTTGCTCAACCTGTGTACAAACACCATGATTGCATCATGGCCAGCAGCCGTGACAGGCAGTTTCACAATGAGATCCATAGACACACTCTCCCATCTTCTCCTGGGGATGGAAAGGGGCTGTATTTTTCCACCATACATTTTGGTACTGACCTTGTGTTTTTGGCAGGCATCACAATGGCGTACATAGTCTTCCACATCAGACTTAATTCCATACCAGTAAAAGTCACGAGATACTAAGTGGTAGGTGGTAATGCTCACATGGCCACTCAGCGTGCTGTCATGGCATAGCTCAAGGATCCGCCTTTTCAACAACGGACTGTTGGGTACCACCACTCTTCCCTTGTAGTACCAAATGCCATCTCGGCGTTCCAAACCCCTTGTGTATTTGCGCCTGGAGAACAAAGGATCTGACTGGTACGCGGCTTGAATATCTTCCTTCAGTTGGCAAGAGGAGTTAGCTCACCGACCACAACCAGGCGTCCCCGGTGTAAGTGGCGTGGGTTCCTCCCCCCCACCTAGCTGCTCTGCTCCTCCCGAGTGAGCTTGGCTTCCGGTGGAAAGCGGCGGCAATTGAGTCGGAGGGGCAACGCTTAGTGCCCGGGCCCTTGGGCTCCCGAGTATGAGGGGCTGCCTCCGCAGCGTCATCTCAGGAGGGACCTCTCCCGACTCGCTCGCTCCAGGCGGCGGGGGCAACTGCTCTCCAGCAGACCTCCCCAACCCCAGCGCTCGCTTTTGCCCTCGAGTCATGATAGCCGCCACAACTCCCAAAGCTCCTACACAGATCACAGTCTCCGGCGTAGCAGGGTCATACAACAATGGATTGCAGCTCACTGGATCTGCCACATTTGTCTCCCCTTTAGCATACTTGATGATAAATGGAAAGCGTGACAAAAATTCCATCCACCGTGCTTGTCGTCTAGAAAGGTTTGGCTGGGTTTGCAGGTGGGTGAGCGGGTGGTGATCTGTGATAAGCTCGCACTCGACAGCACCCTCCAGGTAGCACCGCCAAACTTGTAGGGCATGGATCAGACCAAGCAACTCCTGCTCACCAGTTGTGTAGTTGAACTCTGCTGGGGAAAATTTGGTGCTGGTATATGCAATCACACGTCCGCCCTGCATGAGCACTCCTCCTGTTCCCACTACAGATGCATCAGTGTGCACTTGGAACGGCTTGTTCAGATCTGGGATAGCGAGCACTGACGCACTGATCAGCCTTTTCTTAATTTCCTGGAATGCTTCAGCCACCGCAGTTTTGATACGCTTGACAGATCCATCAGTTTGAACCTTCTCTTGCACGTATTCTATAGACCCTAAGTTGTTCCAATCAATGACTTTGCTGGCCTTTTTACTCTTGTTTTTCCCCTTTCCAGTGTGGCCACACAATGCCGTAAGGGGTGCCACTACTGTGCTAAAGTGCTCCATAAATTTTCAGAAATAATTGGCGAGCCCTAAAAAGGCCTGCAACTCCTTCAAGCACTTGGGCAGCGGCCATTTCTCGATCACAGCTATTTTTGCAGGGTCCACAGAGATGCCATCTTTGCCTACTACACGCCCCAAAAAATGCAGCTCAGGTTTGTTGAGCTCACACTTGCTCAGCTTTGCTTTGAGCTCATACTTCCGCAGCAGTTCTAGGACAATCCGTAGATGTTGTTCATGCTCTTCTGGGGTGCGGGACATCACCAAGATATCATCCAAATATACCAAGACAAATTTTCCAATATACTCTCGAAAGAGCGTGTTCATAGCCCATTGAAATGTTGCAGGAGCGTTTGTCAACCCAAAGCATAGTACTTTAAACTGGAACTGACCAAAAGGCGTGACCATCGCCGTCTTAGGCTTGTCCTCATCATTAATCCTGATTTGGTGGTATCCGCTCTGCAAGTCCAAAGATGAGAAAATCGTGCAGCCATGCAACTTGTCCAACAGGTCATCGGTTCGGGGCAAAGGGTCCCTATCCTGCACTGTAATTTTGTTCAACGCCCTGTAATCTACGCACATGCGTAGAGAACCATCTTTTTTCTGAACAAAAATTACTGGAGCACCATAAGGGGACAAGCTCGGCTCAATGAGGCCCTTCTTTAATCCATCCTCAATCCGTTTGTGAACTTCCAGCTCCTTTTCTCTAGGTAACCGGAAAGGCCTTTTGTAAGTGGGTAACGCTCCATCAATTAACTTAATTGTATGATTAACATCAAACCGGTGGGGTGGGCACTGCATGATAGGTTCAAATACATCCTTAGAATCCTCTACAATTTGCTTCTCTTTTGTCTGAGCTAGTAAGCCCGGGATTTCTTCCGGCACTTCATTGCTGGCACCTGTAGTCATCAAGCTATGCTCTTCCATATCGTTGTTTTGCACCAACATGAGCCAACTGGTTGCACCCGCTTTGATTTGCTTTGCTGCTTGTTTTGCGGATAAAAAATCACTTCTTGCTGCCTCTTGGATTTTGTACACCGAGCACAAGATGTTGTGTGCATTTTTCTTCCATTTCGCCTGCCTTTCCTTTTGCAAATCCTCATCTTTCAAGCCGTGCATTTCCAGTTTACCTCTTACACAGACCAGCACAGCTCCAAATCTTTTGAAAGAATCCATGCCCACAATTAAATCCACACCTTGCAACATGTCTGGCATGATTTTTGCACTTAGCGGAGTTTTGTTCCTCTTTTCCTCACTTGTTGGGGTACACCACTTTGCAACCTTGTTTGTTCCTCTCTAGAAGTAAAGTGCCACCACACTCATTGCTCACTGAGGAATGTCCTCCATTAGCCACCTTGATGCTCATTGTATTTGCCAGTGTGCGAGAGTCAGTGGTAAATTCCCTCTCTCCATCACATTGCTGACCAATTTTTCATTCGAGCAGGTTACAGCTCCAATGCCAAAGAGCACACATTAAGCCAATGGGTCCATCATCATCCAAATTCCCAATTTTTTCTTTGTTCCACACGTATGCACAATTGCATTCAATCATAATAAGCCAACAATACATCCGGATGACGCTTTTGCTCCTCATGTGAGCCACCAAGTTTTGTGATGAAGTTGCAAGAGAACCACCACGTTCCATTTTCAATTGTTTTCAGTAGTGGGGCCACTTCACCATCATGGCATGCATTGGCACGGACTGCACAACTTTCTTGAAGGCAACGAGAATCGTCCAAGTAATCCCACAACATAAGACTGCGCACAGATGCACATACATTGAATCCGCGCAGAGACGCATTAAACATCCTTTCTGGTTCGTCCTCACAGAACTCCAGCAATCATAGGTGTGCCCAGAACACCACAAAAATACAGAGTCCACTCTGAGCCACTAGAGCAAAATCAACATTAGACCACTCCTAATTCACCACAGACCTCCGTCTGTACATTGGTCTGGCGACTCCTTGCCTCTTGCCATCCGGCATCTCATCCAGTGGCCCAATCCAGGACATGGCATAGACAACTAAGGGCCCAATCCAGGGCAGCAGAAGAAATTCAAAGCCCACTGGGTATGGCATCAGCAAATCAGATATGTGCTTGTGCATGAATTGTGACTACGAGAAAGCCCTCAGGGAGAGTTGCATGCAATTGCATGCCTGTGCGCATGGAGAGCAAGAAAGCAACCCATGCAAATGAGCATTCGCCCAAGCATGTACTTACCTGTGCCTCCTGTGCTGTGTACAAATGACCCTTGCTGCTGACAAGCAGACCTCTAAAGTGCTTGAGACTGTCATGGGGGGGAGAGACAATGACTGCGACCAGCTGAATCCTCCAGCACACCCAAAGGGAGCGACATCAAAACTCATGAAATACTGGATAAATTTGCAGCTAAGTTGCGGGGCGAACATTAGAAGAGAAAGCGCAACTCGAAATGCCATGAAGGTCCTGACGCCAAGCGTCCCAGCAAATGGAGCAAGTGGAAAGTTGCAGCAGCAAAAAGAAGGAGCGAGTGCCATGGACAAGGGGCACCGGCGTGGAAATTTCGAGAAAGCTGCAAATTCAGGACGGGCGGACAACAGCCAGCGAGCCCTTTCCTCCAGTGACGTAGGTGACGTGCGAATGGAATTAAGATAATCAAGAATGCCTGTGCGATGAGGAAGGATGGAGGAGAAGAAGCCAAAGAGGGAACCGCTCAAGTTCGTACAAGTATGGAAATATCTCCATCACCGCGCGAGAGCAACAGTGCGGACCACTGCCCAGCTGATAATATGCATTTCCTGCAAGGCTGGTGGAAGAGAGGCGACAGAGCGGGGCGGGGCAGCGCGAGAAGCTTGCAGCCACTCGAGATCTCACTAAAGTACTCACTCGACATTGAATCTCACCTACCTACCTCACTGTCACCTCATCTGACCCGATCGAGTCACGCATAAATGCATGCAGCATCACTTACCAGCTCTGCACGCTCAGTACCTCCTCTCGTATCCAGGAAAACACCAAGAGCTTCGCTACCACTGTTACGTCCCGCAGTGGAATCCAGCGTGATGGCCTTCCAAGTATAAGCAGTTAAGCAATTAGGGATTATATTGCTCTGGGAGTCGAACCCAGCCTATGACCCGGTCACTGCTTTATACTCAGAAGGTGTGATCTCACTCCAACTCCATATTACATTCTTAATATTCTTTAAGCTACTACTCTGTACGTAGCACATTGCTCCATGATCACTGCTGTACTATGGACTCGGTGCTGCTGCACACAATGGTGAGCCTTGCCATGCTTGTCACGCTCCTTGCAACATGCACAAGCATCCTCTTGCTCACTGCTTGCAGTGTCATGATGCAGCCCTTGATGAACAAACATGCTGGTAATAGAATCCACTGATGAGGCAACTGCATGCCTTAGTGTACACTGCATGGGCGGCAAGTGCAGCACTTAGGCAAAAGCAGGCTTGCTCTAGCCCTATTAGCACTTCTAAAATGCACGCTGTGTAAAACTGATATGTTCCCCGCCCCCCGCCCTAGTATGGCTGCTTCAGTGAATGTTTTGCATGCTTACACATGATGAGTCACTAGCATGCTTACACATGATGAGTCACTTAACTGATATGCTCCGCGCCCCCCGCCCTAGTATGGCTGCTTCATTCCAAGGCGCCGAATTTAGGCAGCCTACACAGCATGCACAGCACGAGGCGCCGGCCTTAACCTAGTACCCTAGAGCACTCTTTTTCACACTTTTTTTACCTCGCTGAAATCACTTTTTGAACTTACAGAGGCATAAAAGAAACTATATGAAAGCGCTTTGAGCACTCGTAAGAACGTGCAGCGAGATGACGAGTTCCGAATGTCGCGCACCAATGATGCTTAAATTTAATATACATGTTCTTCGCAACATCTTTATAACATCGCAAATAATCTGCGTCCACCCTGCACGCGTTGGCTGCGGACGAGCTTCTGACGTCAGAATTCGCTCTTGCTTTCCAGATATAGCGAAGGCATTCTTTAAATTTTAAAAAAGACGTGGTGCTTTTGCTAAGCTACGCTAATGTGCCGTCAGAACTCGCCCAGCACTGCCCTCCGGACCCTGCAGCCATGCCTGGGGTACAGCGTCTAGAAGCAATCAACAGTTTGTGATGTATATAAGCATTGCTCCATGCTTACTGCTATACTGTGGACATGGTGTTGCTGCACACAATGGCGAGCTTTGCCATGCATGTCACGCTCCTTGCAGCACGCAAAAGCATCATCCTGCTGGCTGCTTGCAGTGACATGATGCAGCCCTTGATGAACAAACATGCAGGTAAGTAACACCACTGATGAGACAACTGCATGCCTTAGTGCACACTGTATGGGTGGTAAGTGCAACACTTAGGCAAAAGCATGCTTGCTCTAGCACCTATCAGCACTTCTCACATCCACACTGTATATAACTGATATGTTCCCTGCCCCCCGCCCTAGCATGGCTGCTTCGGTGCATCTTTTGCATGCTTACATATGATGAGTTACAAGACTTAACTGATATGTTCCCCGCCCCGCGCCCTGGTATGGCTGCTTCAGTGCATCTTTTGCATGCTTACACACGATGAGTCAAAAGACCTAATGAATCTGTTCAACTGCCTTGTCCTTTTGTTTGCAGGCTATAACCCACACCATCTTTGTGCACACGTCTTAGAGAACTGTCTCACCCATTGCATTAATAATCTTGTTAGGTCAGGTTCAGTCTATGAGGACTGATTTCTAGCATTTATAAATTACAAATTGGTACAGTTCTCCATGCACATTTGCCTGCGGGTAAGTTCCTCACAAATGCAAGGTGCTAACATAACTTTTTCTGCCTCTTGCTCAACTTAAACGCTCAACATGAAGCCTTTTACACATGTATGCTTTCAGATGATTCACAAGCATGATAATGGATGCACACAAAGTTAATTGATAAAATGTACCCAAAACTTCAAATATCCGGCGCCTTGGACATTTAAATCCCCTTCTTTGCATCTTTCCAAGGCGCCAAATTTAGGCATCATACACAGCATGCACAGCACGAGGCGCTGGCCTTAACCTAGTACCCATCATCACTCGTCAAATCACACCTTTTGAAGCCTCGCCGAAATCGCTTCCTAAATTGAGAGCAAAAGTAATCGAACTGTATTAATGCAACTTTTGTACTCGGATCCTCACAAACGTAAAGCAAAATGACGAGTTTCGCACTACGCCCGCCAATGACGCTTAAACTTAATAAGCATCTTCTATACAACATTTATTTTACATCGTAAGCAACCAGCGCCCACAATGGCGTGCAGGCTGCGGACGGGCATTTGAAAAGAATCATCGCAAAGTCGTGACAATTTTATATTATATTGATTAAAATGCGCGCATTTTGCACGGCTAGTTGGTTCAATACACTGGAATGTTGCATCGTGTAGGTCCCTAGTTCGATCCTCACTGCAAACGCTCTTTTTGCCACACCTCTCCCGCTTTCTCCACATGGTACACTTAACATATGCACATTGTGAGTAATTTAGTGTTAATTTCCCGCAACATAGCGCATTGAGCCTTACTTACTTTTGAGGTACCAAGCTTGCAATAGCCATGAGGCATTTATTTTTCACAACACGCCCTTTGCGTTCTCAGCATCGGGCAAACTTAAAGCTTATGGGCTCGCCATAAGTGCTTCCTTGATGTATGCCCAGCCTACGTTATGATCCACAAGCAAAAGTCAGGCCTTTAGCAGTTTTCTAGCTTTGCCTTAACGTGAGCCTAGCACCCTTGTACAAGATACTTGAACAAAAATGATTCTACAATATACAATTGATAATTCATTATAATTAATGAATAGTTGTAAAAGAGCTTAAACAACCCGGCGCCTTGGACATTTAGATCCACCTCTTTCCAAGGCGCCGAATTTTGAACGCCATGCACAGCATGCACAGCACGAGGCGCCGGGCGCTAACACGCTACCCTAAGGCACACTTTTCATCACACTTTTTTTACCTCGCCGAAATCGCCTTCTGTACTTGCAGCGGCATAAAATGAACTATATAAAAGCGCTTTGAGCACTCGCAAGCTCAATAACGTGCAACAAAATGACGAGTTTCACATTCCGCGCACCAATGGCGCTTAAACTTGACAAACATCTTTTATGCAACATGATTTTAACATCACAAGCAACCCACGTCCGCCAGCTCTTCAGCACTCCCCGTCCAGCAGCACCCTAGCTCATCCAGCATTGAAGCAACGCTAATAAATGCAACAATAATAGGTATCACGCGTTTGTTGAGCAGCGGGGATGCGCGTGCACGCCGTGGATGAGCTCCGCACCGTTTTTGTGCGATCGTTACTATTATATACGCACGAAATCCGACTCGTGGCATAAGCACTTGGGCATAATTTGCACTTGCTCTACTTTCAGCACCTAGGCATCGTTTGCACACATTATACTTTCAGCACTTGGGCATAATTTGCACTTGATCTACTTTCAGCACTTCGGCACTTTTTGTTTACAATGCACAACATAATACATCACTTGCACCTTTGCACGAACGAGTACCATTCCAAGTCCAATAGTACGTCACTTGCACTTTTGCACAAATGAGGTTTAATTACGTCTCCCCTTTCCCCCCTACACAAAGTCTTGAAAATATTTTGCATTTAAAAGTTACCAAGCTTGCAATAGCTAGGCATTTGCCACAAAAGGCCAATTGTGTGCTCAACGTGCTCTATGGCAAACATGCAGCTCAAAGTGCTTTCTTGTCATATGCACATTCTTCTTTAATGATCAACAAGCAAAAGCCACGCTTGTGGCAATCCTACAACCTTCACCTGAAATAATTGCAACATATGACAAACATATTCATATGAATTAATAACAATCTTAAAATAACAATCTGAAACAAACCCGGTGCCTTGGTCCGCCCTAATCCCACTCTTTCCAAGGCGCCGAAGTTTAGGCAGCATACACAGCATGCACAGCACGAGGCGCCAGCCTTAACCTAGTACCCATATTTACTCTTTTTCACTCTTTTTCGACCACGCCGAAATCGCTTTTTTAATCAATAACGGCATAATATACATTATATTAAAGCACTTCAAGCACTCGCAAGGTCAAGAATGTGCAGCGAAATAACGAATTTCACATTCCGCGCACCAATCACGCTTAAACTTATATTCTTTGTAACATTATTGTAAAATCGCAAACAATCCGCGTCCACCCCGCACGCGATGGCTGCGGACGAGATTCTGACGTCAAGAATCGCACTTGCTCTCAGACATAGCGATGGAATTCTTATAATATTTACAATTACGTAATGCGTTTACTAAGCCTAGCTGATGTGCCGTCAGAATTCGCCCAACACTGCCCTCCACACCCTGCAGCCATGCATGGAGTACAACGTACAGTAGCAACACTTTGTTACGTCCATTGGCATTGCTCCATACTTACTTCTGTACCATGGACTCGATGCTGCTGCACACAATGGTGAGCCTTGCCATGCATGCCATGCTCCATGCAGCACGCACAAGCATCCTCCTGCTCGCTGCCTGTCGTGACATGATGCAGCCCTAGATGAACAAACATGCTGGCAATAGAAACCACTGACGAGGCAACTGCATACCTTAGTGTGCACTGCAAGGGCGGTAAGTGCAACACTTAGACAAAAGCATGCTTGCTCTATAGAGCTAGCACCTATTAGCACTTCTAACATGCACGCTGTATATAACTTAGATGTTCCCCGCCCCCCGCCCTAGTATGGCTGCTTTAGTGCTTGTTTTGTATGCTAACACATGATGAATCACTAGGCTTAACTGATATGTTCCCCGCCCCCCGCCCTTGTATGGCCGCTTCAGTGCATCTTTTGCATGCTTACGCATGATGAGTCACAAGACTTAAGGAATCTGTCCAACTCAAGGAATCTGTCCAACTGCCTTGTCCCTTTGTCTGCAGGTTATCTCTAAACGTCCTAGAGGACTGTCTTACCCATTACATTAAGCCAAACCCCTAAACTGTAAAGAACCAGGCGCCTTGGACCATTAGATCCACCTCTTTCCAAGGCGCCGTATTTAGCGAGCTACACAGCATGCACAGCACGAGGCGCCGGCCTTAACCTAGTACCCTGGGGCAATCTTTTTCACTCTTTTTTAAACTCGCCGAAATCGCTTTTTAAAGTTACAAAGGCATAAAGTGAACTATATTAAAGCGCTTTGAGCACTCGTAAGCTCAAGAACGTGCAGCGAGATGACGAGTTCCGAATTTCGCGCACCAATGACGCTTAAATTTGACATAAATTTTCTTTACAACATATTTTTTACATCGCAAATAATCCGCGTCCAACCCACACCCGTTGGCTGCGGACAAGTTTCTGACGTCAGAAATTGCTCTTGCTTTCCAGACATAGCGATGGCATTCTAAAAACATTTACAATGACGTAATGTGTTTGCTAAGATTAGCAGATTTGCCGTCAGAATTCGCCCAACACTGTCCTCCAGAACCTGCAGCCATGCCTGGAGTACAGCGTCCAGTAGCAATCAGCACTTTGTTATGTCCATTAGCATTGCTCCATGCTTTTTGCTGTACTACGGACTCGGTGCTACTGCACACAATATTGGTGAGCCTTGCCATGCATGTCACGCTCCGTGCAGCACGCACAAGCATCCTCCTGCTCGCTGTCTGCAGTGACATGATGCAGCCCATGATGAACAAACATGCTGGTAAGTTAAACCACTGGTGAGGCTACTACATGGCCTTAGTGTACACTGCACAGGCAGTAAGTACAGCACTTTAGGCAAAGGCACGCTTGCAGTAGCACCTCTCAACACTTCTCGCATGCACGCTGTATATAACTGATATGTTCCTAGTCCCCTGTTCTAGTATTGCTGCTTTAGTGCATGTTTTGCATGCTTACAAATGATGAATCACAAGACTTCACTAATGTGTTCCCCGCTCCCCGCCCTAGTATGGCTGCTTCAGTACATATTTTGCGTCCTTACGCATGATGAGTCACAAGACTTAAGGAATCTATCAGACTGCCTTGTCCTTTTGTTTGTAGGTATTCCCCCAAAGTCTTAGATAACTGTCGTACCCATTGCATGAAGCCGAAACCCTGAACTGTAAATAACCAGGCGCCTTGGACCATTAGATCCACCTCTTTCCAAGGCGCCGTATTTAGCGAGCTACACAGCATGCACAGCACGAGGCGCCGGCCTTAACCTAGTACCCATATTTACTCTTTTTCATTCTTTTTTTACCTCGCCGAAATCACTTTCTTGACTTATAGCGGCATAAAGTGAACTATAGTAAAGCGCTTCGAGCACTCGTAAGCACAAGAACGTGCAGCGAGATGACGAGTTCCGAATTTCGCGCACCAATGACGCTTTAATTTTACATACATCTTCTTTGCAACATGTTTTTAACATCGCAAACAATCAACCCTGCACGCGTTGGCTGCGGACGAGATTCTGACGTCAGAAATTGCTCTTGCTTTCCAGACATAGCGATGTTATAATTAAACTAATAAAAATGACGTAATTCATTTGCTAAGCCTCGCTGATGTGCCGTCAGAATTCGCTCAGCACTGCCCTCTGGATCCTACAGCCATGCCTGGAGTACAGCGTCCAGTAGGAATCAACACTTTGTTATGTCCATTAGCATTGCTCTATGCGTACTGCTGTACTATGGACTTGGTGCTGCTGCACACAATGGTGGGCTTTGCCATGCATGTCACGCTCCTTGCACCACGCACAAGCATCCTCCTGATGGCTGCCTGCAGTGAAATGATGCAGCCCTTGATGAACGAACATGTTGGTAAGCAAAACCACTGATGAGGTAACTGCATGCTTTAGTGTACACTGCATGGGCGGTAAGTGCAGCACTTAGGCAAAAACATGCTTGTTCTAGTACCTATCGACACTCACATGCACGCTGTATATAACTGATATCTTTTCTATCTTTTCCCGTCCCCCGCCCTAGAATGGCTGCTTCAGTGCATCATTTGCATGCTTACACATGACGAGTCAGAAGACTCAAGGAATCTGTTCAACTGCCTTGCAAGGACAATTGTCCTTTTGTTTGCAGGTTATCCCCCACACCATCATTGTGCACACGTTTTAAAGGACTGTCTCACCCATTGCATTAATAATCTTGTTAGGTCAGGTTCAGTCTATGAGGACTGATTTCTAGCATTGGTACATTACAAATTGGTATTGTTCTTCATGCACATTTGCTTGCGGGTTCTTCACAAATGCAGTGCAAGGTGCTAACATTACTAGTTCTGCCTCTTGAGCTCACCTTAAAGCCTTTGACACATGTATGCTTCAATATGATTACAAGCATATGATAAATGATGCACAAAAAGTAAATTCATAAAGTGTACTCAAAACTTAAAATCCGGCGCCTTGGACATTTAGATCCACCTCTTTCCAAGGCGCCGAATTTAGGCAGCATACACAGCATGCACAGCACGAGGCGCCGGCCTTAACCTAGTACCCTAAGGCACTCTTTTTCACTCTTTTTTTGACCACGCCGAAATCGTTTTTTTAACGTACAGTGGCATAAAAGAAACTATATTGAAGCGCTTTGACCACCCGTAAGCTCAAGAACGTGCAGCGAGATGACGAGTTCCGAATTCCATGCACCAATGACGCTACAATTTAACATACATCTTTTTTGCAACATGTATTGAACATCGCAAGCAATCCGCGTCCACCCCGCACGCTTTGGCTGCGGACGAGCTTCTGACGTCAGAAATCGCTCTTGCTTTCCAGACGTAGCGATGGCTTTCTTAAAATATAAACAATGACATTATGCGTTTGCTAAGCTTTGCTGATGTGCCGTCAGAATTTGCCCAGCATAGCCCTCCGGACCCCGCAGCCATGCATGGAGTACAGCGTCCAATAGCAATCAACACTTTGTTATGTCCATTAGCATTGCTGCGTGCTTACTGCTGTGCTATGGACTTGGTGCTGCTGCACACAATGGTGAGCCTTGCCATGCATGCCATGCTCCGTGCAGCACGCACAAGCATCCTCCTGCGCGCTGCCCGAAGTGACATGATGCAGCCCTTGATGAACAAACATGCTAGTAATAGAAACCACTGATGAGGCAATTGCATGCCTAAGTGTACACTGCATGGACGGTAAGTGTGTCACGAAGAAGGTTGCAAAGAAGTGTGCAACTGCAAGGAGTGCAGTTGGAGTTGGTTGAAAGGTGGTTACATGGTGACTGGTGCTTGTGCTGGGTTCGAACCCCAGAGATATATATCCTCTAATATCTGGCATTGGGCCAAGGCACAGTTACAGAAGAGCAGTCATAGCGCCCCTCTGGGCTCTACCTTAACAGTGGTAGCGCGTTGTGGTGACGACCCTGGGGCCCGCCCGAGTACATTAGTGGCACTATCAATATATTTCGAAATTTTTTAGGTAGCCTTGGGGGCGCGAGCAGCGCGCATCAGCAGCACAGTACCCCCCTCCAGACAGCCACTCTTCCTATGGCCCAATCCGACGATGAGCATATGTCAGAAGGTTAGTGCTCCACGGTTGTGTGTTGCTTGCGCTGAGCTGGGCTCGCGTAGAGCGTGAACGCTGAGCGGGGCTCGCGTGTGTGTTTGGCTGAGCTGGAGCGTGTGGCTCTGTGCGAAGTTTTTGGCTGCTGTGGCTGCACATTCTGTCTGGCTTGGCGCGTGCGCAAGTAGACGTTGTGAGCATCAGCTAGAACGTTGCTAGAGGTGGCGTGGCCATCGAAGTTGTGATGGGATTTTTGGATTCCTCTCTTGGGCACTTGGCATCTGCTTGCAAGTGGCCCATTGCACGTTGTAAAGAGTACTTCACACCTCACCATGGTGGTGCAGGTGGTGAGGGGCAGCAGGAGCATGGGAATGCTCGGGAGGATGCTCGTGAGGAGAACCCCCCTCTCTTACCCGTGCGCGCCATGGGGCATGGTGCGACTCCGCCTGGAGGAGGCTCAGCAAGTGCCACAGTGGGTGGCAACACCTCGGGTGAGATTCAGGAAGACCCACTTGTGCCCTGGGCACACCCTCTTGGTAAGAGGCATGACCTTGGTTGGGAGTTTGGAACTGATACACCATTGCCTGGTAGACTGCCTAGGAGGGCAACGCCGCATGCGCTTGATTTTGACAAGGCTGCAAGCAACCCACGTGTCGTGAGGGAGCAACAAGATGAGCTGGATAGATGTGCACGTACGCGCATGCATGAGCAAGGAAGAAAGCAAAGTGCACTCCCTATGAGGGATCCCTTGCCTGGTTGGGAATCTGCGCCTGTGGGGGCTATGCAGAAGCAGTCAAGAGCAGTGTCTTTTGGTGATGGAATGGACGCGGGTGCTGGTACGGCTCGTTTGTTCAATGCAGGACCTGCAGATGTGGCCAGGCAAGCTGCCACTGACCAGGAGGTTCGTGCGGATGCATTGGAGAGGCGCATGCAGGAGCAGGATCGCATGATTGCCGAGCTCCGGGAGGCGCATGCCATTGCACTGGATTCAACGATGCGCAAGAAGGAGCGTGAGCAGAGCCTTATGGCTGGCTTTCAGTCTCTGTCCTCACGGATTGGGGCAGCAGAGCGAGAGAAGGAGGAACTGGCTCGCGAGTTGGGCGATGGTGGCCGCAACATGCATGGCCATGTAATCATGGGGAGCAACCCTGAGACTCAGGTCAGTAGAGAGGCAACTCTACGTGAATATAGGCGGCAGTTGGAGACTGTCACGGTGCCTGCTGTGAATGTGAAGGTGAACATTCAGCCTGTTAAGCCCTGGACAATGAAAGATTGTGAGTGGCGCGATGCTGGAGTGTTTCTAAGGGATTGCAAAACCTATGCCCTTGCCTCCAAGCAGATGTTTTGCAACGTGCTGGGCGGTAGCCTGAACGAGAGCGTGCGTGCGGGGTTCGAGGCCGTCTACGAGCACATGGTGAGTGCAGGGCGCTCACGGGATGAAGCAAGCGTTGAAGCTTTTTTGGTGGTCACTGGCAGAGACTTGCGGGACCCATGCATGGAGGCAAAGGTTGCCTTGGATAGAAATCAACTGAAACAGCCTCCTGAGGAGTCTGTTGTCATGTATGCTGCACGTTTCCGGAGCGCGTATGCACGAGCACACAATGCATTGGATGAGTCATTTGTGTGTGACCGTTTTGTGAATGGCATTTGGAACCATGCCTTGCGAGCTGAATGTCGCGGGCCTATCATGGGAGGCAGATGGCGCTCATTGGAAGAATGCATACGATTTGCAGTGAACCGGTCTATGGTGCATGACCAGAATGCGCGGCGTTCAGGAGGTAGACATACTGTGGCTGGCATCCAGAACAGTGGATCTAAAGGACAAGGTGGTTTCAAGGGATTCCATGGTACTAAACGTCCTTTTACGCAGAACGATCGGATTCCTGGGAAGCCGCAGGAGGGTGGCTACCATGGCGGAGCAGGGCCCAGTGGGGTCGGCAATAAGCGCCAGCGTGGCAAGGGTGGAACTTCCACGCAGAAAGGAGGAGGAGCTTGCTTCAAGTGTGGGCAAATGGGGCACAAGGCTGCAGACTGCAAGTCCCCAACCCAACCCCCAGCCCAGTGAGGGGCGGACCTTGGTGTTGTGCCGTGCACACAAGGGGAAAAGCCTGTGCAGGAGACTTTGCATGTTCATACCCATGAGGGCATGTGTGGTGAGATAGATAGAGGTCCTGTTGAGATGGACGTTGACTCCTGTGGATGTAAGGAAACATCTGGCGCTGCGGCACAAGAAGATGACCGACCCGAAGTGGGTGCGGCTAGGCATGTACATGGCCTCACTTTTGTTTTCCACGGTTCGTTTGGCGGGAAGCCATGCAGAGTGTTGTTTGACACGGGGGCCTCGGGCTGCTTCGTGAGTGAAAGGTGGCTAGGAAGGTCAGCCTTATGGAAAGGTGCTTTACAGCCTAAAAAGCTAGAAAAGACCTTGCTTGCAACGACTGCAGATAACAACACGGTGGCAGTGTCCACTAAGTGCACTGGTACCCTCAGAATCCAAAATGCAAAGATGCATGTTGAGCCTTTCATCATGGGAAATGTGCTCAATGAAGTGGATCTCATAGTGGGTATGGATGCCCTGAAAAAATACAAGGCGGACTTGTGTTGTGAAACAGAAAAGGTCAAAGTGATCACTGCTGGTGAGAGGCACTGGCTGAAGCCTTACCACAAGGTCGAGAGGAAAGACCGGAAGGACAAAGAAATGGAAGATCCATACATATCAGTGTGCTCGACGGAGGCATTGAGGGAAGCACATGTGGAATGCTTGTCAGCAAAGCAAGCTGCAAAGCAATTGAAAAAAGGAGCTGCAAGTTGGTTGCTTCTAGTAAAACCAGAGGATGCGCAAGCCTTGGCGGATCATGCATGTGCTTCATGCGTTAATGTGGGTGGCAAGCCAGTTGAAGGGCTTATGGAGTCCAAGGTGTTAAACAAAGTCATTGAGGACTACAAGGACAGGTTTGAGGAAAGGAAAGAGTGTCCTCCTCACCGTTTTGATACAAGTCACACCATAAGGCTGGAAGAAGGTGCTAAGCCGACTTTTAGGCGGCCGTATCACATGTCTCCGGTGGAGCAGGCTGAAGTGAGAAGGCAGATCAAAGAGCTGCTTGACAAAGGGCTGATTGAGCCTAGTGCTTCTCCGTATGGAGCTCCTGTGTTATTCGTGCAGAAGAAAGATGGCTCTCTACGCATGTGTGTGGACTATAGAGCACTGAACAAGATCACGGTGAGGGATAGATATCCGCTGCCAAGGATCGATGAGCTGTTGGACAGCTTGCATGGGTGCACAGTGTTCTCATCACTGGACTTGCAGAGTGGTTACCATCAGATTCGGATTGCTGATGTTGACAAGGAGAAAACTGCTATGGTCACGAGTGAAGGCCAGTACCAGTTCAAGGTGTTGTGCTTCGGGCTCACGAATGCCCCAGCTACGTTCCAGAGAGTGATGAACCGTGTATTCAAGGAGTACATCGGCAAGTTTGTGCTTGTGTACCTGGATGACATCCTGATTATGTCAAAGAATCCAGAGGAGCATGAAAAGCATCTGAGGCTGGTGCTACAGGCATTGAGAGATAATGACCTGTTTGCAAATTTGAGCAAGTGTGAGTTCAATAAGCCAGAGCTGCACTTTTTGGGTCATGTGATTGGCAGGAATGGCATCTCTGTAGATCCTGCAAAGATTGCAGTGATTAGGGATTGGCCATTGCCTAAGTCATTGAAGGCCTTGCAAGGATTCTTGGGTCTTGCAAATTATTTCCGGAGGTTTGTGCACCATTATAGCACGATTGCAGCGCCTTTGACTGAGTTGACTGACAAGGCAGCTGAAGAGTATGACTGGAACAATTGGAAGCCTGAGCAGATAGAGGCTTTTGAAGCGCTCAAGCAGGCATTGATAACGGCGCCAGTGTTGGCAATTCCAGATTTAAACATGCCGTTCAGAGTGGTGACTGATGCGTCCAACAAAGGGACTGGAGCAATTCTCATGCAAGGAGATCGTGTGATTGCGTATGCAAGTGCGAAGTTTAATCCGGCGCAGAAGAACTATACCACTGGTGAGCAAGAGCTCCTAGGGTTGATTCGTGCGCTTGAAGGATGGAGGTGTTACTTGGAGTACTCCTCTGAAACGGTGTTGGCTACGGACCATCATCCGTTGGTGTATTTGCAGACGCAACCAAGCTTGTCTAAGCGCCAGGCGCGGTGGATGGAGTTCCTGTCAAGGTTTCCATTTACGATTGAGTTCACACCAGGGAAGTCAAACATTGCTGATATCATCAGTAGGAACCCGAGGCTTGATGAGGAGTCTGCGGGAGAAGTGGCCCTGTGTGTGGGGGCCATGGGCATATGTATTGCCATGGTGACCCGGAGACAAGCAAGAGAAGCACATCCCCCACCACCCCCACCCAATCCGCCTTCTGAGGCTTTTGTGCAAAGGCACGTGCGCGGGGACGCCCGGCAGTTAGAGGGGGGGGAAGAGAGCCCTAGAGTGGCTGGTGGCAGACATGACATAGGTCCCATGAGAGGTGATGTCAATGAGGACTCATCTCGCCGAGGCTCAGATGTTCTGGTCAGTCGGCGTGTGCAAGGTCTTGGGCCTCCTACTGCAGCAGCAGACGCTGATCACGTTGAAGGCGCGGGGGACGGTGGCTTGACCTCCGGATGCACAGGGAGCGGTGTAAGTCCTATTTCAGAGAGCATGCTGCAAAAAGAGATAAAAGCAGCGTATGCAGAAGATCCGTTCTTTGCATCTGGAAAATGTTCTAAAGGCTTCGCTCGGGACATGTCAGGGTTGTGGATGTTGAAGGATAAGGTAGCAGTTCCGAACGTTCCTGAGTTGAAGCGGAAGCTGCTGAGTCTGTGCCATGAGTCACTTGTGAGTGGACATCCAGGGGTGGCAAAGACAATGCACCTGGTGGCCAGACAGTTCTATTGGCCAGGCATGTGGTCTGATGTGGTTGACTATGTGCGCCACTGTGAGTCGTGCCAACGCAATAAGGCGAGCACGTTGAAGAAAGCTGGCGAGCTGCAGCCATTGTCCATTCCAGGAAGGAGATGGGAGAGTGTAAGCATGGACTTCATTGTGAAGCTGCCAAAGAGCACACGTGGCTATGATGCAATATTGGTGTTTGTGGACAGGCTGACCAAGATGGTTAGGCTAGTGCCCACTACAGAGAGCACGAGTGCTGCTGAGTTTGCACAAATGTTCGTGGAGCATGTGGTGAAGCTGCATGGGGTGCCTGAGCATGTCGTGTCAGACAGAGGGCCTCAGTTCAACAGCATTTTCTGGGCTAGTGTGTGCAAGTTGCTAAGGATGAACCGGGCTATGTCAAGTGCCTACCATCCAGAGAGCGACGGGCAAACTGAACGTACCAACCGTGTGGTTGAGGAGATGCTGCGAGCGTATGTGAGACCAGACCAGAGGGACTGGGATCAGATGTTGTGTGCGGAGTTTGCAATCAACAACTCGTACATGGAATCCACGCAGAACACGCCATTCTTCTTGAACTATGGGCAGCACCCATTGACTCCCACATCGGTGGACTTGCCTAGGTATGTGCCTCGGGCACAGGATTTCACTGAAGGCATTGCAAAGGCAATACGAGAAGCCAAGGAGCACTTGGGCCAGGCAAGAAAGAAAATGGCAGAGATTGCTAACAGGCACAGGCGTGCGGTCCGCTATGAGCCAGAAGAGCTGGTCATGCTGAACACAAAGAACCTACGAGGAAGTAGTGAGCATGGTGGCCGCAAGCTGAAGCCTCGGTCCATGGGTCCATTCAAAGTGCAAAGGATGGTTGGTAATGTGGCGGTGCAGCTGGAGCTGCCGTCAAGTTGGTCGAAGATCCATGATGTGTTTCATGTGAGTCTGGTGAAACCGTATTATTCCAGGAGTGGAGAGCCAAGTATTGTGTGTCCGCCTCAGCCAATACAGTGGCTGGAGGGAGAGCCCATATATACGGTGGATAGACTGGTGGATCATCGCTTTGTAAGGCGTGGTCGTGGGCGTCAGATCGAGTACCTGGTGAGGTGGAAGGGCTATGGTCCTGAGAATGATACGTGGGAGCCAAGACAGAACTTGCTCACGTGTAATGCGGAGATTCGAGCCTACAAGGTGGAGAGAGGCCTTGAGATAACGGCTTCTGATGAAGAGGACTGAGGAGTCCTAAGTGGCGTGCACATGCACTAGCAGATTCAAGAGTGGATGCTGCGAGTCTTGCTCATCTCATGCAATACCACGTGCAAGGCGGAGGGTGGTCACACGGAAAAGAAACCACAGATGTTTTGAGAACCTTGTGACAGGTATATACCATAGCTAGCTTTGCAACCACTGATCATGGTTCGGCAGCCCAGGAGGGCCGCAGCTAGATGGGGGGGAATGTCACGAAGAAGGTTGCGAAGAAGTGTGCAACTGCAAGGAGTGCAGTTGGAGTTGGTTGAAAGGTGGTTACATGGTGACTGGTGCTTGTGCTGGGTTCGACCCCCAGAGATATATATCCTCTAATATCTGGCATTGGGCCAAGGCACAGTTACAAAAGAGCAGTCATAGCGCCCCTCTGGGCACTACCTTAACAAAGTGCAGCACTTCGGCAAAAGCAAGCTTGCTCCAGCACCTATCAGCACTTCTCACAATCACGCTGTATTTAACTGATATGTTCCCCGCCCCCCGCCATAGTATTGTTGCTTCAGTGCATCTTTTGCATGGTTGCAAATGATGAGTCACAAGGCTTGACTGATATGTTCCCCGCCCCCCGCCCTCGTATGGCTGCTTCAATGCATCTTTTGCATGCTTGCAAATGATGAGTCACAAGACTGAACTAATATGTTTAACTGCCTTGTCCTTTTCCTTTGATTGCAGGTAATCCCCCACACCTTCTTTGAGCACATGTGTTAGAGAACTGTCTAACCCGTTGCATTAAGAATCTCGTTAGGTGAGGTTCAGTCTATGAGGACTGATTTCCAGCATTGGTACATTACATATTGGTACAGTTCTTCATGCGCATTTGCTTGCGGGTTAGTTCTTCACAAATGCAATGCAAGGTGCTAACATAACTATTTGTGCCTCTTGAGCTCAACTTCATGCCTTCGACACATGTATGCTTCAATATGATTACAAGCATATGATATATGATGCACATAAATTAAATTCATAAAATGTACTCAAAACTTAAAATATCCGGCACCTTGAACATTTAAATCCACCTCTTTCCAAGGCGCCGAATTTTGGACGCCATGCACAGCATGCACAGCACGAGGCGCCGGGCGCTAACACGCTACCCTAAGGCACACTTTTCATCACACTTTTTTTACTTCGCCGAAATCGCCTTCTGTACTTGCAGCAGCATAAAATGAACTATATAAAAGCGCTTTGAGCACTCGCAAGCTCAATAACGTGCAGCAAAATGACGAGTTTCACATTCCGCGCACCAATGGCGCTTAAACTTGACAAACATCTTTTATGCAACATGATTTTAACATCACAAGCAACCCACGTCCGCCAGCTCTTCAGCACTCCCCGTCCAGCAGCACCCCAGCTCATCCAGCATTGAAGCAACGCTAATAATTGCAACAATAATAGGTATCGCGCGTTTGTTGAGCAGCGGGGATGCGCTTGCACGCCGTGGATGAGCTCCGCACCGTTTTTGCGCGATCGTTACTATTATATACGCACGAAATCCGACTCGTGGCATAAGCGCTAAAACGCTTAGCCTAGCGCACTTGACATCTCGCTGCCACCTCGGGGACCCAGGTTCGAATCTCACTAACTCCATTCACGAAGAAAGACTCTTTTGTCACACCATAGCTTAGCCCTTGAGCTTTAGCACATAGACTTAATTTGTACTTACTCTGCTTTCCCTTGAGCCAAAGCACTTAACATTAATTTGCATTTGCTCCACTTTCAGCACTTGGGCATAATTTGCACTTGCTCTATTTTCAGCACCTAGGCATCGTTTGCACATATTCTTCTTTCAGCACTTGGGCATAATTTGCACTTGATCTACTTTCAGCACTTCGGCACTTTTCGTTTACAATGCACAACATAGTACATCACTTGCACCTTTGCACGAACGAGTACCATTCCAAGTCCAATAGTACGTCACTTGCACTTTTGCACAAATGAGGTTTAATTACGTCTCCCCTTTCCCCCCTATACAAAGTCTTGAAAATATTTTTCATTTAAAAGTTACCAAGCTTGCAATAGCTAGGCATTTGCCACAAAAGGCCAATTGTGTGCTCAACGTGCTCTATGGCAAACATGCAGCTCAAAGTGCTTTCTTGCTATATTCACATTCTTCTTTAATGATTAACAAGCAAAAGCCACGCTTGTGGCAATCCTACAGCCTTCACCTGAAATAATTGTAACATATGACATACATAATCATATGAATTAATAACAATCTTAAAAATAACAATCTGAAACAAACCCGGCGCCTTTGTCCGCCCTAATCCCACTCTTTCCAAGGCGCCGAATTTTAAGCGGCATACACAGCATGCACAGCACGAGGCGCCGGCCTTAACCTAGTACCCTATATCCCTCTTTTTCACACTTTTTTTACATCGACGAAATCACTTTTTGAACTTACAGCGGCATACAATAAACTATATAAAAGCGCTTTGAGCACTCGTAAGCTCAAGAACGTTCAGCGAGATGATGAGTTCCGAATTTCGCGCACTAATGACGCTTAAATTTAATATACATCTTCTTCGCAACATGTTTATAACATCGCAAATAATCCGCGTCCACCTTGCACGCGTTGGCTGCGTACGAGCTTCTGACGTCAGAAATCGCTCTTGCTTTCCAGATGTAGCGATGGCATTCTTTAAATATCAACAATGACGTTATGCGTTTGCTAAGCTTCGAAGATGTGCCAACACAATTCGCCCAGCACAGCCCTCCGGACCCTACAGCCATGCCTGGAGTACAGCGTCCAGTAGCAATCAACACTTTGTTATGTCTATTAGCATTGCTCCATGCTTACTGCTGTACTACGGACTCAGTGCTGATGCACACAATGGTGAGCTGTGCCATGCATGTCACGCTCCTTGTAGCACGCACAAGCATCCTCCTGATGGCTGCCTGCAGTGACATGATGCAGCCCTTGATGAACGAAAATGCTAGTAAGAAAAACCACTGATGAGGCAACTGCATGCTTTAGTGTACACTGCATGGGCGGTAAGTGCAGCACTTAGGCAAAAACATGCTTGCTCTAGCACCTATCAGCACTTCTCACATGCACGCTGTATATACCTAATATCTTCCCCGCCCCCCACCCTAGTATGGCTGCTTCACTGCATCTTTTGCATGCTTATACATGATGAGTCACGAAACTCAAGGAATATGTTCAACTGCCTTGTCCATTTGTTTGCAGGTTATCCCCCACACCATCTTTGTGCACACGTCTTAGAGAACTGTCTCACCCATTGCATTAATAATCTTGTTAGGTCAGGTTCAGTCCATGAGGACTGACTTCTAGCATTGGTAGATTACAAATTGGTACAGTTCTTCATGCACATTTGCTTGCGGGTTGATTCTTCACAAATGCAGTGCAAGGTGCTAACATTACTAGTTCTGCCTCTTGAGCTCACCTTAATGCCTTTGACATATGCATGCTTCAAAATGATTACAAGCATATGATAAATGATGCACAAAAAATAAATTGTACTAAGTGCATAAAGTGTACTCTAAACTTAAAATCCAGCGCCTTGGACATTTAGATCCACCTCTTTCCAAGGCGCCGTATTTTAGCGAGCTACACAGCATGCACAGCACGAGGCGCCGGCCTTAACCTAGTACCCCTAGGCACTCTTTTTCACTCTTTTTTTGAACTCGCCGAAATCACTTTCTTAAGTTATAACGGAATAAAGTTAACTATATAAAAGCAATTTGAGCACTCGTAAGCTCAAGAACGTGCAGCGATATGACGAGTTCCGAATTTCGCGCACCAATGACACTTAATTTTAACATACATCTTCTAAAACACATCTTTATAACATCGCAATTAATATGCGTCCACCCAACGCGCGTTGGCTGCGGACGAGCTTCTGACGTCAGAAATCGCTCTTGCTTTCTAGACGTAGTGTAATATATCATTCTTAAACTAATAGAAATGACGTAATGTGTTTGCTAAGCCTCGCTGATTTGCCGTCAGAACTCGCCCAGCACTGCCCTCCGGACCCTGCAGCCATGCCTGGAGTACTGCGTCCAATAGCAATCGACGCTTTCTTATGTCCATTAGCATTGCTCCGTGCTTACTGCTGTACTATGGACTCGGTGCAGCTGCACACAATGGTGAGCTTTGCCATGCATGTCACGCTCCTTGCAGCACGCACAAGCATCGTCCTGCTGGCTGCTTGCGGTAACATGATGCAGCCCTTGATGAGCAAACGTTCTGGTAAGTTAAACCACCGATGAGGCAATTGCATGCCTTAGTGTACACTGCATGGGTGGTAAGTGCAACACTTAGACAAAAGCATGCTTACTCTAGCACCTATCAACACTTCTCACATCCACGCTGTATATAACTGATATGCTATAACTGATATGTTTCCCCGCCCTTCGCCCTAGCATGGCTGCTTCAGTGCATCTTTTGCATGCTTACACATGATGAGTCACAAGGCTTTAGAAATCTGTCTGGCTGCCTTGTCCTTTTGTTTGCAGGTTCTCCCCCACACCATCTTTTTGCACACGTCTTCGAGAACTGTCTGCCCCATTGCATTAATAATCTTGTTAGGTCAGGTTCAGTCTATGAGGACTGATTTCTAGCATTGGCACATTACAAATTGGTACAATTCTCCATGCACATTTGCTTGCGGGTAAGTTCCTCACAAATACAAGGTGCTAACAAAACTATTTCTGCCTCTTGCTCAACTTAAACGCTCAACATGAAGCCTTTGACACATGTATGCTTTCAGATGATTTACAAGCATGATAAATGATGCACACAAAGTTAATTGATGAAATGTACCCAAAACTTTAAATATCCGGCGCCTTGGACATTTAAATCCCCTTCTTTCCAAGGCGCCGAATTTTGGACGCCATGCACAGCATGCACAGCACGAGGCGCCGGGCGCTAACACGCTACCCTAAGGCACACTTTTCATCACACTTTTTTTACCTCGCCGAAATCGCCTTCTGTTCTTGCAGCGGCATAAAATGAACTATATAAAAGCGCTTTGAGCACTCGCAAGCTCAATAACGTGCAGCAAAATGACGACTTTCACATTCCGCGCACCAATGGCGCTTAAACTTGACAAACATTTTTTATGCAACATGATTTTAACATCACAAGCAACCCACGTCCGCCAGCTCTTCAGCACTCCCCGTCCAGCAGCACCCCAGCTCATCCAGCATTGAAGCAACGCTAATTAGTGCAACAATAATAGGTATCGCGCGTTTGTTGAGCAGCGGGGATGCGCGTGCGCGCCGTGGATGAGCTCCGCACCGTTTTTGCGCGATCGTTACTATTATATACACACGAAATCCGGCTCGTGGCATAAGCGCTAAAACGCTTAGCTTAGCGCACTTGACATCTCGCTGCCACCTCGGGGACCCAGGTTCGAATCTCACTAACTCCACTCACGAAGAAAGACTCTTTTGTCACACCATAGCTTAGCCCTTGAGCTTTAGCACTTAGACTTAATTTGTACTTACTCTGCTTTCCCTTGAGCCAAAGCACTTAACATTAATTTGCATTTGCTCCACTTTCAGCACTTAGGCATAGTTTGCACATATTCTACTTTCAGCAATTGGGCATAATTTGCACTTGCTCTACTTTCAGCACCTAGGCATCGTTTGCACATATTCTACTTTCAGCACTTGGGCATAATTTGCACTTGATCTACTTTCAGCACTTCGGCACTTTTCGTTTACAATGCACAACATAGTACATCACTTGCACCTTTGCACGAACGAGTACCATTCCAAGTCCAATAGTACGTCACTTGCACTTTTGCACAAATGAGGTTTAATTACGTCTCCCCTTTCCCCCCCACACAAAGTCTTGAAAATATTTTGCATTTAAAAGTTACCAAGCTTGCAATAGCTAGGCATTTGCCACAAAAGGCCAATTGTGTGCTCAACGTGCTCTATGACAAACATGCAGCTCAAAGTGCTTTCTTGTCATATGCACATTCTTCTTTAATGATCAACAAGCAAAAGCCACGCTTGTGGCAATCCTACAACCTTCACCTGAAATAATTGCAACATATGACAAACATATTCATATGAATTAATAACAATCTTAAAATAACAATCTGAAACAAACCCGGCGCCTTGGTCCGCCCTAATCCCACTCTTTCCAAGGCGCCGAAGTTTAGGCAGCATACACAGCATGCACAGCACGAGGCGCCGGCCTTAACTTAGTACCTTGTTCTACTCTTTTTCACTCTTTTTTGAACTCGCCGAAATCGCTTTTTTAACTTACAGCGGCTTAAAGTAGACTATATAAAAGCGCTTTGAGCACTCGTAAGCTCAAGAACGTTCAGCGAGATGATGAGTTCCGAATTTCGCGCACTAATGACGCTTAAATTTAATATACATCTTCTTCGCAACATGTTTATAACATCGCAAATAATCCGCGTCCACCCTGCACGCGTTGGCTGCGGACGAGCTTTTGACGTCAGAAATCGCTCTTGCTTTTCAGATGTAGCGATGGCATTCTAAAAATATCAACAATGACATTATGCTTTTGTTAAGCTTCGCTGATGTGCCGACACAATTCGCCCAGCACAGCCCTCCGGACCCTACAGCCATGCCTGGAGTACAGCGTCCAGTAGCAATCAACACTTTGTTATGTCTATTAGCATTGCTCCATGCTTACTGCTGTACTACGGACTCAGTGCTGATGCACACAATGGTGAGCTGTGCCATGCATGTCACGCTCCTTGTAGCACGCACAAGCATCCTCCTGATGGCTGCCTGCAGTGACATGATGCAGCCCTTGATGAACGAAAATGCTAGTAAGAAAAACCACTGATGAGGCAACTGCATGCTTTAGTGTACACTGCATGGGCGGTAAGTGCAGCACTTAGGCAAAAACATGCTTGCTCTAGCACCTATCAGCACTTCTCACATGCACGCTGTATATACCTAATATCTTCCCCGCCCCCCACCCTAGTATGGCTGCTTCACTGCATCTTTTGCATGCTTATACATGATGAGTCACGAAACTCAAGGAATATGTTCAACTGCCTTGTCCATTTGTTTGCAGGTTATCCCCCACACCATCTTTGTGCACACGTCTTAGAGAACTGTCTCACCCATTGCATTAATAATCTTGTTAGGTCAGGTTCAGTCCATGAGGACTGACTTCTAGCATTGGTAGATTACAAATTGGTACAGTTCTTCATGCACATTTGCTTGCGGGTTGATTCTTCACAAATGCAGTGCAAGGTGCTAACATTACTAGTTCTGCCTCTTGAGCTCACCTTAATGCCTTTGACATATGCATGCTTCAAAATGATTACAAGCATATGATAAATGATGCACAAAAAATAAATTGTACTAAGTGCATAAAGTGTACTCTAAACTTAAAATCCAGCGCCTTGGACATTTAGATCCACCTCTTTCCAAGGCGCCGTATTTTAGCGAGCTACACAGCATGCACAGCACGAGGCGCCGGCCTTAACCTAGTACCCCTAGGCACTCTTTTTCACTCTTTTTTTGAACTCGCCGAAATCACTTTCTTAAGTTATAACGGAATAAAGTTAACTATATAAAAGCAATTTGAGCACTCGTAAGCTCAAGAACGTGCAGCGATATGACGAGTTCCGAATTTCGCGCACCAATGACACTTAATTTTAACATACATCTTCTAAAACACATCTTTATAACATCGCAATTAATATGCGTCCACCCAACGCGCGTTGGCTGCGGACGAGCTTCTGACGTCAGAAATCGCTCTTGCTTTCTAGACGTAGTGTAATATATCATTCTTAAACTAATAGAAATGACGTAATGTGTTTGCTAAGCCTCGCTGATTTGCCGTCAGAACTCGCCCAGCACTGCCCTCCGGACCCTGCAGCCATGCCTGGAGTACTGCGTCCAATAGCAATCGACGCTTTCTTATGTCCATTAGCATTGCTCCGTGCTTACTGCTGTACTATGGACTCGGTGCAGCTGCACACAATGGTGAGCTTTGCCATGCATGTCACGCTCCTTGCAGCACGCACAAGCATCATCCTGCTGGCTGCTTGCGGTAACATGATGCAGCCCTTGATGAGCAAACGTTCTGGTAAGTTAAACCACCGATGAGGCAATTGCATGCCTTAGTGTACACTGCATGGGTGGTAAGTGCAACACTTAGACAAAAGCATGCTTACTCTAGCACCTATCAACACTTCTCACATCCACGCTGTATATAACTGATATGCTATAACTGATATGTTTCCCCGCCCTTCGCCCTAGCATGGCTGCTTCAGTGCATCTTTTGCATGCTTACACATGATGAGTCACAAGGCTTTAGAAATCTGTCTGGCTGCCTTGTCCTTTTGTTTGCAGGTTCTCCCCCACACCATCTTTTTGCACACGTCTTCGAGAACTGTCTGCCCCATTGCATTAATAATCTTGTTAGGTCAGGTTCAGTCTATGAGGACTGATTTCTAGCATTGGCACATTACAAATTGGTACAATTCTCCATGCACATTTGCTTGCGGGTAAGTTCCTCACAAATACAAGGTGCTAACAAAACTATTTCTGCCTCTTGCTCAACTTAAACGCTCAACATGAAGCCTTTGACACATGTATGCTTTCAGATGATTTACAAGCATGATAAATGATGCACACAAAGTTAATTGATGAAATGTACCCAAAACTTTAAATATCCGGCGCCTTGGACATTTAAATCCCCTTCTTTCCAAGGCGCCGAATTTTGGACGCCATGCACAGCATGCACAGCACGAGGCGCCGGGCGCTAACACGCTACCCTAAGGCACACTTTTCATCACACTTTTTTTACCTCGCCGAAATCGCCTTCTGTTCTTGCAGCGGCATAAAATGAACTATATAAAAGCGCTTTGAGCACTCGCAAGCTCAATAACGTGCAGCAAAATGACGACTTTCACATTCCGCGCACCAATGGCGCTTAAACTTGACAAACATTTTTTATGCAACATGATTTTAACATCACAAGCAACCCACGTCCGCCAGCTCTTCAGCACTCCCCGTCCAGCAGCACCCCAGCTCATCCAGCATTGAAGCAACGCTAATTAGTGCAACAATAATAGGTATCGCGCGTTTGTTGAGCAGCGGGGATGCGCGTGCGCGCCGTGGATGAGCTCCGCACCGTTTTTGCGCGATCGTTACTATTATATACACACGAAATCCGGCTCGTGGCATAAGCGCTAAAACGCTTAGCTTAGCGCACTTGACATCTCGCTGCCACCTCGGGGACCCAGGTTCGAATCTCACTAACTCCACTCACGAAGAAAGACTCTTTTGTCACACCATAGCTTAGCCCTTGAGCTTTAGCACTTAGACTTAATTTGTACTTACTCTGCTTTCCCTTGAGCCAAAGCACTTAACATTAATTTGCATTTGCTCCACTTTCAGCACTTAGGCATAGTTTGCACATATTCTACTTTCAGCAATTGGGCATAATTTGCACTTGCTCTACTTTCAGCACCTAGGCATCGTTTGCACATATTCTACTTTCAGCACTTGGGCATAATTTGCACTTGATCTACTTTCAGCACTTCGGCACTTTTCGTTTACAATGCACAACATAGTACATCACTTGCACCTTTGCACGAACGAGTACCATTCCAAGTCCAATAGTACGTCACTTGCACTTTTGCACAAATGAGGTTTAATTACGTCTCCCCTTTCCCCCCCACACAAAGTCTTGAAAATATTTTGCATTTAAAAGTTACCAAGCTTGCAATAGCTAGGCATTTGCCACAAAAGGCCAATTGTGTGCTCAACGTGCTCTATGACAAACATGCAGCTCAAAGTGCTTTCTTGTCATATGCACATTCTTCTTTAATGATCAACAAGCAAAAGCCACGCTTGTGGCAATCCTACAACCTTCACCTGAAATAATTGCAACATATGACAAACATATTCATATGAATTAATAACAATCTTAAAATAACAATCTGAAACAAACCCGGCGCCTTGGTCCGCCCTAATCCCACTCTTTCCAAGGCGCCGAAGTTTAGGCAGCATACACAGCATGCACAGCACGAGGCGCCGGCCTTAACCTAGTACCTTGTTCTACTCTTTTTCACTCTTTTTTGAACTCGCCGAAATCGCTTTTTTAACTTACAGCGGCTTAAAGTAGACTATATAAAAGCGCTTTGAGCACTCGTAAGCTCAAGAACGTTCAGCGAGATGATGAGTTCCGAATTTCGCGCACTAATGACGCTTAAATTTAATATACATCTTCTTCGCAACATGTTTATAACATCGCAAATAATCCGCGTCCACCCTGCACGCGTTGGCTGCGGACGAGCTTTTGACGTCAGAAATCGCTCTTGCTTTTCAGATGTAGCGATGGCATTCTAAAAATATCAACAATGACATTATGCTTTTGTTAAGCTTCGCTGATGTGCCGACAAAATTCGCCCAGCACAGCCCTCCGGACCCTACAGCCATGCCTGGAGTACAGCGTCCAGTAGCAATCAACACTTTGTTATGTCTATTAGCATTGCTCCATGCTTACTGCTGTACTACGGACTCAGTGCTGATGCACACAATGGTGAGCTGTGCCATGCATGTCACGCTCCTTGTAGCACGCACAAGCATCCTCCTGATGGCTGCCTGCAGTGACATGATGCAGCCCTTGATGAACGAAAATGCTAGTAAGAAAAACCACTGATGAGGCAACTGCATGCTTTAGTGTACACTGCATGGGCGGTAAGTGCAGCACTTAGGCAAAAACATGCTTGCTCTAGCACCTATCAGCACTTCTCACATGCACGCTGTATATACCTAATATCTTCCCCGCCCCCCACCCTAGTATGGCTGCTTCACTGCATCTTTTGCATGCTTATACATGATGAGTCACGAAACTCAAGGAATATGTTCAACTGCCTTGTCCATTTGTTTGCAGGTTATCCCCCACACCATCTTTGTGCACACGTCTTAGAGAACTGTCTCACCCATTGCATTAATAATCTTGTTAGGTCAGGTTCAGTCCATGAGGACTGACTTCTAGCATTGGTAGATTACAAATTGGTACAGTTCTTCATGCACATTTGCTTGCGGGTTGATTCTTCACAAATGCAGTGCAAGGTGCTAACATTACTAGTTCTGCCTCTTGAGCTCACCTTAATGCCTTTGACATATGCATGCTTCAAAATGATTACAAGCATATGATAAATGATGCACAAAAAATAAATTGTACTAAGTGCATAAAGTGTACTCTAAACTTAAAATCCAGCGCCTTGGACATTTAGATCCACCTCTTTCCAAGGCGCCGTATTTTAGCGAGCTACACAGCATGCACAGCACGAGGCGCCGGCCTTAACCTAGTACCCCTAGGCACTCTTTTTCACTCTTTTTTTGAACTCGCCGAAATCACTTTCTTAAGTTATAACGGAATAAAGTTAACTATATAAAAGCAATTTGAGCACTCGTAAGCTCAAGAACGTGCAGCGATATGACGAGTTCCGAATTTCGCGCACCAATGACACTTAATTTTAACATACATCTTCTAAAACACATCTTTATAACATCGCAATTAATATGCGTCCACCCAACGCGCGTTGGCTGCGGACGAGCTTCTGACGTCAGAAATCGCTCTTGCTTTCTAGACGTAGTGTAATATATCATTCTTAAACTAATAGAAATGACGTAATGTGTTTGCTAAGCCTCGCTGATTTGCCGTCAGAACTCGCCCAGCACTGCCCTCCGGACCCTGCAGCCATGCCTGGAGTACTGCGTCCAATAGCAATCGACGCTTTCTTATGTCCATTAGCATTGCTCCGTGCTTACTGCTGTACTATGGACTCGGTGCAGCTGCACACAATGGTGAGCTTTGCCATGCATGTCACGCTCCTTGCAGCACGCACAAGCATCATCCTGCTGGCTGCTTGCGGTAACATGATGCAGCCCTTGATGAGCAAACGTTCTGGTAAGTTAAACCACCGATGAGGCAATTGCATGCCTTAGTGTACACTGCATGGGTGGTAAGTGCAACACTTAGACAAAAGCATGCTTACTCTAGCACCTATCAACACTTCTCACATCCACGCTGTATATAACTGATATGCTATAACTGATATGTTTCCCCGCCCTTCGCCCTAGCATGGCTGCTTCAGTGCATCTTTTGCATGCTTACACATGATGAGTCACAAGGCTTTAGAAATCTGTCTGGCTGCCTTGTCCTTTTGTTTGCAGGTTCTCCCCCACACCATCTTTTTGCACACGTCTTCGAGAACTGTCTGCCCCATTGCATTAATAATCTTGTTAGGTCAGGTTCAGTCTATGAGGACTGATTTCTAGCATTGGCACATTACAAATTGGTACAATTCTCCATGCACATTTGCTTGCGGGTAAGTTCCTCACAAATACAAGGTGCTAACAAAACTATTTCTGCCTCTTGCTCAACTTAAACGCTCAACATGAAGCCTTTGACACATGTATGCTTTCAGATGATTTACAAGCATGATAAATGATGCACACAAAGTTAATTGATGAAATGTACCCAAAACTTTAAATATCCGGCGCCTTGGACATTTAAATCCCCTTCTTTCCAAGGCGCCGAATTTTGGACGCCATGCACAGCATGCACAGCACGAGGCGCCGGGCGCTAACACGCTACCCTAAGGCACACTTTTCATCACACTTTTTTTACCTCGCCGAAATCGCCTTCTGTTCTTGCAGCGGCATAAAATGAACTATATAAAAGCGCTTTGAGCACTCGCAAGCTCAATAACGTGCAGCAAAATGACGACTTTCACATTCCGCGCACCAATGGCGCTTAAACTTGACAAACATTTTTTATGCAACATGATTTTAACATCACAAGCAACCCACGTCCGCCAGCTCTTCAGCACTCCCCGTCCAGCAGCACCCCAGCTCATCCAGCATTGAAGCAACGCTAATTAGTGCAACAATAATAGGTATCGCGCGTTTGTTGAGCAGCGGGGATGCGCGTGCGCGCCGTGGATGAGCTCCGCACCGTTTTTGCGCGATCGTTACTATTATATACACACGAAATCCGGCTCGTGGCATAAGCGCTAAAACGCTTAGCTTAGCGCACTTGACATCTCGCTGCCACCTCGGGGACCCAGGTTCGAATCTCACTAACTCCACTCACGAAGAAAGACTCTTTTGTCACACCATAGCTTAGCCCTTGAGCTTTAGCACTTAGACTTAATTTGTACTTACTCTGCTTTCCCTTGAGCCAAAGCACTTAACATTAATTTGCATTTGCTCCACTTTCAGCACTTAGGCATAGTTTGCACATATTCTACTTTCAGCAATTGGGCATAATTTGCACTTGCTCTACTTTCAGCACCTAGGCATCGTTTGCACATATTCTACTTTCAGCACTTGGGCATAATTTGCACTTGATCTACTTTCAGCACTTCGGCACTTTTCGTTTACAATGCACAACATAGTACATCACTTGCACCTTTGCACGAACGAGTACCATTCCAAGTCCAATAGTACGTCACTTGCACTTTTGCACAAATGAGGTTTAATTACGTCTCCCCTTTCCCCCCCACACAAAGTCTTGAAAATATTTTGCATTTAAAAGTTACCAAGCTTGCAATAGCTAGGCATTTGCCACAAAAGGCCAATTGTGTGCTCAACGTGCTCTATGACAAACATGCAGCTCAAAGTGCTTTCTTGTCATATGCACATTCTTCTTTAATGATCAACAAGCAAAAGCCACGCTTGTGGCAATCCTACAACCTTCACCTGAAATAATTGCAACATATGACAAACATATTCATATGAATTAATAACAATCTTAAAATAACAATCTGAAACAAACCCGGCGCCTTGGTCCGCCCTAATCCCACTCTTTCCAAGGCGCCGAAGTTTAGGCAGCATACACAGCATGCACAGCACGAGGCGCCGGCCTTAACCTAGTACCTTGTTCTACTCTTTTTCACTCTTTTTTGAACTCGCCGAAATCGCTTTTTTAACTTACAGCGGCTTAAAGTAGACTATATAAAAGCGCTTTGAGCACTCGTAAGCTCAAGAACGTTCAGCGAGATGATGAGTTCCGAATTTCGCGCACTAATGACGCTTAAATTTAATATACATCTTCTTCGCAACATGTTTATAACATCGCAAATAATCCGCGTCCACCCTGCACGCGTTGGCTGCGGACGAGCTTTTGACGTCAGAAATCGCTCTTGCTTTTCAGATGTAGCGATGGCATTCTAAAAATATCAACAATGACATTATGCTTTTGTTAAGCTTCGCTGATGTGCCGACAAAATTCGCCCAGCACAGCCCTCCGGACCCTACAGCCATGCCTGGAGTACAGCGTCCAGTAGCAATCAACACTTTGTTATGTCTATTAGCATTGCTCCATGCTTACTGCTGTACTACGGACTCAGTGCTGATGCACACAATGGTGAGCTGTGCCATGCATGTCACGCTCCTTGTAGCACGCACAAGCATCCTCCTGATGGCTGCCTGCAGTGACATGATGCAGCCCTTGATGAACGAAAATGCTAGTAAGAAAAACCACTGATGAGGCAACTGCATGCTTTAGTGTACACTGCATGGGCGGTAAGTGCAGCACTTAGGCAAAAACATGCTTGCTCTAGCACCTATCAGCACTTCTCACATGCACGCTGTATATACCTAATATCTTCCCCGCCCCCCACCCTAGTATGGCTGCTTCACTGCATCTTTTGCATGCTTATACATGATGAGTCACGAAACTCAAGGAATATGTTCAACTGCCTTGTCCATTTGTTTGCAGGTTATCCCCCACACCATCTTTGTGCACACGTCTTAGAGAACTGTCTCACCCATTGCATTAATAATCTTGTTAGGTCAGGTTCAGTCCATGAGGACTGACTTCTAGCATTGGTAGATTACAAATTGGTACAGTTCTTCATGCACATTTGCTTGCGGGTTGATTCTTCACAAATGCAGTGCAAGGTGCTAACATTACTAGTTCTGCCTCTTGAGCTCACCTTAATGCCTTTGACATATGCATGCTTCAAAATGATTACAAGCATATGATAAATGATGCACAAAAAATAAATTGTACTAAGTGCATAAAGTGTACTCTAAACTTAAAATCCAGCGCCTTGGACATTTAGATCCACCTCTTTCCAAGGCGCCGTATTTTAGCGAGCTACACAGCATGCACAGCACGAGGCGCCGGCCTTAACCTAGTACCCCTAGGCACTCTTTTTCACTCTTTTTTTGAACTCGCCGAAATCACTTTCTTAAGTTATAACGGAATAAAGTTAACTATATAAAAGCAATTTGAGCACTCGTAAGCTCAAGAACGTGCAGCGATATGACGAGTTCCGAATTTCGCGCACCAATGACACTTAATTTTAACATACATCTTCTAAAACACATCTTTATAACATCGCAATTAATATGCGTCCACCCAACGCGCGTTGGCTGCGGACGAGCTTCTGACGTCAGAAATCGCTCTTGCTTTCTAGACGTAGTGTAATATATCATTCTTAAACTAATAGAAATGACGTAATGTGTTTGCTAAGCCTCGCTGATTTGCCGTCAGAACTCGCCCAGCACTGCCCTCCGGACCCTGCAGCCATGCCTGGAGTACTGCGTCCAATAGCAATCGACGCTTTCTTATGTCCATTAGCATTGCTCCGTGCTTACTGCTGTACTATGGACTCGGTGCAGCTGCACACAATGGTGAGCTTTGCCATGCATGTCACGCTCCTTGCAGCACGCACAAGCATCATCCTGCTGGCTGCTTGCGGTAACATGATGCAGCCCTTGATGAGCAAACGTTCTGGTAAGTTAAACCACCGATGAGGCAATTGCATGCCTTAGTGTACACTGCATGGGTGGTAAGTGCAACACTTAGACAAAAGCATGCTTACTCTAGCACCTATCAACACTTCTCACATCCACGCTGTATATAACTGATATGCTATAACTGATATGTTTCCCCGCCCTTCGCCCTAGCATGGCTGCTTCAGTGCATCTTTTGCATGCTTACACATGATGAGTCACAAGGCTTTAGAAATCTGTCTGGCTGCCTTGTCCTTTTGTTTGCAGGTTCTCCCCCACACCATCTTTTTGCACACGTCTTCGAGAACTGTCTGCCCCATTGCATTAATAATCTTGTTAGGTCAGGTTCAGTCTATGAGGACTGATTTCTAGCATTGGCACATTACAAATTGGTACAATTCTCCATGCACATTTGCTTGCGGGTAAGTTCCTCACAAATACAAGGTGCTAACAAAACTATTTCTGCCTCTTGCTCAACTTAAACGCTCAACATGAAGCCTTTGACACATGTATGCTTTCAGATGATTTACAAGCATGATAAATGATGCACACAAAGTTAATTGATGAAATGTACCCAAAACTTTAAATATCCGGCGCCTTGGACATTTAAATCCCCTTCTTTCCAAGGCGCCGAATTTTGGACGCCATGCACAGCATGCACAGCACGAGGCGCCGGGCGCTAACACGCTACCCTAAGGCACACTTTTCATCACACTTTTTTTACCTCGCCGAAATCGCCTTCTGTTCTTGCAGCGGCATAAAATGAACTATATAAAAGCGCTTTGAGCACTCGCAAGCTCAATAACGTGCAGCAAAATGACGACTTTCACATTCCGCGCACCAATGGCGCTTAAACTTGACAAACATTTTTTATGCAACATGATTTTAACATCACAAGCAACCCACGTCCGCCAGCTCTTCAGCACTCCCCGTCCAGCAGCACCCCAGCTCATCCAGCATTGAAGCAACGCTAATTAGTGCAACAATAATAGGTATCGCGCGTTTGTTGAGCAGCGGGGATGCGCGTGCGCGCCGTGGATGAGCTCCGCACCGTTTTTGCGCGATCGTTACTATTATATACACACGAAATCCGGCTCGTGGCATAAGCGCTAAAACGCTTAGCTTAGCGCACTTGACATCTCGCTGCCACCTCGGGGACCCAGGTTCGAATCTCACTAACTCCACTCACGAAGAAAGACTCTTTTGTCACACCATAGCTTAGCCCTTGAGCTTTAGCACTTAGACTTAATTTGTACTTACTCTGCTTTCCCTTGAGCCAAAGCACTTAACATTAATTTGCATTTGCTCCACTTTCAGCACTTAGGCATAGTTTGCACATATTCTACTTTCAGCAATTGGGCATAATTTGCACTTGCTCTACTTTCAGCACCTAGGCATCGTTTGCACATATTCTACTTTCAGCACTTGGGCATAATTTGCACTTGATCTACTTTCAGCACTTCGGCACTTTTCGTTTACAATGCACAACATAGTACATCACTTGCACCTTTGCACGAACGAGTACCATTCCAAGTCCAATAGTACGTCACTTGCACTTTTGCACAAATGAGGTTTAATTACGTCTCCCCTTTCCCCCCCACACAAAGTCTTGAAAATATTTTGCATTTAAAAGTTACCAAGCTTGCAATAGCTAGGCATTTGCCACAAAAGGCCAATTGTGTGCTCAACGTGCTCTATGACAAACATGCAGCTCAAAGTGCTTTCTTGTCATATGCACATTCTTCTTTAATGATCAACAAGCAAAAGCCACGCTTGTGGCAATCCTACAACCTTCACCTGAAATAATTGCAACATATGACAAACATATTCATATGAATTAATAACAATCTTAAAATAACAATCTGAAACAAACCCGGCGCCTTGGTCCGCCCTAATCCCACTCTTTCCAAGGCGCCGAAGTTTAGGCAGCATACACAGCATGCACAGCACGAGGCGCCGGCCTTAACCTAGTACCTTGTTCTACTCTTTTTCACTATTTTTTGAACTCGCCGAAATCGCTTTTTTAACTTACAGCGGCTTAAAGTAGACTATATAAAAGCGCTTTGAGCACTCGTAAGCTCAAGAACGTTCAGCGAGATGATGAGTTCCGAATTTCGCGCACTAATGACGCTTAAATTTAATATACATCTTCTTCGCAACATGTTTATAACATCGCAAATAATCCGCGTCCACCCTGCACGCGTTGGCTGCGGACGAGCTTTTGACGTCAGAAATCGCTCTTGCTTTTCAGATGTAGCGATGGCATTCTAAAAATATCAACAATGACATTATGCTTTTGTTAAGCTTCGCTGATGTGCCGACAAAATTCGCCCAGCACAGCCCTCCGGACCCTACAGCCATGCCTGGAGTACAGCGTCCAGTAGCAATCAACACTTTGTTACGTCCATTAGCATTGCTCCATGCTTACTGCTGTACTACGGACTCAGTGCTGATGCACACAATGGTGAGCTGTGCCATGCATGTCACGCTCCTTGCAACACGCAAAAGCATCATCCTACTGGCTGCTTGCAGTAACATGATGCAGCCCTTGATGAACAAACATGCTGGTAAGTATCACCACTGATGAGGCAACTGCATGCCTTGCCTAAGTGTACACTGCATGGGTGGTAAGTGCAACACTTTGGCAAAAGCTTGCTTGCTCTAGCACCTATCAGCAATTCTCACATCCACGCTGTATATAACTGATATGTTACATTAGTTCCTTCCGCGCCCCCCGCCCTAGCATGGCTGCTTTAGTGCATCTTTTGCATGCTTATACATGATGAGTCACAAGACTTAACTGATATGTTTCCCGCCCCCCGCCCCAGTATGGTTGCTTAGTGCTTTTTTTGCATGCTTACACATGATGAGTCACAAGGCTTTAAAAATCTATCCAACTGCCTTGTCCTTTTGTTTGCAGCTTATCCCCCACACCATCTTTGTGCACACGTCTTAGAGAATCATCTTACCCATTGCATTGATAATCTTGTTAGGTCAGGTTCAGTCTATGAGGACTGATTTCTAGCATTGGTACATTACAAATTAATGCAGTTCTCCATTCACATTTGCTTGCAGTTTAATTCTTCACAAATGCAGTGCAAGGTGCTAACATAACTAATCCTGCCTCGTGAGCTCACCTTAAAGCCTTTGACTTATGTATGCTTCAATATAATTACAAGCATGTGATAAATGATGCACAACAATTAAATTCATAAAGTGTACTCAAAACTTAAAATCCGGCGCCTTGGACATTTAGATCCATCTCTTTCCAAGGCGCCGAAGTTTAAGCAGCCTACATAGCATGCACAGCACGAGGCGCCGGCCTTAACCTAGTACCCATCATCACTCGTCGAATCACACCTTTTTGGACTCGCCGAAATCACTTTCTTAAATAATAGATGCTTAAAGTAAAGTATATTTAAGCGCTTTGAGCACTCGTAAGCTCAAAAGCGTGCAGCGAGATGACGAGTTCCGAATTTCGAGCACCAATGACGCTTAAATTTACCATACATCTTCTTTAAATCATGTGTGTAACATCGCAAACAATCCGCGTCCACTCCGCACGCGTTGGCTGCGGACGAGCTTCTGACGTCAGAAACCACTCTTGCTTTTTAAACATATCGATGGCATTATTGAAATATTTGCAATGACGTAATATGTTTGCTAAGCCTAACTGATGTGCCAACATAATTCACCTAGCACTGCCCTCAGGACCCTGCAGCCATGCCTGGAGTACAGCATCTAGTAGCAATTAAGACTTTGGTATGTCCATAAGCATTCCTCCATGATTACTGCTGTACTATGGACTCGGTGCTGCTGCACACAATGGTGAGCCTTGCCATGCATGTCACGCTCCTTGCAACATGCACAAGCATCCTCTTGCTCACTGCTTGCAGTGTCATGATGCAGCCCTTGATGAACAAACATGTTGGTAATAGAATCCACTGATGAGGCAACTGCATGCCTTAGTGTACACTGCATGGGCGGCAAGTGCAGCACTTAGGCAAAAGCAGGCTTGCTCTAGCCCTATTAGCACTTCTAAAATGCACGCTGTGTAAAACTGATATGTTCCCCGCCCCCCGCCCTAGTATGGCTGCTTCAGTGAATGTTTTGCATGCTTACACATGATGAGTCACTAGCATGCTTACACATGATGAGTCACTGAACTGATATGCTCCCCGCCCCCCGGCCTAGTATGGCTGCTTCAGTGCATCTTTTGCATGCTTACGCGTGATGAGTCAAAAGACTTTAGCAATCTGTTCAACTGCCTTGTCCTTTTGTCTGCAAGTCATCCCCCAACGTCATAGAGGACTGTCTTTCCCATTGCATTAAGCCAAACCCCTACACTGTAAATAACCAAGCGCCTTGGACCGTTAGATCCACCTCTTTCCAAGGCGCCGAATTTAGGCAGCATACACAGCATGCACAGCACGAGGCGCCGGCCTTAACCTAGTACCCCTAGGCACTCTTTTTCACTCTATTTTCGAACTCACCGAAATCACTTTCTGAATTTACAGCGGCATAAAGTTAACTATATTAAAACGCTTTAAGCACTCGTAAGCTCAAGAACGTGCAGCAAGATGTCGAGTTCCGAATTTTACGCATCAATGACGCTTAAATTGAACAAACATCTTCTTTACAAGATGGTTTTAACATCGCAACAATCCGCGTCCAACCCGCACGCGTTGGCTGCGGACAAGCTTATGACGTCAGAAATCGCTCTTGTTTTCTAAAAGTAGCGATGGCTTTCTAAAAATATTAACAATGACGTTATGAGTTTGCTAAGCCTCGCTGATGTACCGTCAAAATTCGCCCAACACAGCCCTCCGGACCCTACAGCCATGCCTGGAGTACAGCGTCCAGTAGCAATCAACACTTTGTTATGTCCATTAGCACTGCTCCATGCTTACTGCTGTACTATGGACTCAGCGTTGCTGCACACAATGGTGAGCCTTGCCATGCATGCCATGCTCCGTGCAGCACACGCACAAGCATCCTCCTGCTCGCTGCCCGCAGTGACAAGATGCAGCCCTTGATGAACAAACATGCTGGTAATTGAAACCACTGATGAGGCATCTGCATGCCTAAGCGTACACTTTATTGGCGGTAAGTGCAACACTTAGGCGAAAGGAAGCACACTTGCTCTAGCGCTAGCACCTATTAGCACTTCTCACATGCAGGACGTATACAACTGATATGTTTTCCCGCCCCCCGCCCTAGTATGGTTGCTTAAATGCATCTTTTGCATGCGTACACATGATAAGTCACAAGACTTAACTGATATGTTCCCCGCCCCCCGCCCTAGTATGGCTGCTTTAGTGCATCTTTTGCATGCATACACATGATGAATCACAAGGCTCAACTGATATGTTCCCCACCTTCCACCCTAGTATGGTTGCTTCAGTGCATCTTTTGCATGCTTTAATGATGAGTCACAAGACTCAAGGAATTTGTTCAACTACCTTGTCCTTTTGTTTGTAAATTATCCCCCACACCATCTTTGTGTGCACGTCTTAGAGAACTGTCTACCCCATTGCATTAAGAATCTTGTTAGGTCAAGTTCAGTCTATGAGGACTGATTTCTAGCATTGGTACATTACAAATTGGTATAGTTCTTCATGCACATTTGCCTGCGGGTTAGTTCTTCACAAATGCAATGCAAGGTGCTAACATAACTATTTCTGCTTCTTGAGCTCAACTTTATGCCTTCGACACAAGTATGCTTCAGTATGATTACAAGCATATGATATATGATGCACATACAATGAATCGATAAAATGTACTTCAAATAACCAGGCGCCTTGGACCATTAGATCCACCTCTTTCCAAGGCGCCGAAGTTTAGGCAGCCTACACAGCATGCACAGCACGAGGCGCCGGCCTTAACCTAGTACCCTGTTCTACTCTTTTTCACTCTTTTTTGAACTCGCCGAAATCAAATTTTTAACTTATAGCGGCATAAAGTAGTCTATATAAAAGCGCTTTGAGCACTCGTAAGCTCAAGAACGTGCAGGGAGATTACGAGTTCCGAATTTTGCGCACCAATGACGCTTAAATTTAACATACACCTTCTTTAAAACATGTGTGTAACATCGCAAGCAATCCGCGTCCACCCCACACGCGTTGGCTGCGGACGAGATTCTGACGTCAGATTCGGTCTTGCTTTCCAGACGTAACGATGTCATTTTCAAACTATTAAAAATAACGTTATATGTTTGCTAAACCTCGCTGATGTGCCGTCAGAATTCGCCCAGCACTGCCCTCCGGACCCTGCAGCCATGCCTGGAGTACAGCGTCCAATAGCAAACAATACCTGTTATGTCCATTAGCTTTGCTCCATGGTTACTGGTGTACTATGGACTCGGTGCTGCTGCACACAATGGTGAGCCTTGCCGAGCTGCACGCACAAGCATCCTCCTGCTCGCTGCCAGCAGTGACATGATGCAGCTCGTGATGAACAAATATGCTTGTAATAGAAACCATTGATGAGGCAACTGCATGCCTTAATGAACACTGCATGGGCTGTAAGTGCAACACTTAGGCAAATGTAACTTTTCTGAAAAGGCAGAGCTCGGGATGTCACGGATGGCTATTGCTAGCCATATATACCCGTTACAGCAAAAGCACGCTTGCTCTTGCACCTATAAGCACTTCTCACATGCACGCTGTATATAACTGATATTTTCCCCGCCCCCCGCCCTCGTTTTGCTGCTCAAGTGCATCTTTTGCATGCTTACACGTGGATGAGTCACTTACAAGCCTTAGTGTACACTGCATGGGTTGAAAGTGCAACACTAAGGCAAAAGTGTCACGAAGTGACTATATATACGATGAGATTCATAGGTTGTGCATCAACTGCTCGACTAGTCCTTTTCCACCGTAACATTTGGCAGCGAAGCCAGGGTTCGAACCCTGGTGGAAGCATTCTTTGGGTCCGGCCCAACGCCGTGCTGTGCAACCTAAGTGGCATGCTATAAGCGTGTGGAGCCAGTCATGAGCCGTGCGTGGGCGTGGAAAGACTTGACCTCACTCCGCCATGCACTCCTCGCCCAGATTAGATGGGGGGGAATGTCACGAAGTGACTATATATACGATGATATTCATAGGTTGTGCATCAACTGCTCGACTAGTCCTTTTCCACCGTAACAAAAAGCACGCTTGCTCTTGCAACTATGAGCACTTCTCACATGCACGCTGTTAATAACTGATATTTTTCCCCGCCCCCCGCCCTTGTATTGCTGCTTCATGCACATTTGCTTGCAGGTTAGTTTCTCACAAATGCAATGCAAGTTGTTAACATATCTATTTTTGCCTCTTGAGCTCAGCTTAAAGCCTTAAATACATGTATGTTTTCAAAATGACTACAAGCACGTGATTAATGATTAATGATTAATGATTAATGATATACATAAAGTAAATTTATAAAATGTACTCAAAACTTCAAATATCCGGCGCCTTGGACATTTGAATCCACCTCTTTCCAAGGCGCCGAATTTTGGACGCCATGCACAGCATGCACAGCACGAGGCGCCGGGCGCTAACACGCTACCCTAAGGCACACTTTTCATCACAATTTTTTAACCTCGCCGAAATCGCCTTCTGTACTTGCAGCGGCATAAAATGAACTATATAAAAGCGCTTTGAGCACTCGCAAGCTCAATAACGTGCAGCAAAATGACGACTTTCACATTCCGCGCACCAATGGCGCTTAAACTTGACAAACATTTTTTATGCAACATGATTTTAACACCACAAGCAACCCACGTCCGCCAGCTCTTCAACACTCCCCGTCCAGCAGCACCCCACCTCATCCAGCATTGAAGCAACGCTAATAAGTGCAACAATAATAGGTATCGCGCGTTTGTTGAGCAGCGGGGATGCGCGTGCACGCCGTGGATGAGCTCCGCACCGTTTTTGCGCGATAGTTACTATTATATATGCACAAAATCCGACTCGTGGCATAAGCGCTAAAACGCTTAGCCTAGCGCACTTGACATTTCGCTGCCATCCGGGGACCCAGGTTCGAATCTCACTAACTCCACTCACGAAGAAAGACTCTTTTGTCACACCATAGCTTAGCCCTTGAGCTTTAGCACTTAGACTTAATTTGTACTTACTCTGCTTTCCCTTGAGCCAAAGCACTTAACATTAATTTGCATTTGCTCCACTTTCAGCACTTAGGCATTGTTTGCACATATTCTACTTTCAGCATTTGGGCATAATTTGCACTTGCTCTACTTTCAGCACCTAGGCATCGTTTGCACATATTCCACTTTCAGCACTTGGGCATAATTTGCACTTGATCTACTTTCAGCACTTCGGCACTTTTCGTTTACAATGCACAACATAGTACATCACTTGCACCTTTGCACGAACAAGTACCATTCCAAGTCCAATAGTACGTCACTTGCACTTTTGCACAAATGAGGTTTAATTACATCTCCCCTTCCCCCCCTACACAAAGTCTTGAAAATGTTTTGCATTTAAAAGTTACCAAGCTTGCAATAGCTAGGCATTTGCCACAAAAGGCCAATTGTGTGCTCAACGTGCTCTATGGCAGACATGCAGCTCAAAGTGCTTTCTTGTCATATGCTCATTCTTCTTTAATGATTAACAAGCAAAAGCCACGCTTGTGGCAATCCTACAGCCTTCACCTGAAATAATTGTAACATATGACATACATAATCATATGAATTAATAACAATCTTAAAAACAACAATCTGAAAGAAACCCGGCGCCTTGGTCCGCCCTGAACCCATTCTTTCCAAGGCGCCGAATTTTGGACGGCATGCACAGCATGCACAGCACGAGGCGCCGGGCGCTAACACGCTACCCTTGGGCACACTTTTCATCACACTTTTTTTACCTCGCCGAAATCGCCTTCTGAACTTACAGCGGCATTAAGTAAGCTTTAGTTAAGCGCTTTGAGCGCTCGTAAGCTCAAGAACGTGCAGCAAGATGATGAGTTCCGAAATTCGCGCACCAATGATGCTTAATTTTAACATATATCTTCTTAAAATTATGATTTGAACATCGCAAACAATCCACGTCCACCCCGCACGCATTGGCTGCGGACGAGCTTATGACGTCAGAATTTGCTTTTGCTTTGCAGACGCAGCGATAACAACATTTAATTATTAACAATGACGTAATGCTTTTGGTATAGGTATATGCTTTGGTATATGTTTTGGTATAGGTATCGCGCGTTTGTTGAGCAGCGGAGATGCGCGTGCACGCCGTGGATGAGCTCCGCACCGTTTTTGCGCGATAGTTACTATTATATACGCACGAAATCCGGCTCGTGGCATAAGCGCTAAAACGCTTAGCCTAGCGCACTTGACGTCTAGCTGCAACCTCGGGGACCCAGGTTCGAATCTCACTACCTCCACTCACGAAGAATGACTCTTTTGTCACACCATTAGCCCTTGAGCTTCAGCACTTAGACTTGATTTGTACTTACTCTGCTTTCCCTTGAGCCAAAGCACTTTACATTAATTTGCATTTGCTCCACTTTCAGTACTTAGGCATAGTTTGCACATATTCTACTTTCAGCACTTGGGCATAATTTGCACTTGATCTACTTTCAGCACTTCGGCACTTTTCGTTTACAATGCACAACATAGTACATCACTTGCACCTTTGCACGAACGAGTACCATTCCAAGTCCAATAGTACGTCACTTGCACTTTTGCACAAATGAGGTTTACTTACGTCTCCCCTTCCCCCCCCTCACAAAGTCTTGAAAATATTTTGCATTTAAAAGTTACCAGGCTTGCAATAGCTAGGCATTTGCCACAAAAGGCCAGTGTGCTCAACGTGCTCTATAGCAAACATGCAGCTCAAAGTGCTTTCTTGCCATATGCACATTCTTCTTTAATGATCAACAAGCAAAAGCCACGCTTGTGGCAATCCTACAGCATTCACCTGAAATAATTGCAACATATGACATACATAATCATTTGAATTAATAACAATCTTAAAATAACAATCTGAAACAAGCCCGGCGCCTTGGTCCGCCCTAATCCTACTCTTTCCAAGGCGCCAAAGTTTAGGCAGCATACACAGCATGCACAGCACGAGGCGCCGGCCTTAACCTAGTACCCTTGAGCACTCTTTTTCACTCTTTTTTTACCTCGCCGAAATCACTTTTTGAACTTACAGAGGCATTAAAGAAACAATACTTAAGCGCTTTGACCACTCGTAAGCTCAAAAATGTGCAGCGAGATGACGAGTTCCGAATTTCGCGCACCGATGACGCTTAAATTTAATGTACATCTTCTTCGCAACATTGTTATAACATCGCAAATAATCCGCGTCCACCCTGCACGCGTTGGCTGCGGACGAACTTCTGAAGTCAGAAATCGCTCTTGCTTTCCAGATGTAGCGATGGCATTCTTAAAATTTCAACAATGACGTTATGTTTTTGCAAAGCTTCGAAGATGTGCCGACAAAATTCGCCCAGCACAGCTCTCCGGACCCTACAGCCATGCCTGGAGTACAGCGTCCAGTAGCAATCAACACTTTGTTATGTCTATTAGCATTGCTCCATGCTTACTGCTGTACTACGGACTCGGTGCTGATGCACACAATGGTGAGCTTTGCCATGCATGTCACGCTCCTTGCAGCACGCAAAAGCATCATCCTGCTGGCTGCTTGCAGTAGCATGATGCAGCCCTTGATGAACAAACACGCTGGTAAGTAACACCACTGATGAGGCAACTGCATGCCTTAGTGTACACTGCATGGGTGGTAAGTGCAACACTTAGGCAAAAGCATGCTTGCTCTAGCACCTATCAGCACTTCTCACATCCACGCTGTATGTAACTGATATGTTCCCCGCCCCCCGCCCTAGCATGGCTGCTTCAGTGCATCTTTTGCATGCTTACTCATGATAAGTCACAAGACTCAACTGATATGGTCCCCGCCCTGCGCCCCTGTATGTCTGCTTCAGTGCATCTTCTGCATGCTTACACACGATGAGTCAAAAGACCTAATGAATCTGTCCAACTGCCTTGTCCTTTTGTTTGCAGGCTATACCTGTAACGGGTATATATGGCTAGCAATAGCCATCCGTATCATCCCGGGCTCTGCCTTTTCATAAGTGTTACATTGGTAGCGAAGCCATTCCAGGGCCTCTCATGCGTCGCAAGATTGCATGAGGTCCCTGGTTCGATCCCTGGGAGACACACTTCGAAAAAGCGGAAAGTCTTTCCCGAAGGTCAATTGCCTGGCAGTTGATCACTGGCCGTATAATGTGCCCTCAATAAGTGAGGCTGACATGTAAAATCTTCGGATTCATGCAGTTGTGTTAGACTCACGAGGACGCGAGCACAGGAGGGTGGGGAAGAATGTAACGGGTATATATGGCTAGCAATAGCCATCCGTATCATCCCGGGCTCTGCCTTTTCATAAGTGTTACAATACCCCACACCATCTTTGTGCACAAGTCTTAGAGAACTGTCTTACCCATTGCATTGATAATCTTGTTGGGTCAAGTTCAGTCTATGAGGAATGATTTTTAGCATTTGTAAATTACAAATCGGTACAGTTCTCCATGCACATTTGCTTGCGGGTAAGTTCCTCACAAATGCAAGGTGCTAACATGACTGATGCAAACATAACTGATGCTAGCATAACTGATGCTAACATAACTGATATGTTCCCCGCCCCCCGCCCTAGCATGGCTGCTTCAGTGCATCTTTTGCATGCTTACACATGATGAGTCACAAGGCTTTAGAAATCTATCCAACTGCCTTGTCCTTTTGTTTGCAGGCTATACCCCTCACTATCTTTGTGCACACGTCTTAGAGAACTGTCTTACCCATTGCATTGATAATCTTGTTGGGTCAAGTTCAGTCTATGAGGAGTGATTTTTAGCATTTGTAAATTACAAATTGGTACAGTTCTCCATGCACATTTGCTTGCGGGTAAGTTCCTCACAAATGCAAGGTGCTAAGAAACCTATTTCTGCCTCTTGCTCAACTTGAACGCTCAACATGATGCCTTTGACACATTTATGCTTTCAAATGATTTACAAGCATGATAATGGATGCACACAAAGTTAATTGATAAAATGTACCCAAAGCTTTAAATATCCGGCGCCTTGGACATTTAGATCCCCTTCTTTCCAAGGCGCCGAATTTGGATCCGGCATGCGCAGCACGCACAGCATGAGGCGCCGGACGCTAGCACGTACCACTGGGGCACACTTTTCATCACACTTTCTAAACCTCGCCAAATTCGCCTCCAAAATTAAGGAAAATAGTAAACGCTTTAAAGTAAATGCTGCTGCATATCAGCGGGCTCAGAAACTCGCGGAAATGGAATTAGCTTGCCGCTGAGCCGTCCTTTTAGCCCCACATTTTCCGCAAAAAAAGCACCACTTATACATGCAACAATAAAAAGACATCGCGCACTTGTGGAGCAGCGAGTATGCGCGTGCATGCCGTGGAAAAGCTCATGATTACAGATCCGCTTATGCGTGAAATGTAAATATTATATATCATAGAAAGACAATTGTTGCAAGTGCGCTTAGTCGCGTAGGCTAGTGCTTTTGGCGCAGCGATGCATCCTCGGGGTCCCCAGTTCGATTCCCATGGGGTAAAACTTTTTTGCCGCACCACTTCAGCACGATTTGCACTTGCTCTTCATAACATCACTTTCAATTTTGCACAAATGTTCTGTTATATCTCCCCCCTCCCCCCCTACTCATGTTGCGTACTTGGTCCCGTGCATGCTCATGCTGCACATTTGCACCAATGATGCTTGCTTACGTTATGCGTGAAATTTTATTATTATAAATACACGAGATTTCTTCCATACGCAACATCAAACGCGCGTAACTGTCTAAGAGCAGCAGCTGAATGATTTTGCCTTTTGCCCGCTGACAGAGCCCTACGCAACATTCCTTCAACCTGACAGAGCAGAATGCCGTGCACTCACAATGGGCCTGACTGGAAACTTTGTCAGCAGTGTATTGCTGTCATGGCACAGGCTATTGTTCTTTGCTTGAACATGACTTTGGCTTCTGTCCTCCCTGAAGCAGCATGAGCAGTAGCCACAACAGTGCTTTACAATGCATGCATGGGCGTGGCACGATTGTTTTCTGACTCTCCTGCTATCCACCACATCTGGCTGAGTTCTTGTGTGCGACTACCACACTTCATGGCAGAAGTTGCCAAGATTGCTGCCATTCCTGCCGCTCACGCTATGGAGTACAGAGAAGCAGTTGTTAAAGCTGTGATGCTGTTGTTCATGATTCTTTCATCAGCCCATGTGAGCAACGCTTGCATTGATTGCAATACATTCACAAAACTTGCAAGTGCATTCACTCCAATTTCTGTTCACTGAATTCACTTGTAGGTCATCCCTTCTAACCTATTTCCAAGGTCCTTTGCCCATTTACCTTCGCCACCTAGTGCACAAGTGATGTGCCAGCAATTGACAACGCACATCAGTAGATACCCCTCTTCTGTGAGTGCCATGTGCTTCCTTTTTGTCTAATGGCATGCACAATTTATACAGTATGTCTGTTCTTCAAATGTAGATTTTGCGCTAGGAAAAGAAAAGAAAAAAGAAAAAGAAAAACTACGTAGGAAGAGTAACTCTCCCTTCATCAATTAAGGAAAAGGAGGCACATTGGCTCATAAAGAGCCGTGAGCCTCCTCCACCACGAGACAAGAAAGAGAGACTAAACTAATGAGGATCTGGAGGGTTAAAAGAAGCATCTGGCTCTAGAACCAAATGGCTGTGGTAAGCACTCTTGTTTTCAATACCGCGGCGTGTGGAGACTAGTTTATGGGCATAATGAACGGAATGGGCATGGAGGTTTTTGGCGAGCTTAGTGGCACGTTGGTGATCCAGTCCTAGTTTCTTTAATTGCATGAGGGTATGTTCAGTTTAAATAGTTCCATCAACACCCAGGAGGATTGGGTGAATAGTTTTAGCTTTAGCGCTAATAAGATTACAAAGGTTAGCATGTTGCTGCCTAGCCGCGCTTAATTGATGCTCTGGTCTTGTGTCTTCACATAACTTAATTTCTATGAGATGCACATGACGCTCGTTCACATGGAGTTCATGTGGATGCATAAGGCGGCTAGCTCTGGTTGTCCTCCTAGTGGACCTGCGCAAAGCGTGTTGAGAATGAATAGAAGGGACACTGTGAGAAGTAGACTTGGCATTACAAGTGGTAATCAAAATGGCATCGGGTCGACTTGAATTTAGTCTTTCCCTTTCTTGAATGTTACGAGGGAGCAAGTAAGCAGGTATTGTTCTGTTTGAGGCATGTGTAGGGAGTTGCAAGTTGTGTTGTGCAAGTTTGAAATCACTCCCTATGTCAGTGTAGACAAGGCCTGCTCCCACAGGGCTTTTGCTGAGTGCTTTTGTAATCATTCTACCTGCAATGTTATGGCGTTCAGTTTTCATGTTGGAGATGATGTGATTCTGGCAGCCTGAGAGCATGTGGAGAGCACTGTCCAACTGATGGCAGCCTGGAAGGGGGCACATTGGGTCAGTAGACCTTTTAAAACGAAGTGCATGTTTTTGATTATAGAGGGTTCCTGTGCGGTATTGAAGAATAGTACGTTTCATGTGTGTGGAAATACTTGACATATTTCTGAATGCGTTGCTAATTTTATTTTCTACATGCGGTAATAGGCTTTGGTAGTAAGAGTAGTATCCTGATTTGGCATTGGCATATCCAAGTTTGTGTTTAGAATGCATGTGGGATTTGAGAGCATCTTGGAGGTTGGGGAGATAGGTGAGTTTGGGAGCAGGAGGGGGACCTGTACATGTACCTGCGGGATGCACATTGTTTTCTTCCTTGGCTAGCCAAAAAATATGTGTGAATGGATTTCCACCAGGGCCCGCACCGGGGATTTCAGTGTCTGCCACACAGTTGTTGGCTTGCTTTGCCTGGTGTTTAGCAATAGCATCTGCGTATTCATTCCCAGCGATGCCGGCATGGGCCTTAACTTTGTAAAAAATGAAGTTTGGTGTGAGAGTTGCTAATGAGAGATGAGATCATTTTAAGGATATCTCCTTGGATATGCCTCAGGTGTTTCTCAGGGTAAAGAATTTGTTTACGTATTTGATGGAGAGAAGTGAGGCTGTCTGATGCAATGTTTGCGTATTTGCTGTTGATAGCAACAGCAATTGCAGCCAATTCAGCTCGGGTTATGGTATTAGTAATCCCAGCACCGTTAGGTTCTACATAGTTCTTGTTATCAGTAAGTGGGTAATAGACGCCTGCTCCGATTTCTTGCCTACCGTTATGGACAAGGCAGCTTCCATCTGTATATGCCCAGGTCCTCCAGTCAGCAACTTTGAGGGTGAGGATAGAACTGGATTGGCTGGGCACTGAGTCTCTATCTTGGATACTCATGTGTGAAATTTGAAGGTGTTTGGAAACATGTTGTCTGTCAAGTGGGAGGCGTTCCAATTTACTGAAACCTGGCATATCAGCATGCCTGGGATTTAGGACAGGATGGCTGCTGACATTCCTAAGCTTCCACTCTGTGGTTTCTTTAAGATCTCCTGTGAGGCCTTGAAGCCAGTCTTTGTTATGGTTGTTGAGGTGTATTCGACCAGCTGTGTTCCAAACAGCTAAGGTACGAAGATCCCAGGTATGCTCAAGTAGTGGTACCTGTTGATTAGGCCAGGCTTGTGGGGCACTGTAGCCAAGTTTATCACTTGGGATGGTTCCGAGGTCGTAACAGAGGTGGAGGTAGGCAGTGACAAGTTTGGAGTAGAGATTGGTTATCATGTGCCTCCCCCAAGCCGGAAGGAACATGAATGTAGCAGTGGCCTCTGTGTTGATAATGGTGGAGTAAATGGCATGTTGCAAGGCTTGGGTCATAATTCACTCTTCATAAATAGGGTGGCATACTGAGAAGCCTGAGAATTTTGATGAGAAGGCATTATGCATGCATGGCACCAAAAAGAGTGTCCCGGGAGTCCGCACTCCAATAGTCCTGGTATTGCGGGTTTTGGTCAAGTGGGGAGGCCATTTTTTCTTGAGTTACCAATGCCCATTTTTGAAGGGCAGTATGGATGTGATTTGGGAGGGCTCTTGAAAAGGAGTCCTTAATCTTTTTGCTAGAGTACTTTCTTTCAAGCATGGATTTGCGGAGAAGAAGTCCTTGCATTTCAGTGGCAAAGCTGCCTGGGGCAGGTGACATATTCTCGTGTATGCCAGCAAGCTTGGCCCTGTAAAAAGCCTTATAGAGGATTTGAAAGCGGTTAGGGGATATCATACCAACGCATTTGCCTTGCGTGTTATAAATGCAAGCCATATGTGCCTTTTATATTTCTGGAAGGATGAGGGGGTTTGGAGTAGGAGGGGAATGGATGTGAGATCCTGTTTGTAATGAAGCTAGATGAGGGGATTGCTGTTCTGTGTATTTCACGAGGTCAACCTCGCGCAGCCAGTATTTGCATGAGCCTGTAGGTTTTATGTCTGCTTGGGGATTAGTGGGGTTTGTATCAAATGTGATTTTGTTGCGCAGTTCTGTGTCTAGTTTCTGCTTCCATACATTGGTTGCATTAGGTTCTTCAAATCCCTGTCTCTCAAGATTTGAGAGGGTAGAATCTGCAGTGGGTATAGAGAGATTAGGCTCGCTCTGTTGCGCTTCGAACTTAAGCAGACACTCTCGAAATTTAGGCCATGTCTCTTGTAGATCCTCTGATTCCCAAGAGGGCTTCCAAGTGACCCTCCTGAGTTCTTCTTTAGTTAGCCGCTTTCTTTCAATTTTTTGGGCATCACTAAGGTTTGCACAGGCGGGGCAGGCCCAAGTGTCAGCTGTTTTAATTTCTTGTCTTTGTTCATCTGAGTAACACCCAAGTTCCTTCATGCATTTCCAATGGTATGTTCGATGGCACACATCACAGATATACATATCAAGGAAGGGGGGCTCAGAGGTTTCAGGGTCATAGCCATAATGGTAATTGCAGATTTGGCAGCAGGCGCACTCAACATCAGTGCGAGCAGCAGGTGAGATAGTTTCAGGCAATAGGTCAGCTTGTTTAAACAGTGGCAGAGCCCATTGTTCAATGATCATGGGTGCATACTGGGTGTGGTATTGCACTTGGAGGTGGACGGTGGGGCTTGATTGTTCTTTCTTGTTCTCCGCATAAATTATCCAATCATTTATGTGAGAAATATCTAGATCATGATAGAAGATAGAGCTGATAGCATGGCTAGCAGTAGTTTCCTTGGCGAGTTTCCTTGCTGCATTTCTCCTGTAGTTCCAGACGTTTGGTCCTTGGGAAAACGGCGAGCTTAGAGAGTAGATGGCTGGGGAGATTATCTCTCTGTCTGTGTGGAGCAGTTGTTGCTTCTTCTTCCTAGGTCTGTTTATTTGAGTATCTAGGCTGTGTGGAGTATCAGTTTGTGATTGAGGGTTTAGATTGTGGTCTGTTGGATGCTGGTGGTTTGTGCTTTGGGAGTTGGGCTGTGTAGGGATATGATGAGCAGTGCTCAGATCGGGATTTGAATTTCTATCTTTATGGCTAGCCTGGCTGAGTTGGGGCATGGAAGGAGGGGTATTTCTGGATGCTGAGCGTGTGCGTTTGCTGGGTGGCCCTTCTTCAGGTGTATCTTGTGTGGCAAGAATAGGAGTATCTGGACTTACGGTGGATCTGTGTGCAGAGGGGTGGAGTGCTATTGTGGGAATGATGTTGAGCGTAGAATTGGAGCGAGTTCTTTTGCTCAGCGGTTCCTCTTGGGATTGCAATTCCATGGCATTTGCAACTTGTTGTGTTCCTGGGCAATTTGTGTGTGCAGCTTGATTGCCTGTACATCTGATGCGGCGGCCTGTGAGTTGATGGGTGTAGTAGGATGTGGAGCGAGGCTGTGATGGTGGCACTACTTGAGTGGGTGGGATGGGGCTGGGTGGGGGGTTTTCTCGTTGGTTGACCTGTGTGTGGGTAGGCTGCTCTCTATGCATGCGGGTAATGGTAAGGCCGCTCACATGTGTGTTGTTGATACGGCGGTAAACTGGAAGGGTGTTCGCTTCAGTACTTTTGTAGGCGATGATCTATTGGATTGAGGACGTGTCCAATTCTTGTTGTGGGGAGAGGTTGACAAGAGCTGCCAGCCTGTTAAGTGCTATTTTACATTTGTTGCTGACCTTGTGGTGTTTAGCCTGAAGCTGAGAAACTGAGATGATGTGAGTCTTGCGCGAAGATGTAAGCTCATGCAGCCCATTGATTACCATATTTGGCAGGGGTTGCATAATGCAGGTGATGAGAGTAGGGAGGTTGTGTGGAGGTGTTTTGTGCAAGAGGAGGGCTTCACAAATGTGGTCTAGTTCCTCCTTGAATATACCATTGCCATTTTTCATGAGACGGAGCTTGCTAGAATGGATGCTTGTCAGTTGTCGAGCGTGCATGTTATAGTTGAGCTGGCGTTTTATGTGTAGGTTTGTTCCTTCTCCTTTGGTGAGGTAGGTTTTAGATAGAGTATTAAGGTTCTCAATTTGCTTTGTGAGGAGGTTGGTGCTGATTGTGCGGTGTCTTACAGAGGGGTCCTCAAGGCTGGAGGTGAGGGCAAAAGCCAGGCGTCTATGGTATTCCACGCAAATCAAAGTACGTCCTAGTCCAAAATTATCAGGATCTTCACGGATCATTGCTGCAGCTGTGCTTTTCCAGAGTTTGTGTTTATGTTTGACCATTCTGTCTATCATGGTGTCCCAGATAATAAGGTCAGTAGGGGTGCAAGGAGTTACTGCAAAAGAGTAGGCAAGGCTAGGAATTATGGCAGTGCGGACAATGTTTAGAACTTGTCGTGGGGATGCATAGGATGAGTCAAGGTTGTCTAATTTATTTTTTAGGTTTCGGGTCATACGTTGAATCTGGTGTTTCCAGTTTAAATCCATGGTCATTTGAACTCCAAGGTAGAGGAAAGGTTCATATGATGGAAGAAACTGGGCCATCTGTCCTTGGATTTGTATTTTTCCCTGAAGTCTGCGGTAAAGTTGTTGAGATGGGGTCACCCCATTGTGATTTTTTTTGGGATGGCTGTGCAGGACGCCAGTTGCTTTAGTTTTGCTGCCAGAAATAATGAGTGCGGCCCAGTCGGAGTAGAGGGTGAGTTTTCTGGCTTGTGTTTTCAGGTCTTGAATTGTGTTAGTTGGACAGAGGAGGTCGTCAGCAAAGGCAGCGCTACTGAGGTTGTTTGCAAGGTGGTTATCGGTGGTGTTTTGATATGGGACACATCCATGTTTGTAGCCCCGTCCCCCTACATGTAGCCAGCGCAGGAGGGGTTCCATATAGAGGAGAAAGAGGAAGGGTGAGAGGGTATCACCTTGAATTGTACCCCTCTCAACATGGATTTGGTTGGTGCTAGCCCCTGAGGGTAGTCTCACTTGAGTGGTGGCATTTTCATAAAGATTTTTGACTGTGTCGATGGCATCAGTGGGAAAGCCCAGGTCATACATTATCCAGAGCATTCTGTCATGGTCAGTAGTGTTAAAGGCTGAGGTGAAGTCTACAATGAGGGCATAGATGTCTTTCCCAAAAAATTTTGCATCTTCAAGTCCCATGATGACATTTTGGAGTTGGTGGATGGTGTCTTTTTGATTTCGGAAGCCAGCTTGTGTAGAGCTCAGGAGGGAGTGTGCTTCTGCATACTCATAGAGTGCATTGGTAACCATGCGTGTCCAGAGTTTGTAGAGCGTGTTGGCCAGTCCGATGGGTCTGTAGGAGACAATATCTGTCTCCTCCCCTTTGTTTTTGTCAATGAGAATGGTCTCACTAGTTTCCCAAGATACCGGGGTGAGGCGCGTGGCCCACATGATAATGAAGAGCTTATGGATGCTCTCTTGGACTCCAGGGGAGAGCATTCTGAGGATCTCATTCACAATGCCATCTGGACCGGGCGATTTATTATTACTGAGGGTTTTGATGCATTCATTAAAGGCACTTTCATCCGTGATTATGGAGTGTAGCCAGTCCCTTTGATCCTTCCCTTCTAATTCTCCTTGTGTAATACTTGACTGTAGAATAAATGGATCTGGCACAGGGACAGAATGGTTGGACTGCTCCCAGGGATAATTACGAGGAGCTTCATGTGGAAGGTATTTGCCATGTTTGATGTTTATAGCCATCATAGCCTTTGTGTAATACTTTTCAACAATCTGTGCCTGCTTGGTTGGTTCAGTTTCAATGTGTCCTGTCTCTGGATCCCAGAGTGCTCGGAGACCTGTTCTTGGTTGTGCATTTTTGTCCTTAAAGATTTCTTTGTGTGCTTGTTTGGGGTTTGTGATGATTGCTTTTTGCATCTTTTTACGAGCAATGTTGTAGTTGTCTTTATTGCGAGTTTCATCTATGTAAGTTATGGCTCGTATAGTGCTCTCTGAGAGCTCTTTTCGTTGTGGAAGGGGAGGCATGTCGAGTTGAAGGCTGTTAAGTTTGGACATGGCTCTGTAAAGATGTGCATTTTCTCTATTGTGATTCAAAATAGTGGAGGTGCTGTCAGTTGTGTTGACAGCAAGGGAAGTTAGTTGGGATTGGATGATTCTAATCAAGGAGAGCTTCTTTTTCAGGTTGCGCCGTTTATTGCTTGTAGTCCTCGGATTGTAGTGGTTATGGTCTGGGGAGATAATTTTGGTTTTGCATACTTTGAGTGCAACTTGGTAGGAAGAGTGAATGAGGCTGGAGATGCCTTCTGCCAGAGTTTCAACTATATTACGGGCCGGTTCATTGCATAGTGTCTCCAGTTTTTTGGTTTGGTTGGCGGGTGTGTTTTTCAAATTATCTAGAAATATAATGGCTTCTGTACAGGCTGGGTCAAGGGTGTGAAGCAGTTTTTCAAGGTCTTGTGGGACTCCATGCGCAGGGTCTTGCAAGGAATGCGCAAAGGTTATCCTGTCTGAGTCTGAGATAGGGCAAACGAGGACTTTTTGTGGGCTCTGACAGGGGAATTGTGTTTCTTTAAGGAAAGGAATGTGGATGCTGAGGGCTTTGAGAGGTATGTTAGCTATGAGTGGGACATGATCGCTTAGGGAGCCTAGTTCATCAGTGTTGCACGGGGGGCAATTGCAGGCAAGTTCAGAGGGTAGAAGGATGTCATCGATGCGGCTGTAGGTGTAGCATGTATTGTTATGTCTGTCTTTGCCGGTAGCTTGGTAATGGGTCCAAGGTCTGCTGGTTTCTTCCTTGCAGGGGCAAAGATTATTAGAGACAAAAACTCTCAGTACATTCTATCTACCTGGTATGTCATGTTGCTGGTGCGGTCATCAGCTCTAATTGTAGCATTCATGTCACCAATAATCAAGGGGATACAATTGCTATGGGTTGCTAGCAGAGTCTGAATGTAATCTTGCATTTCAATTCTGCTGGCAAGGGCTTCATGGGAGTTGCCGGATGGCTAGTAGGTGCCTAGTAGAAGAAGGTTAGCATTAGTTCCCTTGAGAATGACTGAGGCAAGTCTTCCCTTGGAGTTAAAGCACACTTGAGAGCATTGTGTGGCTAGGGCTAAGGTGTCACGGACGCATATGGTAGTGCCACCGGTCCTGTCAAAAGCTGACCAGTATTTGTAGTTTTTGAGGAGTGATTCTAACCACGGCCGGGGCTTATTACTCCTGCGGAGCTTGGTTTCTGTAAGGACTAAAATATCTGGGTTGTGGGTAGCTATGGTTTGGCGGAGGTCCCAGTGGCTCTTAAAGAGTCCTCTGACATTCATGGTCATGATTTTAAGGGTGTGCAGACTGTCTTGCAGAAGTCTTAGAGGATTTACAGGGGTACCTGTAATTTGAGGAGGTTTAAGCTGAGATGTGAGACAGGTTGTGTAGGGATATTAGTTGAGCAGTTTTGTGTCCGTTGAGTGGTGGAGGCAGGTTGAGAGTCCTGAACTTTGGTGGGTTCTGGAGTAGTATCTACATGGAAGGTATTTTGGTACACGAAGGAATTAGGGTCAAAAGGGAAGGAACTGTCTGCCAAATGTAGGTCGGAGGCTGGATGTAAGCCATCCCACACGCTTCCTCTTTGAATTGTAAGTATGCTGCCTTTTAGACTCCTCCAATCATTTTCAAGTTGAACAAGCTGAGGGTGTTCTTTGAGGGAGTCCAAAAGGTAACAGGTATAGATTCCTTTGGAGCTTAGGAACCTTTTGAGAGTAATGGCATGCCCATTTCCATTATCGTGAGCAATGGTAAGAATCACAGCATCTTTGTAAGCTGCGCTGAGCAATGCATTTTCTACCAGACTTTTAGTTATTTGGCCTGTGGTGCAGTGAGGGTGGGTCACCCGCAGAACGTAGTTCTTATTTTGGTTCCAGGAAAATTTGCTGAGGAAATGGTTGAAGATCATCAAGTTGAAATTACCTGAGTCTTGAGCATAGCAGCGGCTCAGTTGAGTATGCTGTTGAAGATTGCGATTGATGAGGGTTTCTTCCATGTGGTTAATGTGGGAGAGAACATTCTGACCAGATATGATAGGTTCACCCAATGCCATATTGAAGGAGTGGACCAGACAGAAAGATTTTTCTTGTTTTTCCATGTATGGTGAATTTAGGGGGGTGGGAGTGTTTACTCCTGTGTTACTATTTAGATAAGAGACCTTGAAGGTGGTGAAGGGGGGTAAATTACTTGTGGAGCTTAAGTTGATGGGAGCTTCCTTAAGGGAGTCCAGTAATTTCCAGACACCCTGGAATTTTTTAATGGCAAAAGCATGGTGATGGCTGCGGCAAAGGAAAGCAATACAGCAGTGCTGGCGAGCATGGAGATCAAGAGTGTCTGAAATGTGTTTGTTGGTATTATTACCAAAGAAGGCGATTTCAGTTTGATGAAGGTTATTATTGTGCATCCATTGACCAGGGGCATCGTCAGAGAAGCCTGTGCCTGGTTCATAGGCATAGAGCCATCCCAAGGTAGGGTCATTTCTGTGTTGGATGTAAATAAAATTTTCCAGAGACTCAGGTGTGACTACACATGCTCCAAAAGTATTATTTATGGCATGCACTTGGCAGTGGTAACTAGTGTGACCTTGTTGCTCAAAGTATAAGCCAGGGGGTGAGCCCCACTTCATTAAAGAGAGGTGAGTAGGTGTATCAAAGTTTGCATCTCTTGGAGAAGATGCCAAAAGGCTATTCATCATCAGATTGGAGCATCCTGTGTACCTGAGGTGAGCGTCGTAGGGCAGGTTGTGGTCATGCATCCTCTCGTCCACGCTTCTGTCCTGATGAGGGACCAGCTGGCTCCATGGAGGTATGGGCAGGTTCCTAGGTAGAGTGGGGCAGGGGGCATGTGTGTGAGCAAGGTGGTGAGTGAAGGGAATTTTTTTGTAGCAAGTACCAAGAGTTCGGCAATAGTCACTGTCGTCCTTGAGATTTAGTCTGTGAAGATGTTGTTTCAAGGCAGAGTTGCTAGATCCGGGAGCGGGGGTTGGATGCAAGGCAAAAGAGCATGTGAGATAACTACAGAATAGAGTGTGACGGGAGATATGGCGAGCATGCCAAAGAAGGTTAGGTAACTTGTGTCTCCATGTCTGAGTACGCTCAGTTTTGTTTACCTCATCTTCCTCGCTGTCCAGGATGCTCCAGTCGAACTGCTCTGGTTTCACTGGGGCAAGGGCACTGTTGGTGAGGTTGTGAATGAGGTTTTGCCGGTTGTGGGAAGGTCTGCTGCGGACTGCTTGTGGAGCTGTAAGGGTCTTGTCAGCGAAGTTGTCATAGAAGTTGAGCAGTTGGCCAAGGCTCTTTTTCAAGAGCTCTGCAGCTGAGTCAAACTTCCGTTCCTGCATGATCTTGCGGATGTTTTTGTTGATTTGGCGTGCTGGGTTGCTCATAGTCACACCTCCATTCCACTGGATGAGAAGGGACATGGCTATGGCAGAAGAGGCAGTTTCAAGGTGCTGTATGGTGAGGGGATCAGGTTTGTGGCTGCCATGGGAAGCTGAAGTGGCAAGTTCATGTAGAAGCAGATAGCCAATGTAGGCTGGTTTGCTGGGTTGTGCATCTGGGGCTTGCCCGGAATTGAGAATGGGGACAATCCCATCCTTCCACGGTGGGTAAAAGCGAGGTAAAATTAATTAATCGAGGTAAAAGCGCTAATCTATTCATTATATGCAGAAATCTTTTAGCGCCCCCCCTTCGAGCTCACCTAGTTTACTTAGCTCTTTTACCTTGATTAGGCCCCCACCTCCCGCCCTTCAACACCTCAAACTGACACATCCATGCCATTAAGCTCTCCTCTTGCACATGCCATACTGTCTATTTGACTTTCTAGGTTCCTCTAGCCTAGTTCAATCAGCCCTTTACCTCATTTAATACATGCCATAAAGCACTCTTTCAGCACAAATAGTACCTATCAATATGTATTTTATACAGTTGTCTGTTCCTGAAATTCATATGTTGCTGCCAATCAATTCATTATATGCTGAATTAATTAAGCCCCCCCCCCCGCCCTCCACATTCTGCTCTTTCATTGCTGGCATTTGGATGCCACGTATTTGCTATGTAGCCTTGCTCCCCTTGCCTATTTTGCATACACAAGTGTTTCTGTCCAAAAAGCTCCTTCACAATGACAAATTCATGCCGTTAAGCTCTCCTCTTGCACATGCCAAACTGTCTTTCTGCCTTTCCTAGAGAATGCTTGAGGTTCTCCTCAAGGCGAGCTCGCCTAGTTTACTTAGCCCTTTTACCTTGATTAGGCCCCCACCTCCCGCCCTTCAACACCTCAAACTGACACATCCATGCCATTAAGCTCTCCTCTTGCACATGCCATACTGTCTATTTGACTTTCTAGGTTCCTCTAGCCTAACTCAATTAGACCTTTACCTCGATTAATACATGCCATAAAGCACTCTTTCAGCACAAATAGTACCTATCAATATGTATTTTATACAGTTGTCTGTTCCTGGGATTCATATGTTGCTGCCAATCAATTCATTATATGCTGAATTAATTAAGCCCCCCCCCCCGCCCTCCACATTCTGCTCTTTCATTGCTGGCATTTGGATGCCACATATTTGCTATGTAGCCTTGCTCCCCTTGCCTATTTTGCATACACAAGTGTTTCTGTTAAAAAAGCTATGCGATGTATGCATGCAGGTTCAAATTGTCACAAATGCTGTCCAAAATGTTAATGGGGCTACATCAACCAGCCGAACATTACCTTCATTTGCATCAGCATCCTGTCCACCAACAATGACAACTACACAAAAGGTTTGGCTTTTACTTCATTTGATGTACCTTAATTTGTGACCACTTCTTTATTGAAATTTACTACTATTGTACCACCACAGGAGGAAACACATGCTCCTAAAAAGGCACTTGGTTTGCCATCCTTGAAAACTTGGGAATTTGTTCTCAATAAACAACCTGAATGGGATGCTACATGCAAAAACACTCTTAATCCAGACCACATGAAAGCCTGCGCAAATTGCGGTATAACCGCTTTTTATGCTTCAGCTCATTTTACTTCTCGCAATTTGTCACATTGGCCTTCGGGCAAAAAGACTCCAGCTGCGCTAGCTTTTCCACATTTGGTGCAGGTACATTTTGCAAACACCTTAATTTGTTCTATTTCATTTCAAGGCTTTTAAACTAACATCACTTCTTATTCCTTAATAGAGCATGACAGTAGAGCCTGGCATGCCAACTTCAATTGAAAGCAAATTCTGGACTTGCCAAAACTGCAGTAAAATAGGAGGTACACATGCCCCAACTCTTTGTTTGTTTGCTTTTGTATTGTAATATAAAAACAAATTCTCTGCTTTTACAGAGGATGGCGAGATTTCTGCCAAAGGCCTTGCTCGTGCTCAGTATGTGGTTCCTGAGCCCCATGAGTACAAAAGTGCCATTTTGAATCAAGACCCTCCTACCATGCAATTGATGAGCATTGTCGATACAACAATTTCATATTCCAAGCGCATGACAGCTTTTGCCACTGGTGGAGTCAATAGCATATCCTCTTTGTGCGGCCCTCTCATCCATCATGCTTCCAATAGCCGCGTATACTTGAGGCATGCAACAGATGAATTGTTTTGAATTCTGGGCATCATGAAGCTTTGCAATCCCATTATTCAACGCTTTACTACAATGCTTGAGCGTGAAAATCCAACCAATGGTATTCCCATATTGACAGCCAATGATACCATAGGAATTGTGGAGAGAGAAGAGCAAAGGCATCCTCGCGGTGTAGATGAATCACGCCCTAGGCACTAGGGCCTTGCTTTCCATTTGCCCATGGGCTCCTCAATGCTTCCAAATCGCTCGCGTGCAAGCGTTCTTTGAGCTGATTACACAGAAAATGTTGGAAGTGTGCAGCGAAGAGGAAACAGCAGTGCTCTCCTCCGAGGTTTGTGTTGGTCCCTCTGTACAAAACAACGTGCGTGCAGGTTGCTTCTAACTCCTTCTCTTTTTTGCAGATGGCTCTTCTGGCGCGATCGGTATCCATGTTCCTACTGCATCTGTGTATGCACCAGAAAACATTCCTAATCATCTGCGGGCAAACTTTTCGCCACAGACTATAGCACAGATTAATCTGTCTGTTCCCAATGCTAATGGCATTGCAAGCACCAGTGTCATGAGGACTGGACCTCTAGCAGTTGATCCTAATAGACTCGAAGAAATTGATGTTGTTGCCTCTCAAAGGAATCCTGAAGCTCCCCTGCCATTTCTCCGGACAAGCATTCAACAATGCATCAACCTTGAAATGTGTTTGTTCCCTCATTGTTATCCTCACGGCACGGTGTGTTATGCACTAGATGTTTCGTTTGCATTTTGAGGGCACCTTTGCCATTTCTCACCCAAGCATCTTTCATGCAGGGCTCTTTCAATGGACGAGACGACGGAAACAACTACCACTTACACAATTACCATGAGTATCGAATGAAATGTGCTTTTACCCTTTTCACTTTGTATTCACCCTACTTGCTCTTATCATACCAGATTCAACAGGTTTGTTAACAAATTATGCTTGTCTCTTGCATTTCACACTTTGACTGCAATGCGTGCATGTGTATAAACCATGAGTGAAATTCCTTTTGCAGTGCCATCAAATGGCAGCAAATTACAGCTGTCAAGCTCTTGAGGGAGACATTGCTTCCTTCAAAAAAAGGTTTCCAGAAGCATCTGAGGATCAAGTGTATGAGAGCGTTGCAAAGTGTAAAGTACCTGGAGAATTTGCTGGATCACCGTCTTGGTAACGATCTGATTTAAAGGATTTGCAATGCATGGTTGAACACTACGGCATGCCTGACCTCTTTTTGACGCTCACAGCAGATGAGGTCAGTCCAAGCTTGTTAGATGAGGTTTTGAACATGATAGTATGCTCTATAACAAAAACTTACCTTACACTCGTATATGTACATAGGTCAGCCCTACTCGTTTCTATGAAGTTTCAAATATGGAGAATTTTTTCTTGAAACAATGGTTTGACCCTGATACCCCTCATTTGTACACCGTAGGTCAAGCACAGACCATTATTTCACAACCTCTTTATGCACCTATGCTTAACGAATCTTTTCTCCTGAACGCACATGCAGTATGCCCCTGTGGAAAATGCACGTCTTTTTCATCAGAGATGCACAAACTTCCTCAATGATTATATTTGTTGCAAAGATGCAGACGGCAACCCGATCCCTGGCCTTCTTGGTAAAGTAAAGCACTACGTTAGGAGATACGAATGCCAGAACCGCAGGTAAGGGTCAATATTTAAAATGACTTCTCTTCCAACCTCATGTTTTTGCTAATGATTTTCTATTTACAATTGCATATCTCTGCATGCACAAATAATAATGATTTTTTTATTTACAATTGCAGATCTCTGCATGCACATATAATGATTTGGCAAGAGCCTGAGAGCAGAGCAATTGTTGAATCTGATATCATAGCTTCCATCCCTGGCACTGTGAAGCCTGTTTGTGAACATTTGCCTCCGCAAGATTATACTCGCTATGAAAAGCCAACCAATGCAGCTGAGGATGACCTACTTTACACAGTCTGCAGGAAGCAATTTCATACGTGTCGTGCCAATGCTTGCTGTGAAAGTGGCTTTTGCAACCAAGGCTTTCCAATGAGTGTCCATCCAGATTGCAAAGCTACTCAAGAAGGAACACTGCTTCGATGGGCTTATCACCGCCCCAATGAGGATTGCGCAAACGTAGTGCCTTACCATCCTGCAATAGCCGCCATGTGGGGAGGTCTGTTATGTTTTGAAAACAATCACGCTTTTCTATCAAATATAAAACATTTCTCAGAATTTCACTTGATCTCCTTGTAGGCCACACCAACTGCCAAATCGTGTGCAACACTTGCCTCTCATATTACTTGTTGAAGTATGCCATGAAGGTGAAAAGAAATACATGCTATGTGTTTCTAGCCAATGCAAATTTTTTCCTTACCTAGCTTTGATCCCCATATTGCAGGCTGAGCGCACTGGTGCGCTTTCATGGGATGAGTCTTGCGCCATCAATCTTGGCTTGACTGAAATGAGCGCTCCCCAAAGGAAGCTCATTTCTGGAATGATCTTAACCAAACCAGTCGCACCGTGTGATGCTGCATTGACACTGCTTGGCATTTCAGTGGTTGAAACTTCTACGAAAGTGACTTTTGTAAACAGCTCCCGACCTGGAACCAAGATGGTAAAACTCCTCCCTGCATGCTTTGCCCAATTTAATCAAGAATATTTATTGATAGGTTCTTGTTTTGCAGGTACGGCTTTCCAACATGAAGGCCAGAGCCTCTGTTAGCTCCACATTCAAAAAATATGGTGCACGCCCTGTCTCTCTTGAATACATGGCTTTCAAAGACTACTACAAAAAATTCTCTCCAGAGAAAGATTTGCCAGCAGGGCTGCAAGGCACTGACATTTTGAAAGATGACATGAACAATTACCTGTTGCCCCGCAAGGGCCTTGTACGCTTCAATGATCCGCACCCCAGTGAGCAAACATCCCAAGCATTTGCAGAGCATGCAAAGACATATAATGCTAACATTCTTTGACTACAATATGCCTCATTTGCAGTGCATGCCACAGAAGACTTCTTCTTCAATTTCATGCTGGCCAAGCAGCCTTTCCAAACTTTAGATCAACTTTTGACAAACGGTGTGGACTCCTATTACCAAAAGTGCGTGCTCAACGGCTACATATCTGCAGGCAATGCATCCAAGGTATGTGTCCATTGCATCGCATTTTTTTAAGCACCACTCAGTTGCTCATGTATTTTTATCTCTCGAAACTCTTTTACTAGGTGCTTGGAGAGCTCATTGATGAGTACATGACACGAAATATGTGGGATCAAGCAAACTCCACTGCTATTCTTGAGGCTCTCCAAAACAGAATTCCTGACTTTCAGCAACAAGGAGGAAATGCAGGCTCTGAAGCTGATGCTGCTGATTTGTTAACCTTCAATGAGACTACGCCAGAGTCACTTGAATCTGCGCGCCAACGAACAGAGTTTGCAGATGTCGCTCGTGCAGGCTGCATGCCACATCAGCAGCCCATTTTTGACTCCATATTCAACAAAAGTGCAGGACTTGTCGCTCTCTCAGGTGCTGGAGGAGCAGGAAAGACACATCTTTTAAAATGTTTGACACACAAGTATAGAGAAGCAGGATCCATTGTTTCCATTACAGCGACAACAGCACGAGCTGCTAGGAATCTTATTTGCTTTGGCCGTACTCTCCACAGTGCTTTTGGCTTAGAAGTTAAATCCTTGCGTTGTCTCCGCCACTGGGCACCCTTCGGCAAAGATATGACTTTAATCCGTGAAACTGACGTCTTCATTGTGGACGAAATGAGCATGCTCACACAGGACCACCCCTTTTACGTCATGATGAGAATCAAGGCTGCCAATGGTTATAAAGACATGCAGGAATTGCTGGAAAAAAAGCTCATCATCCTCACCGGCGATCTATTTCAAGTAGGTTGGCATGCAACATGCTTTTCATAAGCATTCTCATTTTTTGAATGCATGTACTAAATGCTTCACATCATGCCAATTGCAGTTGCCTCCAGTTTGCCAGCATAGGATTAAAGTGAATGATGATGGCAGCACTGTCTGTAAAAAATGCCATTTGACTTCATCTGTGTTTTGGGACCAAACGGTTAAGTTTGACATTGAAGGCTCAGTGCGCCACAATGCAGACCCAACCTTTGCTGAATTTTGCAGTGTGACCCGCAAGCATGTTCCTACACAATCACAAATTGACTCAACGCTGTCCGCATGCAAAAAGATTTCCAAACATGAGGTTGCCACGCACGCAGCTCTGACAGCCGGAGCGGGAGCTAATGCATCAGATCTTTCAACTGTTCTTTGCACGCACAACGATGATGTCAACAAGTACAATAAGGCCATCATCAAACGCCTGTATGGTCCTTCTGTGTTAAAAATCCCAGTAGACTTCTTCGCTAACAACATGAGACAAAATCTCAATGCTGCACCTCAGTCCATTTCTGCCTTTTTGACAAAGAAGGGTTTTCACAGACTCACACACGCAGCTGTGGGTGCTCCAGTATTTTTGACAACAAACACAAACACTGCTTCAAATGGAGATGCAGGCACCATTGTACAATTACATATGGAGAATGACCATTTGACTAAGATTTCTGTGAGAATGGACACAGGAGAAATCATGTCTTTCAAACGCACAATCTCTGACAGCCTCATTTTCAGCGAGGTCAAATACATTAAGTTTACCTTTCCCTTGATGCTTGGCTATGCCATGATCGCTCAAAAAGCACAGGGGCTCACCATTCCAAGGCCCGTCATAATTGATGTCGAGGGTGCCTTCGAAGCTGGGCAAATGTATGTTCTTTTCTCACGAGTGACCAAAGCCTCATTACTGACAATCTGTGGGAAGCTTACTCCTGACATTTTCATGCCCGTCAAAATTAAGGGACTCAACTGTTAGCTTACTAGCTCCTAATTTATGGACTCCCTCCTAAGCATCACAGATTCCCTTTTCTTAAACCATGCTTTGGATTTATTTTCTGCCTAAATTCAATGCTAATACGTATAATTCCTGCCCCGTTATCAATGTAATGTCCTCCTTTTGTCTGCCTTTTTATGCTTGCATACCAAAATACACTTTTGCCCATATTCTTTCTCACATATGCATTTCATTTATTCCTTGGCACTTGACTTTTGTTATGTTTGACACCTTCAATTCTGTTTCACTGACTTCTTCTTGACTATGCTGGCTTTGGTTCTGTTTGTAGCTTGGCGTCTTGATTGAGGCCTTTTCCTCTTGTAACCCTTGTAACCCTTGGATCCTCTACTCATCAAATTGCTCGCAGGTGTGGGGACCAAAATGAGCACCTCCACGTGGTGGTCCCTGGTAACATCTCTTGCAATTGCAATTGTGTGGCAAAGCTCATTTCAAGCCTGGCTTTCCATCGTGTACCTTGGCGCGCAGTAACGAGGAGCAAAACTGCTTCTTTCTTTGTCTGCTATACGCTTTCAGTGTTCTCTACATATAATTCATTACCTTGCACTTCTTTAAATGACATGCATGCAATCATATAATGGATCCCAAGTTGTAATACATTTCAAACCGTGCCAAAATCTACAAATTGTAAACAATGTATAATATGAAGATTTAGAGGCACCAGCAGCCACCATATGGGTTTAAGCCAGGTGCTTCTTACACATAGAGGGGAACTATTAATCCACGAACTGAAAACCATAAGTTAAGGGGGATACCTACAAATAAATACCGTGCATGAAAAACCAAATTGATTATTCCACCTCAAAAGCCTTTCAAAACTCTTGAAACCTTGCATGTGGGCATCATACCTTCCAGCTGCACACGTTATTTGTCCCGATCAGCCAAATCATGTGTCCAAACAAGGCTTGCTTCATGTTTTGCAAATTGCAACAGCGTGCATGCAGAAGAACAAAGAGAGAAAGACTACGCTTGCCAGGTCTGGCCGCGTGCATTAAGTAAAGGTCACCTGAAAGACAAGGCGCACAACACAAACCAAGAGGAAGTGGTGGCACTGAAGTTTACACCAGCAAGTTGGCCTCCACCATGGGATGTGTGCATGCACATTATTTCTGCCAAAGAGCTACTATCAATGCGTAGACAACTTTCCTCAATTACCAAAATCTGCAGTTCGAGCATGTACATAATATCTACCAAAAAGCTTGCAAATTGCAGCACTGAGCCTTCTGCAGCATAAGGCACCCAAATACGCATGCATATATGAAGAATGCATCAAAATACTGCTTGCGCTCTATGTGCTTTCAAAGATACAACTTTCTTGCACTTACAGTGGCACTTTCAGCTTGCAGCTCAGCGTGCTCGCCCACAATGAAATATGATGCACGCCTTCTCACACATCACGTCCTTGGTGGCGGATTACAGCTCATACATACCCTTACAGCGCAACATATTAGCTGGAATCGTCTTTTTTGGCAACATCAATCATACAAATTAATTGCAATGAATCAACGTTACACCTTTAGATTTATTATACGACGTCATCAAGCCCACCATGCCCCCCAAGAGGCAAAACAACACCGCGGCCGAGCTCCCCTCCACACCCACCGCCTCACGGCAGCGACCGATGGATGATGAGGAAAGTCTTTTCATGGCCTTGAGAGTGTCCCTGATGCTAGTGCTGTGTGGACGGATACATGGTGTGTGTGCGAACTGCAATGCTGCTCACCGTGCCCCAGAGTGCTCCAATGCCGAATACACTCAGTTCAACGTCCTCACGATTCTCTTGCAATTTGCATGCAGGACATGAGCATCCTACACATCATGAGCCAACAAATGCGGCCCTCACTGTAACAACGAGTTACATGTTCCATTATTATGTACATATTTTATGTACATATTTACTGGCATTCTAACCCATCTTGGGTTATCACTTGTGTAAGGAAGGAGTTATACTCCTCGGGGGATCTATTTTGGGCAGTCCAATATAATTAGGATTATTCCATAATCCCTATTGGCAACGTCCAGGCAGAGATTCACGGAGAGAGGCGCTGACGGGGCCTCTCCTCCTGCACACTCGTGCTCCAAGGTGCTCCGCACCACCCAAAGCACATCGAGGTAGGCTTTACGCCACTCCCTGCTGCTACATTGGCAGCAAAGCAGGTGGTTCCTTGAGTAAAGCTCGGACCCTTGTTTCGGCTTGTCACGCGCCTTGCGCACTTTCGCTGTGAGCATGCAACACAACTCGCCCATCAAGCTCACTGCCCATTGCGGCATAGCTGACAGGCTTAACATGCAATCGCTCTCACAAGCCAAGCCGCGTAAACTTCAATTTAGCGCGCACGGTTCCCATCCACGTCCTTGCACGGATGATGATGACGCTAACCGCACCGTTACCCCCCTACCCGCCCGCTCGCAGATGGCTAACACTCCCTCAACGTCGCCTACAACGGTTGACAAGAAGAAGGACAAGGCTGCCAAGCGTCTTGCGGCTCAGGAGGGCGCTGCCGTTGGGGTTGGGGCCGATGCTGCTCCCCACGCCACCAAGGACCCCGCCCCTCATCCATCCATTGATCGTATGGAGGTGAGTACTTGGCAAGTCCCTGATGTGCAGTATGCTATGGAGCTTCTTGATGTGCTTTGCAATGGCAATGCAAGTCTTGCATGCAAGCTCATCGAGGCGCATCATTTCCCCACCCTACCCAGCCACGTGCAACATTCTTTAGTGAGCATCTTGTTCACGGGCATTTCCCCTTTGCACCCCCAGGAGCTGGAGAAGCAAGTGGCCTCACTCTCAAAGGCCATGGAGGTACTCACTCGCACCAACGAGGAGTTGCAGACCTCCATAAGGAGCCACGCTGCTACCAGCAAGCAGCATGGTCAGCTTCTCCTTAAGCTAGAGCAGCACGCCACGGTGGTGGATGCAAAGCTAGCAGATCTGGGCGGCATACAGAACATGTTCCGCACGCAAGGGTTACACATTGCCAACTTGCTGCGCGAACACCACTCCACCATTGTCACCACGCTTGCTGAGGCCCGCGCAGCAGCTGCAGCCGCTCCACAGCCTGAGCTCGCAGCCAAAAGGACCTTCACCCAAGTGGTGGCGGGTGACCAGGAGGCGGTCTCTGAGAGCGAGAATGAGCCTGAGCCCTCCGACCTGTATGTCCCTGTTGCAAATAAGGTGGGTGCTGGCAATGCAAAATGGATGCCCACACCAGCCACTTTCACTGGTGTGGAAGATGTTGATGAAACTCTCTTCACTTTTGAAACATACTTTGAGTGCACTGGTCAGCCCAAATCTGTTTGGACCCGGCTGGTTTTGACTTTGCTGGCTGACAAAGCGCGCTCCGCATGGTTGGCACTTGCAGTTCCGCACAAAAATGCAGGCAACACTCTGACATGGGATATGTTTTGCAAATGCATGCGTGAAGCTTTTGCTGCACCTGATAAGGATTTCAGTGCTCGCATGCAACTGCGCCATGTTCAGCAAAACCACATGTCTGTGAAAGAGTACGTCAGGCACGTGCGTTCGCTCATTGCCCAACTGGGGGCCAACCCTCCTTCTGCCCATGACTGCTTGCTGTCTCTCTATGATGGCCTCAATCCCACTGTCAAGCATGATGCACGCATTGACCCACGTACGGGAAAATTTTGGACAGACCTTGAGGCCTTTGCAACTCATATTGTGACATTGGAGACGCATATGCACAAACCAAGCAAGCAGTTTACACCAACTCGCCCAAGAGGTGTGCAGAAGTTCAAACCTTATTCCCGTGTCGCCGTTGCTTCACAGGCCAAACCCCAGCACAAACAGGTGCACCAGGCCAAAAAGCCAGATCAAGGCAAGGCTGGATCCTCAGGCCCAGCGGTGGCACACGATGCGCGCAAGAAGCCACGTGGAACCGGTGGTAAGCCAAACAAGCATGTCGCTTTCGCAGGCACGGTGTCTGCTGAAGACTATGCGGATTTTCAAGCTTTCCAGGCTTTTAAGCAGCGCCAACAGGGAAACTAGATGTTGTGCAGGCTAGAGCACAAGATGCTGGTGATGAGCTAGCATTAGCACTTGACCCTCCCCCGCCCCCAGATATAAGCTGGCCTGTCCAGTTTGGAACTCTAGTGAGCTTCCCTGCCTCTGAGGTTTTTGCGGAGTCTGGGTTTGTGCGCTTGTTCGACCCTTGCAGGGGAAACAGCAGCTCCATTGCCTTGAGTGACTATCTAGCCACTAACATAGCTGGGCATGATGTTATGTTAGCCACTCAGCCGCAGCATTTTGCTCAGGCATTGCAGCATTATTTGGATTCCAAAAGCAAAACAAACAAAGCAACATCTTTGTGCGCATTGGTCAATGCGAACCATGTATTATTTGCTAAGTGGAGGGCCTTACTTAGTGGGCATGATTGTCCAGGTATTCCTGGATTTGCATTTTGGTTGGACAAATTAAATCCACATAACAAGCCTGACTCTCAGTTAGACTTAATTGCAAAAGACCCTGACCACTACATGAGCTTCCATGGTTTAGCAAGTGGAGCACCAGCCATGTTCCTTGCGGACTCAGGTGCAACACACAGCTTTGTGGATTCCAATTTTGCTAAGCAATATGGTTTTGCCCGCCATCCTTATAAACAAAGTGTCTATGGCTTTAACAACACTAGTGAATCAACTTCAAAGTGTTACATAAAGGTCAAGATGCAAAACCACATCAGTGACATAGAGTGTCAAGTGTTGGACATGAACCAGCAATATGATGTGATCTTGGGTCAGGATTGGTTCCTTAAAACTGGTGCTGTTCTGGACTATACGATGCGTGCCATAAGTGTCAAGAGACATGGATATAGGTACACCATCAATCTGCAAAGTCAGAACCCGAAACTGCAAGTATGCAGCCTGCCAATGTGCACTCATCAATTCTGAATGTAGCACAATTGAAAAGAATTTCAAGGCAGCCTTGTGCAAGGTCTTTTATGATCAAAGTCACAGACTCGGGTATCGAACCAGAACAATCAAATCAGCCTTCTCTTGCAGTGCAGAAAGTGCTTGATGATTTTCCGGACGTAACCAAGCCCCGAGACTCACTGCCGCCTGTAAGAAAGACGGCTCACACCATACCTCTTGAGCCTGGTTATAAACCCCCATTCAGACCTATTTTCAGACTCAGCCCTGTAGAGCTTGCTGAAGTTGAAAAACAAGTGGCTGAATTGCTTAGGCATGGGCTTATTGAACCAAGATCTTCTCCTTATGGTGCTCCAGTTGTAACAAATGGAGCGGAGGAGGTTGGTTTGCATGGCGCAATTCGTGGAAGCGTGTGTATAAGTCTTGGGCCCAATTTAGGTTTGCTTTGCTTGGAGCATGAATGCTCATTCCAGCATGCCTAGGATCTTCCTTGCTCGCTACTTGTCTATAACGTTCAGGTTTCCTCTGCTTAAGGCAGAGCCTCTGCTAGGAGCAGGTTGTCTCTGTAAGTGGCTACAGGTTTTCCAGCTATTCTTACTCTCTGCTACATGGCAGGTACTCCCAAAATCATCTCAGCCCTTAATGGCTGGTTACACTGCACAGGCAGGGGAAAGCTTCCTCAGCCTATTGCTAGTTTCCCCTGTCCGTCAGGTAATTTTCGACTACATTTCTCCAACGCTGAGGGCGGGGTAGCCTCTGTCACTGGACAGGTTCTCTAAAGATATGTCTAGACCGCAATGGACGTGATCCTGGGAGGTGACAATTATCTCGGCATCGCGCCGGTGTACTCTGTCTTTCGACAGGTGATGCCTATGCTAATCTCTCTCTGCCACAAGGACAGGTGATTCCTACACTTGCATCTCTGCCACAAGGACAGGTGATACCTACACTAGCGTCTCTGCCATAAGGGCAGGTGGTGCTAACACTACACTAGCTATCTACGCCATAGGGACATGTGCTCACCTTCCTTCTTTAGTTAACCCGGGATGTGCACCCAAAGAGAGGTTCAATCAACCAAGTCACTTGGTAAGTGTTTGGAATTACAATTGAACAACGAGGGAAGCATTTCACACATGAGAGTATGATATTGCAAAGAAAGCAAACGTCTAGATGATGGCAAGCCTACTTGGTCTTCCCCCTCACTATCAAGTTGTGTCACAACATGGCAATGCAAAGGAAATAAGCATCTAAGCGATGGCAAGTCTGTCTGGTGTTCCCCCCTCGCTCCTAGCGCAAGGTGGGAGGCTAAACTGTTGTGCAAACTACAGTAACTCAAAACTAATATAAAGATGAGCGTCTATGAGCATCTACTTGTCTGCTTGGGGACTTGGTCATGCAGTGCTTTATTCGGATATACTCAGATACGGAGTCTTCTGCTTATACCATCACTTGGATGTTGATCAACTTCAGCTCTACCGTTACACTCTCCCACGGCCACTAGAGCTTTGTCCCCAAAGCTACCTAAAACTGGATATCCTAGATCGAAGCTCAGATCGCAGTCTCCTTCCTCGGATCCTGGTCATCAAAAAGCATGGTTGTTGGGTTGTCGGGTTGTCGGGTTGTCGGGTTGTCGGGTTGTCGGAAAGATCTTGTCCTATCATGACAGGGACCTATAGCATGAAACGCAGGGGTGGTCTCTGCGCCAGCAGGTCAACCGTGCATTACGAATTGGACCAGCAACAGGGACCCTTAAGCATGAACCACTAATACCACCGTTAGTGACAGCAGGTCTACCGTGCGTTGCGTTGTGGGCGATGTCTGTTGCTACGGCGCTGGCCAGGCGCTGCTGCTACCGACACGCTACCACCAGATCTTGGTTGAATCTGCGCGCTGAACGCACTAAGGACTTCTGAAAAGCAAAAGGGCTCATGTCCTTTTACAGATGTGGAGTTGCTATATACTCATTTTCCTCCTCTGGTGATCCAATCCATCTTACCAGGTATTTAAGGATGTGCCGCATCGCATGCGCTTGCCACTAAAGGCTTCCACATGGAAGTGCTCCTTCTCATGCTCACATTTGGAATCTTCAGAAGCGCTGGTTCCTTTCATCTTGCAAGGCACCCAGCCGGAATTTCAGCGCTGGTCCTCTTCATCTTGCAAGGCACCCAGCCTAATGTCTGCAAGCGCTGGCCCCTTTCATCTCGCAAGGCATCCAGCCTGGCTTTCAGCACTGGTTCTCATCATCTTGCGAGGCATCCAGCCTAACTTCATAAAGCAAGCCCCTGCGGACCTCGTGTCCTTGCAGTGCTCTTCAGCCACTTTCCTCAAGCGCTGGTTGACCAAAGGGTACTCTTTCATCCCCGGATCCGGGTGCTCCGGAGGCATCCATAATTACTGCAAATGGTTGGTAAGAGCTTAGCCCTCCAAGCTTGATGGTTTGCAGCGTAACTTTGCAATGATCAGTCCTTGGGGTTGTCGAGAGATCATCGTGCGCCTCGATGCTCCCACCTCCCAGAAATCGTGGCTGTAGCCAATGTGCTTGTTCTCTTGGTGTATGAGGTTGCCATTGTTTCAAATGCATCTATGCTTTGTGCTGAGTAGGCAATGAAAACTTCTTGAGTTTCATATATATTTCTTGGAAAGAAATGTCAAGGGATACCCACTTGTCATTCATAATTTGACATCCAAAAGCGGAGCTCTCCAATGTGCACTCTTTTGCACCTGTAACCAACTCTTTTGGAGGGTATCCTGCATCTTCAGGTTGAAGGTACTACCGGAGGTGTGTAGAGGCCTTCAGAAAGCAGATTGTTTCTATCATTGTAGGAGTTGCCCCTCAAAGTGGGACCCTATAAGCAGATTGTGGCGCGCCACCTTAGTCGCCTACCCAAAGGTTGGGGTTTCAATGATGCGGTCTCGGTCACTTCTTCTTTTGGTCCGATTTCCGCTTGCGACAGTATTTTGTATGGTGGCCAGGCTTGTTGCAGTAAAAGCACGCGCCCGTTGCTTTACTTATTGTGACTCCATGGTTTTCTATGCGGTGCATACTCCCTAGTTCCATGGGTGTGGGTCCTGATGTCACGTTAAATCGTGGTTATTGCTGAATCACTGCAAAAACTAGAGTGTGAGGTGTGACCTGTATTTAAGTGGGGTTCTTTTATTGGATGCTCTCTCTTATTCAACCTTCTGTTCCACCTTCCATTGAGGTTTGGCGCTGTTTCTGTTATCCCTGGCCTTGTGCCAGGGGTGCCTTGTCTCTGATGTAACCCTAACCTGGTGAAGCTGGTCCAAACGCTGTGTCTGCCCCAGACATTCTCTACGTGCTGCAGCCGAGCCAGCACTGTTCAGCAAGACCAAGAGCAGCTTAGCAGCTATATGAAGAAGAGCTAAGCCGGTGCACTCGCAACTCCAGCCAACAGCTCGAGTGTACCCGTCCTTTGTTGCATGGTTATAGGCAACCCTGGACGTTAAACCATCTCATGGCGCCACCACGGGGAACGCACTTGAGAACCGTCTGTGCCAAGCACAGGCGCATTCTGCGCAGCGGGGGACCAAGCTATCAGCGTTTGGGGTTACAGCTCAGCGGATGGGCGCGTGTCGGCGTGTGTCCTTAGAGGCCATCGGACTTTGGCCTTGGATATGCCTGAACACGGACACGGATTCTGGAACATGGACTGAAGGTTAGAAGGCTGGGGGGACGCTTGCACTGCCCTGCATGCCTGGTGGGTGACAGCAGCACTGGATGCAGGGGGGAAGCTACTCTCATGCTTGAGCATCACACAGCCAGGAGCATATGTGTTTGTATGTGTGTGGAGAATGTGGAGCCTTTGAAGGCATAACTTGTGAGCTGTTGCCAGATACATTGCCTTAGATGCAAGATGGATTGTGCGCATTACTGAAGCCTGATTGTTTTTGGAAACATTGAGCAGAGAGAGAACAGAGCTATAGGAGCACGAGAGTGTGCTGCCTTGATCATGCTGCTCCTGGGAAGAGCATGCCCCAGGGAGCGGCCGTGATTGTGGGCATTCGTAAGAGGCTTCAGAACTGTCGTGCGAACTTGAGTTGTTATTTGAAGGCTGTGTGTTGAACCATTGGTCATGGGTTAGGGCTCAGGATGTGTCTTTGTGAACATGCCACGCTCCTGGCAAAAACATTGCCATGTTTTATGATGCATCAGAGACAAACAATTTGCACAACCAGCATTTTTTTTGTAAGCAGGAGAAACATTAAGCAACATTTCTGCCTTAATGGTCATCAATATTGCTTAATGGGGGGGATGTATTACCTGTTTCAAGAACAACAAATGTGCAATAACGGTGATTCAGCATGACAGCTGTCACGTTAAATCGTGGTTATTGCTGAATCACTGCAAAAACTAGAGTGTGAGGTGTGACCTGTATTTAAGTGGGGTTCTTTTATTGGATGCTCTCTCTTATTCAACCTTCTGTTCCACCTTCCATTGAGGTTTGGCGCTGTTTCTGTTATCCCTGGCCTTGTGCCAGGGGTGCCTTGTCTCTGATGTAACCCTAACCTGGTGAAGCTGGTCCAAACGCTGTGTCTGCCCCAGACATTCTCTACGTGCTGCAGCCGAGCCAGCACTGTTCAGCAAGACCAAGAGCAGCTTAGCAGCTATATGAAGAAGAGCTAAGCCGGTGCACTCGCAACTCCAGCCAACAGCTCGAGTGTACCCGTCCTTTGTTGCATGGTTATAGGCAACCCTGGACGTTAAACCATCTCATGTACATGTATTTGTATTACCTGTTTCAAGAACAACAAATGTGCAATAACGCTGATTCAGCATGACACTGAGTCTATCACAGTAGGGGGCTCCAATTGCTGGAGGTTGCGTGGGTGAATGGCCTTTTTCATGGCTTCGTAGCGTACAGCAATTTGGCAGGCCTCATCAAAGGATGCAGGCTCTTTCATGTGCACGTGCTCCCTGACGGTGTCTTGCAAGCCTACCACATAGCGGTGCAGGCGCTCTTCTTCTGCTATGCCTGGGCCAATGGCCAGGACCAGCCTTCTGAAATTGGTGGTGTAGTCTGCCACGCTTTGTGCTTTTGGTGTGCTTTGTCCATCTGGAGCCTTGCCTTCTGCGCTCTCCCAATAGGCATAAACATCCTGGTGATTTCTGACACGAATCGCTCCCAGGTGTGTATGGGTGTACGCTGCATTATGTCTCTATACCAGCTGGCTGCTTGTCCTTCTAATAACAGGCCTGCAGCACGCACCTTGTTTGCATCCGCAATTGGTTCTAGGGTGATAAAGTATTGCTCAACCTGGAACAGCCAGGTGTCCAACTCTTCAGAGCCCCTCTCACCTGAGTAATGAGGTGGCTTGAGAGCCTTGGCCAGTGCTGCCATGTCATTACAGCGTGGACCAGTGCGGTTTCCAGCAAGGTTTTGGATTGCCTTCTGGATGGTGGCTTGCTGCTGGAGCACAATGCTATTTTGTTGTTGCTGCTGAGCCACAATCTGGCCTAAAGTGGTCGAGAGGTTTTGGAATAAGTTGGTCAACGCTTCCACGGGGGGTGAATCCTGTAGTTCAAAATCTTCATCAAGTTGCAAAATCGCTGAGTGCTGAAGTTGTAACTGCCCACAAGGTTGACCGGCCTCCCCGCCCCTGCAAGCACGCCTTGGCACGCGCACACCTGCAGCGACGGACACAGCATGCTCAGAGCCTCGATGGTGGGTGCTGCAGCTGCAGTGAAGGCGATGGGGGAGAAGGAGAGAGCGGTGGTGATTTTCATGAAGGGGATTGCTTCTCCAGCTCCAGCCCTCCAGCTCCCCCTGCACGTACAATCATAGTGACATCAGATGTCAGTGATGCATGCTCCATCATGCTAAGTGCCCATCTGTGCAGGGAGCATCCTGGAGGAGTGCAGGGGGCAGTGTGCATGCTGCAGTCAGGCTGAGCAGCCACCAATACCACACAGAGCTGCAGCTGTCCAGCACCATACGTAGCAGCTGCTCCAATTGCCTCCAGGGTCCTTGGACTGCTCATTTCTGGCATTTTGGCCCGTACAGAGGTGCCTGTTACTGTGCCGGATTATTTTTTCATTCTATCGCAATTCATTTGCATCTATAATCATGAGCTGAGGAGAGCCTCGTTGGATTTTCAGTTGTGCAGCACTTAGCGATTTTTCTGCCAAACCCATGGCTCTACTTCAACAAGCGACAGTGTTAAAATCTACAAACAAGATTTAGGCCAACGCCGCTGCATGATTTCACCGCTGAGCAAATGATTGGCCGTGAGCAAATGATTGACCGTGCTAGAGCTCCCCCACCGCTACCCCCTCTCCTCAACCTTAAAACTGGTGCTGTTCTGGATTGTTCGATGCGTGCCATAAGTGTCAAGAGACATGGATATAGGTACACCATCAAATCTGCAAAGTCAGAACTTGAAACTGCAACTTTGCAGCCTGCCAGTGTGCACTCAGCGATTCTGAATGCAGCTCAGCTGAAAAGAATTTCAAGGCAGCCTTGTGCAAGGTCTTTTATGATCAAAGTCACAGACTCGGGTATTGCACCAGAACAATCAAATCAGCCTTCTCCTGCTGTGCAGAAAGTGCTTGATGATTTTCCAGAAGTAACCAAACCTCAAGACTCACTGCCGCCTGTAAGAAAAACGGCTCACACCATACCTCTTGAGCCTGGTCATAAACCCCCATTCAGACCTATTTTCCGACTCAGCCCTGTAGAGCTTGCTGAAGTTGAAAAAACAAGTGGCTGAATTGCTCAAGCATGGGCTTATTGAACCAAGTTCTTCTCCTTATGGTGCTCCAGTTCTGTTCGTAGCCAAGAAAGATGGTACTCTTCGCATGTGTATTGAATACCGTGCACTTCATAAAATAACTATTAAGAACAAGTACCCGCTACCAAGAACAGACCAGCTGTTGGACTCTTTGTCTGGGGCTAACGTCTTTTCAAGTCTGGATTTGCAGTCTGGTTATCACCAAATTCGCATCCCTGACGAAGATGTACCCAAGACAGCCTTCAGAACGCCCTATGGTCACTACCAATTCAAAGTTCTTAGCTTTGGTTTGACCAATGCACCTGCAACTTTTCAGGCCACTATGAATGACATCTTTAGGCCATACCTCATCAAGTTTGTGGTGGTATACATTGATGACATTCTTATCTTCAGTAAAACTCATGAAGAGCATGCTGACCATCTCAGACAAGTCATGCAAATCCTTCATGATGAAGATTTCAAAGTCATGCTCTCTAAGTGCGAGTTTAAAAAGCCTGAAGTAAAGTTCTTGGGGCACATTGTAGGGGCTGATGGCATCAAAGTGAATCCATCTAAAACAGCTGCTGTAGAAAACAGGCCCGTCCCTCTCAACCTTTCTTACCTTAGATCTTTCTTGGGCCTAGCAACTTACTTCCGCAAGTTTATTGAAAACTTCTCTTGGATTGTTGCCCCCTTGGCCAATCTCACAAGGAAAGATGTGCCATATGTTTGGTCTTTACAATGCCAGGAAGCATTTGAAAAAGTCAAATACGCTCTGACTCATGCCCCTGTGCTAGCCTTGCCAGACTTCACAAAACCGTTTGATGTTGTCGTAGACGCATCCATAGAAGGTTTAGGTGCAGTACTCATGCAAGAAGGCAGACCTTTGGCTTATGAGAGTCGCAAGTTAACACGTCCAGAAGTAAACTACACCACTGGTGAGCAGGAGTTGCTTGCTGTGGTTCAAGCTTTGAAAATATGGCGGTGTTACTTGGAAGGACTTTTATTCACAGTTCTTACAAATCATAATCCATTAACTCATCTCAACACACAACCAAACTTGTCAAGAAGGCAAACACGGTGGGTTGAGTATTTACAAAGGTTCAAATTCAACTGGTTATACAAGCCGGGCAAGGACAATACGGCTGCTGATGCTCTCAGTAGAAACCATCCTGATGATCCTAGTGAACAGGAAGGAGGCAGCCATGCTATTGTCCTTATGCTGCTGCTTAAAATGCATCTTAATCCTATACAAACGCGACATAAGGGTGCTAAACCAGCTGAGCCTATGCACACTGTGCAAAAATGCATGCCTAAGCGCAGCAAGAAAAGGAAACATCCTGAACCTGAGTCTCACCAGACCAGGGATGGGTCATACGTGAATACGCGTATTTTCACGTTTCGTAAAAATTGATGAAAAAACGCGTATCATAAAAATGGTTTTTTTGCTAAACGTCAGTAAATACTTAGGTAAATTGCCTCGACATGCCCTGTAAGACCTTTGACAGACCTTCGAGAGACCTCTAGAGAGAGCTGCTGCGCACTTCGCCACCTAGGACCCTTTTATTTTGGCATGTGTAAGTGTTTGTGGGCCTTGGGGGTGGTTGGGGGGTAGTTGGGACCCTCCCTCCCACCCAACACTCTCCTGGCCCAAAATGGCCCTCCCAATTCACGTATATACGTGACATACGCATATTTTACATGTATATACGCGTACTGTTAAGCCCAAACTCGCGTATGACCCAAACCTGGACCAGACTGTGCCCATTATTGATGAGCAGCGTTTTTCAACAGTCCAAAACACTGGGCTCTCTGATTTGGGGGGGAGCAGTGAGGCGGTCAATGCCACACGCAAACATTCTCTTAGGAACGACTCTGTGTCTGGAGAGTCTGAAGGTTATCCTGGCGCTGTTCAAGTGAAGGACGCCTTAGACTTAGTTCGGCGTGGATATAAGGAAGATGCTACCTTCAACAGCAAGGCATTCTTGGAAAAACAAAACTGGTACTTGGTGATACAAGCCTATGGTTTACACAGGATGAGTGCTTAGCAATTCCTAATGTTCATGAAATCAAGAACACTATAATCCACGACTGTCATGCACCACCGTGTGCTGGACATCGTGGTGTTTGTAGAACACAACACCTAGTGGAACGTGATTCTGGTGGCCTAGAATGCCCAAAGATGTTCGCAAATTTGTGCAAACATGCCCTGTTTGCCAAGCAAACAAAGGGAGCAACCAGTTACCACCTGGACTTTTGAACCCTCTTCCAATTCCTGAAGAACCATGGCAAAGTGTCATCATGGATTTTATCACGCATCTACCCAAAACCAGAGAAGGGCACGACGCTATTCTCGTGGTTGTAGATTGTTTGACCAAAATGGCACACTGCAGTGCTTCCTTTTTGGCGACATTTTTTGTCAATCAACATAAAATCCGGGTTTTTGGACATTTTCGAAAGACATAAAATCGGCTTTTTGGGGTGTTGAGGGGCTCTGGTGAAAAAGGGGGTCGAAGCACCTTATAATGCCTTCGAACCCTTTAATTTCAGTCAAGTAACCCAATTCACTAAAATTTTCCAATGAGTGAGAAAGATAGCAGGAAAAGAGTGAAGAAGGGGCACAGTGATGGTGAATACAAGGCCAACAAGCCACATGGTGTCACCAGTAAGTTCCAGGCAGGCTGGCTTGAGCCCCCCAACTGTTCCCTGCGAAAGCATTGGCTGGAGGATGGTGGTCTTGATGGCAAAGATGTGTATGTGGCGCTTTGCACCATCTGCAAGACCAGCTTCCAGTGCAGAGCGCAGGCTGTGAACGCGCATGAGCAAGGCAAGAAGCACAAGGGGAACATGGCAGCTTGGCAGCAGAGACAGAAGGACTTGGCAGCTTGGCAGCAGTGCGTGGACAAGGGTGCAGCGTACACAGCTGAGCTGCGTGCAGGACAGACTGCTGACAAGAAGCTGCACACTTTATTTGCCAGCACGTACAAGCCCTTGCAGCTAGGGCGTCCCATCACAGATGTCTCTGCTGAGCGGCCTTTCCTGGAATACATCCTGAACAGACAGATGCTTATTTTAGAGGGAACATGAACATTTTTTCATGCAGACAATCTTCGGAATTTTAAGGAAGTGGTCTGCAAGGTGTCATGCAGACTTTGTATGTGAAATAGCCGGGAGGCCGCAGGCCTCCCGGCGGGCTGGAGGCGCATGGGCAAAAGACATAAAGTCCAGTTTTCTAAAGTGGGCATATTTTGGTGTGACATAAAATCAAGGTTTAGCAAAAACCAAAAAGGAAGCACTGGCACACTGCCTTCCTACGAACACAACATTGTCTGCTCTTGGGGTTGTAAATCTCCTCAAAGACCATGTGTGGAAGCTCCATGGTTACCCTGAGAATTTTGTCACAAATAGAGATTCCAGGTTCACAAGCATCTTTTGGAAGGAATTGCAAGAACAATGTGACATAAAGAGTCATATGTCCACTGCCTACCACCCGCAAACGGATGGTCAAACGGAAAGAATGAATAGAATACTCAAGGATATGTTAAGGCATTACGTAAGCCCTCAACAGGATGATTGGGATACGCACTTGGCAGCCGCTGAGTTTGCTATCAACGCTAGCAGGCCAGCAGTTAACCGTTTTGACTGGAGGCCTTCTTTTTTCCTGTAACCTGTAACATGAGTTTGCTATCAACAACTCGTACCAGGAGTCAATCAAAACAACTCCCTTTCGCCTTAATTATGGCAGGGACCCTCGAACACCTCTTTCCTGGGCAATTCGCAAACCTTCCAGGTTCCAGCAGTTCAAGACTTCACAATAGCCATGCAAAATGGCCTACAAAAGGCCAAGGCAGCCTTACAGGCCGCTCAACAAAGGCAAAAATCTCAAGCTGATAAAAAGCGAAGTGATGTTGATTTCTCCATTGGAGATGGAATCATGCTGAGTTCCATAAATTTAAAGCTCAGGTTACCTGGTACACCCAAATTGATGCCTAAATGGATCGGTCTGCTTAAAGTGATTGAGCGTGTCAATCCAGTAGCCTACAGACTTGAGCTTCCACCTCAACTGAGGATACATGATGTATTTCATGTTTACCTTTTGAAGCCATTCAAAAGTGATGGGTGTACCAAACCTCCACCATTTTCTTTTGAATTGGATGGTGAACAATATTTCCGCGTGGAACGAATTGTCACATCGTGTGGAATGGATCACAAGACGCAAAGCCACCCCACGCAAAAACAAGGTTCGCAAGCCAATAATGCGATACTTAGGCAAGTGGGAAGGTTACTTTTGGTGACCTAAATTGCTGTTCACCCTTTGCATCCTTATGGCAACCACAGACGACACACATCCTTTCCAGTTACAGCAGATACAAACAAACAGTACCTTTGAGTAGAAGATCTGTAGAGCTGTTCGGTTTCTGCGAGGTAAGGAGGATATTTGCCGTGTTGTTTAGGAGTTTGGGCTCCAGGGCCCTCTGCAACACCTCCGACATTAATTGCAACCTGAACGATTGGTTTCCAGTCGAAATCGCTAAGGCCTAAACGCGCTGACACGAATTGCATGACAGACGCAGGATCATCGTAGAAAATTTCGTTCACAATGACATGGACATTGTAAATAGCACGCAGAGCTTGGATGTCTGAAATATATCCATCAACAAAGCTTGACAAGTTTTTTTTCGACTGCAAATCATGGAAGGCGCGAGGGGACCTGGGGAAATCGTACCACATTTCAGCCCCATTTTTGAAATAAGAAATATTCTTCCTTCGATTTCGATTGGCTTTGACGACTTTCATGAGATCCTTATTTTGCTTTTCTTCCTCTGTCACCCAGTACCAATACGCGGCATAATTCCAGGCCACTGGGTTTCTGACCAGAACAAATACATCTTTTATTGGGAACTGCGACTTGTAAGCTTTGGCTCGGAAATGTTGATGAGCAGCTCCAATACAAAAGTCCCCGACGATACAAGCTCTCATGTCCTTTCTTCGGTTCGAGGCAGGCACAACTGTATCTTCCTTTCCTTCCCTATTCTTCTTTTGTTTCGAGGCACACAGGTCTGTCGTGGACGGCAAAATCTTGAAATATGAATCCGGACTGTTAGGATCTAAGCATTGCTCCTTTGGCGACTCATGAACGCTCGGATGCTGGCGCAAGTAAAACCAGAAAGCAGAGGTTCCTGCCTTGGGGTAGCCAAACAAGGCAAAGCTCGGCACACAAATTGTTCTGTTGAGTTCTTCTAATGTGGGGTGTGGGAAACACTGTGCCTTAAACCCTGCAAGTCTTGGATATGTCAAATTTTGGAAGGGCAGAGAAAATGATCCTACATGCACTACAAAGATGGATGCAACAAAAAGATGTACCATCCTCTCAGAAACCTGAACTTGGTTCGATGAAGAGGAGTTGCAATAAAAAAAATGCCACGGATAATGAGGTATTGATTGCCCAGACTTGTAACAATTGTTTAAGCACTGTCTTTTTACATTCATGTTTCATGCTCTCAACACGCAACGAGCCAAAGATTTTTAGTGCATTGCTGATGCTGCACAAACTGAATGGTTAGTACAATTGCAGTGGAAGTGGCCCACCAGAAGCAGTGGGCTTTTAGGATGGCACTCAGAGAATTTAGGCATTTCACAGCTTTTATATGCTGCACTCATGGGCATTCTCAGGAACCTGAATTGATAAGTGGAATTTTCCATTGACATAGAAAGTAGTGATGCAGCATTGCCCTAACATGTCCTTGGGTGTGTTTTAGTAGAAGCTTGGGCGATAGAAGGCATGTGTGGGGCGAAGCGGGACAGGTTTTAGTGTTCACCGGTCATGGCTCCCAATCCCTTCATGCTATGAACTGTAGCAAATGCGGATTTGCACCTTTACATATTTTCTTCATAAGAGATAAAGCTTTATTTGCTTTGGAGAAAAATTGCCACATTGCTTACCATCATGCAACTCCATTACTCCCCCCCCCCCCCTACGGCACCTTTGGAAAAAGGCATGATATTCAGCTTCTTGTCCGCCACGACTAACCACTCAAGTTTCTTAAAAATAAAAATTGGCCCACCGGAAATGCGTCAAATTTTAAAGAACCAGCCAGCTGTCACCCTGACGAGTTCTCTGGAGTGGTCCACCATCAAAATGTTGTTTTTCTTTACCAGTCCAGTCCCTCCTGATTACCTGGTAAACGTGAGAAAGTGACTTCTAGAAAAGCAATTTCGAATCGGGCTAGTAACCAGTGATCACTAGAAATCACAAGTAATTGGATAGAAATCAGTGATTTCTTAATTGATGAATAATTGCTTTTCTAGTAATCATTGATCACCATCGTCATTTCTAGTAATCATGTTTCTCACATCAAAATGGCTTCCAGATCCCTGATTTCTAGAAATGAGGTACTTAAGCTGCTGGTAACCTCCTTTTCCTGATTTCTGCCTGTATTATTATTTGATTTTCTAGTTATCATTGATTACCATCATGCTTTCTAGTAATCATGTTTCTCACATCAAAATGGCTCCAGATCCCTGATTACTAGAAACCAGGTACTGAAGCTGGTGATAACCACTTTTTTTTTCTGATTTCTGCCTGCAGTATTAATTGCTTTCCTAGTAATCATTGATTACCATCATGCTTTCTTGTCATCATGTTTCTCACATCAAATTGGCTTCCAGATCCCTGATTTCTAGAAATGGGGTACTTAAGCTGGTGGTAACCACCTTTTTCCTGATTTCAGGTCAGGCGCCACAACCTATGCCAAATTTGGGTGATATCCTGCCGTGCTTCCTGTTCTGATTTTTAAGGTCGAGGGGTTGTTTCTATGTTTAAAGGGGTTGGTTCGGGGTGCTCAGGAGCACTTGGGAGCCCACCATGAAAACCCCGTCTGCTCCAGCTTTTTTAATTTGCGGCCATTTTCAGGTCCGATTTACTTCTTAATATTTTGAAATAATTGTTAATTTTTCGAGCCACCATAATGTCTAATAGTCCTGATGACGGCACACCCAAGCCCCCTCGCCCTCCATCAGTGGTGTGGGCTCAAGAATATGGCCCCCAACCCCATCAAGGGGAAAAGAGCTTTGAAGACTACATGAAAGAATTTAGGAGGCAGTACCAAACCAGGCCGCGGCAGCAGATCGAAGCCTGTGAAGCAATAGCAACAGCTCAGGCTGATGCCTTCAAAGCCCACCAGGTTGGGGAAGCAGGTAAAAAGGTGGGGACTGGGGATAGCACCTGCCTTCTGTTGCTTCTGCGCGCACCTGTGGAGGATTCATTCAAAGCAGCTCATGAGCGCATGACCATGCACAGATCTTCAGGACAAGCCATGAGCCCATGACAAGAAAGCATAACCAAATGGCATGTCCATACACATGCATGTCCTGCTTGGGCGGCGAAAGAGTGGCGCAAAATAGGTATGTCTGCGTCTCGAGTTTTGAACCAGCCGGCTGGAGTCCCTGTCCAAAAAGCGCACACGCAAGGTCCAGGGCAAAAAGCACAACAACAACAACAACAACAACGTCAACTTCAACTGCTGCATTCCCAAGTCCCGCAAACTCATGCCCCAGGATTCTTAGCCTTGGCCTTCTTCGCTGGCTTCTTTTGTGAGACACTAGGGCTGGCCTGGGCTGGCCTTGCCTTCCCTTGCTGCTGCCGCTGGTGCCGCTGCTTCTGTTGCTGTGGGGGTGGCTGTGCTTGCTGGCCACCTTTGTCACTGGATTGCTGCTCTTGCTGCTGCTCATCTTGGTGCTGCTGGATGGTGTCAAAGATGAGCTCCAATGAAGCGCCTGCACCGAGCTTGATCCCTTGCTCCAGCAGCCAGGCCTTGTATTGGTTAGCAGTGGGGTTTTTGCGCGCAGTCCACCCGATGGTTGCGCGGGCTCGCCGGTGCTGCTCCTCCCTAGCCTCCCTCTTGCGCTTCTGCTCTGCAGCTGCTGCCTTGCCCTCATCTGCTGCTTGGCCTGCTGCTACCATTGCCTCTGCGGATGGTGCGTCCACCTGTGTTGATAGCACAATACAGGGGAAGCTTGACGTTTAAAATCTTGCACACCTGCAGCGTCATGCTGACGAGGTGGCTTTGCATCCAAAAAGGCCTGCCCAGACATCCCTGCACGTGCAGATCTGCACATTATTTTTCAAATGGCCTGTGCACGTACAGGTCTGCATGTGCAGGTCTGCACGACCCTTTTCAAAACGCTTGCATATACAGGTTTGCACATGCACGGATAAAACTTTTCAGCCTTCACATACGTGTCTGCACATGCACGTTTGCACGGCATTCTTTAAAAGGCCTGCACATATGGGTCTGCACATGCACGTTTGCACGGCATTCTTTAAAAGGCCTGCACATATGGGTCTGCACATGCACGTTTGCACGACACTTTTTAAAGTCCTGCACATATAGATCTGCACATGCAAGTCTGCACATGCAGGTCCGCCCCTCTGGCATGGCTTTTGCACCTGTATTTGCAAGAGACACACATTGCATGTCATACAAGTGGTCATTGCCCTCTCACCTCAACCTGTAGCTGGCCTTGCTGCTTCTTCTCCAGCCTCTGTGCACGCAGCATTTTGTGATCAACAGTTGCTGACCCTGCTTGTGCTTGCTGCTGCTGCTGCTTCTCGCGCCACTGCCTCATCCTGGCCCTGCATGTGAACAAAGCCACAGCATGCATTGCGGATCAAACGAACAAGCTCTATTTGGGGAAAAAAAGAGCGCACAGCAGGCACAATGTACTCTAGCCCAGAGTTAAGATGCTGACTGCAAAAAGTCTAGGGATTCCTGTGTTGGTGCACACCTGTGTCCTGCTAGGGCAGCATCGTCCACTTGCGCATACGTCCAAGGCTTGTTCACTATGAAGCGGACATAGGCCTCCATCAGGTCCTCCGCCATGTTGGGTGCACCAATGCAGTCCAGCGTCTTCAGGCAAGTCTCTGCAAAGGCATTGGACACTGGCATTGCTGCAAAGACGTTCTGCAGCTGCTGCTGTAGGGCAGGGGCAAGGGAGCCTGTGTTGTCAAGCACTCGGACGTCCTCCAGGTGGGTTGTCAAGAAGCCAAAGGCATCCCAGTGCTGCGGGCGCTCTGCCTCAGGCTGGTCCAGCACCTTGAGCACGGTTGCTGCTTGCTGCTGGCGCTGAGCGGGCCTTGGGTCACCTAGGGAGGCAAAGAGGAGGGGCAGCTCGAAAAAGAACTTTGTCTCCTCATACAGGTATGCGGCCATGTGGCCAGCCATGGCTGTGGTCATTGCTTCTGCTGCTGCCTTTTCCCACCCCATCTGCGAGCACAGGTCAAAAACCTCAGGCAGTGTCCACCCTACTGCACAACCCCCCCCCGTACGGGGGGTCCAGGGGTGCTCCACGGGGGGTGTCACGGGGGCCAGTAGGGTTAAAGGGGGCCCGTGGATTGTCATAGCTCATTTCTGGCATTTTGGCCCATACAGGGGTGCCTGTTTTCCTATAGCTTTTCATTTTTGATTACATCCAAATTCATTTGCACCTATAATTATGAGCTGAGGTGCAGTAAGCTGGCAGAAAGAGATTTTTTTCTGAGGCTCTTAAAAACATGCATGCAAGGGCAGCTGCAGTGAGCTGCTGGCCATACAAACAGCATTGATCAGGAGCAATATAGGACTAATGTTGATGAGAAGGAAGGGGGGTAGAGCCTCGCTGGATTTTCAGTTGTGCAGCACTTGGCGATTTTTTGTGAAGCTCACGACTATACATTGACAAGCAACTTTTTCAAAATTAAAAATTTATATATTTAGGCCGATGTTGCTTTGTGATTTCAACCTCCGTGTAAACATTTGACCGTGCCAGATTTCCCCCACGGCTGCCCCCTCCCCTCAACCTCCTTGCCCGCTGGACCCAAGGCACTTGGAGCAGATACATGTGTTGCTGGCCAACTCCAGCACTGTGGTGTGATGTTGGTAACTGCTCAGCCTGACTGCAGCATGCGCACTGCCCCCTGCACTCCTCCAGGATGCTCCCTCCACAGATGGGCACTGAGCATGATGGAGTATGTACCACTGACGTTTGATGCTGCTGTGGTTGTGCGTGCAGGGGAAGCTGGAGGCCTGAGCTGGAGAAGCAATCCCTTTCGATGAAAATTACCACCACTCGCTCCATCTCTCCCTTCGCCTGCGCTGCAGCTCGCACCATCGAGGCCCTGAGCATGTTGTGTCCGTCTGCTGCAGGTGTACGCGTGCGAAGGACGCACTTGCAGGGGCAGGGAGGCCGGTCAACCTTGTGAGAGCAGTTACATCTTCAGCACTTAGCAATTTTGCAACTTGAATGAAGTGTTTGAAAGAGTGCCATTCTGAGGGCCCCCGTGGAGCCCCCCACGGGCACCCGTATATTTAATCCCCACTGGCCCCCGTAGAATAAGGTGTAGCCTACGGGCCCCCGTGGACGCCCTCACGGACCCCCGTAAAGAGTGCCATTCTGAGGGCCCCCGTAGAGCCCCCACGGGCCCCCGTAAGGTGCCACACACGGGCCCCCGTAGAGAGCTTCTCCACGGGGGGGTTTGGGGGTTCCACGGGGGCCCGTACGGGGGGGGGTTGTGCAGTAGGGCCCCTCAGCATCCACCATCACTGCTGCCAGCTGCTGCACCCAGCACATGATGTGGGAGTAGATGCTCAGGAAGTGCTGGCTGCCATCTTTCTCCAACCACAGCATGGCATGCGTCAGCAGGAAGCGGGACATGGCTGCCATGCTGACCACCATCAGCATGGTGCTAGGCTTCCGCATCCCATCCAGGACTTGCAACCAAGTCCCTTTGGTTGTCTTGTCTGCCTGCACAAGCAAGGAGGTATAGATGGGTGTGGATGCCATCCACCCTCATCACATTCATTGTGCATCCGAGCACAAGCCAGGTTGCACCTTGATACAAGCAGCACGTGGCAGCGTAAGAAGCCCACGCATGTAAAGGTCCTATTTCAGTGTCAATTTGAGCAAGTGTGCAAAAAAAGCATCGCTGCATGCAGGGCTGGACTACATCATCTGAGCAAAAATGCATCGCTGCATGCAGGGCTGGACCAGATCATCTGAGCAAAAAAACATCGCTGCATGCAGGGCTGGACCACATCATCTGAGCAAAAAAGCATCGCTGCATGCAGGGCTGGACAAGATCATCTGAGCAAAAAAGCATCGCTGCATGCAGGGCTGGACCAGATCATCTGAGCAAAAAAACATCGCTGCATGCAGGGCTGGACCAGATCATCTAAGCAGGTGTGCAAAGGGCATCGTTGCATTTTGCAGGGCTGTCAAGCAGCTGTGCACATGCACTCCACCCTGCTATGAATTGCCGCAAGCACACGGGAGTACAGCGGAGCTAGCCACAAGGCCACCCGTGCATGGGAGAGCCATCGGGTCTGTGTAGGCTCCTCACAGATGTTGATGTCTGTCAGATTCATTCCAGCACGGTGTCTACGGCACAAGCTAGCAAGCTGCTCCAGGACAAAGACTGTGGGAGCATTCATGCCTATGCGTGCCATGTTGGGGTCCTTGCCCTCAGTGCGCTCCACTCCCACACGGAAGCAGTTGTGGAGGATGTGGGCAAGGCAGCGGACCATGATGAGCAAGGGAGGTTGCTGCTGCTGCTGCTGCTGCTGCTGCTGCTCCTGCTGCAGGTAGATCATTTCCAAGCGCGCCCGGGTCTGCTGCACCACCCCATTTGTCCCTGTGTTTGTATTGCATCTGTCCACGATGGCAAATTGGAAGGTGCACGTGTGCAGCAGCCCCGCCTTGTCTAAGCAGGAGATGATGGCCTCCACCTGCGCTGCAGCTGAGCCTGCGCTGTGAACCTCCTCCCTTCCCTCTTCATTAAAGATAGCACACAAGCGCACCATGCCCACCACCACCCTGAATGCAACCCCCCCTTTGCGCTCTTCTGCTTCCTTTGCTGCTACTGCTGCTGCTGCCGCCTGGCCCTCCTCATTTGCCCCTGCTGCTGCTGCCCTTGACTTTGCAGCTCTTTCTGCAAGCTTTCTGTTGTGTGTGTAGGCATGGACGCACACAACAAGGTGGTCATGCCCATGTGCCCTTTTTACGTCGAAGGACAGGCCTCGCGCCTCACTCTCGCAGATGATGTCTGCATCCTCCTTTGTCAAGATACAGGCAAACTGCGTGTGTCCAAGTGGTGCGCATGGGCATACATAAGTATATGGACTTACATTGTAAGTTACAATAAGATGGAGAAAGCATCTGCAGTTCATTGTAGTGCTCAAGTGTAAGGAAATTGAGAAAAGGCATACGCGGATGCATACCTGCCAGGTCTCGTTTCTTGCGTTAATACAATGCATCAAATAATATGCAAGATCTAGCGCGCGCGCACACACACACACACACACACACACACACACACACACACGCGCGCGCGCGCGCGCGCGCGCCATGGCAACCTACATCTTGCATTGCACGGCGCAGCGTCTCTGAGGAGGGCAGGTTTTGGTTAATGGCTGGCTTCACACACAAGCGCAGCGTGTCTGCCATGAGCGGAGTCATCTTGTTGCTGCTGACGCCTTTCTCCACCATCGTCTGTATGCATCCCATCAAGAAATCTGCAACGTAGGGGGAGTTCCGGCCAGCGCCTGCCTGCAATGCACATGCATATTAACAGGATGAGTGCAAGTTGGCAAAGAAATGGGAAAACAAGGAATGCACGAACCATACAAGCTGATTGCTGCAGCTTTCATTATTTGTCAATGAAATCAAAAGCATGCCCTCAGGCTGAGGCCACACCTGAGTCTCCACAAATACTTCCTCCAAATCCACACCTGAGTCTCCACAAACACTTCCTTCAAATCCAGATCTGAGTCCTCCTTCCGCTTGCGGCATGGCTGCTGCCTGTGACCACAGGAAGCAAAGAGAGCAGGCCGTGCTCAAACTCTGTTTGCCTTTGCGCATTCAGCTTGTCCGACCCAACAAGCTGCAAGCTGGTGGAGTGCAAGCAGACGTTGCAACTAGAACCTGGGAAAAGTGTCACTGCCCTTACCTGAAGTAATTGAACTTGGCAAGCTCCTTGAGCTTTTTGAGGCCGCAGGGGTGCTCTATCAGCCACAGCACCTTGTTCATCATGCCGTTGGCTAGCAGAGCGTCGTAGCCGCTCAGCTTCTCTGACATGCGGGCCATGTCTGCCTCCAGCTCTTGTGCCTTGGCTGATGCTGCTGCTTCTGCTGCTGCCCAGTCTACGCGCTCCTGCTGTTGTGCCTGCTGCTGCTCTTGCATGAGCTCTATCTTCTCAAGTGCTGCTGCCAGCTGGTCGGACAGGGTACAGACCTCCTGGTTTGCCGTTTCCAGCAGCTGTCTACACACTGACAGCTCTTGCTGCAGCTCCTCCAACTGTGCCTCATGCTGCTGCTGCTGCTGCTGCTGCTGCTGCTGCTGCTGCGCCACGTGTTGCTGCCACTGCGCCTCAAGATGTTGCTGCTGCTCTTCCAGACGGGCTTCCATTTTGGTCAGCTCAGTGTAGGTCAAATGCATGGCCTCCAAATCTTGCACCCTTGCCCGCAGCTCCTTCACCTCTCTTGCTGTGGTCCGCGGCGTTGGCAGCTGCTCGGCGATGTGTGCGTCCACAGCGGCAGCCGCTGGCTGCGGCGGCTACTGCTGCTGCTGCTGCCCCTGCTGTTGCTGCTCAATCATCAGCTGTGCGACAACTGCTTTGCTCCTGGGGGTCATCCGGGCAAAGGCGTCTGCCAAGGGCTTCATGCAGGCAGGGCCATGGGAACAGGGAGGGGAGGCGGGGGATGCAGGCTGCTGCTGCTGCGGCTGCTGCTCCGCAGGCGCGGCTGGCGGTTGCTGCTGCTGCTGCTGCTGCTGCTCCTGCTGCTGCTCATTATGAAGATGAGGTTGATGCTGATTTCTGGCTGCTTCAGAGCGCTGGGCATTGTAACTCTTGAGTAGTTTGTTCTTGTTGTTCCTCTTTACCATTCTACAGCTTATAACTTCAAATTTCTGACATAAGGGGCCTGTTTTGAAGAAATGGGTGCTTTTCTACACTTCAAGGTAGCAAAAACATCGGCTCTGCATTTTTGAATTGGTGGCCATGACAGCTGGATCAGGCGATCAGAGCACTTCCAGTCAAATCAAGAGCCGATGGTTTGTTTAAAGTACTTTCTTAAATAAATGCTGCGCTTCAGGTACAGGTTTCCTCGCACCGCTGAAAACCCTTTAGCATTTGAATTTTGAACTCGACTTCAACACCCCGCTGAAGCGACTAAATTTCATTAAATATTTATAGAAAGCCGTTCCCTATCATCAGCACTCCTCTCGGCTGACTTTGGAGCACCTCCCAAAACAGCCCCCTGCCAGCTCGCAGCAGGTGGCCACCGCAGCACTCAGGGACCATCCTGGGGTCCATCTGCAGGCTTGGGGATGCAGCTGGAGGGTTAGAGCACACAGGGGGTGATTTTGGCTGGCTGAGCGCGCAAACATGCAGGCCTAGCACGCAGCAGGGTTCACCAAACAGGACCAGCTCAGCGCTGAAAATTGCTTTTTTAACTAGCTTTCAGGTGGTATGTTCAGAATTGGCAGAGGCGGGCTGGCTGGCAAAAGGCAGGATATCACACAGGGTTGTGGCGCCTGACTGCCTGCATTAATAATCATTGATTACCATCATGATTTCATGGGTTTACATGGGTTACATTGGTAACCTACAGCCCGAATTTCTAGCTGATCAGTTGCTGACATCTGTTTGTCCAAACTCTGCCTAAGTGTAGACCAGGTCAGTCCGTGGTGTTGCCTTTCTTATCAACTGCTGTCATGGGTTGCATGGTAACCTACTCATCAACGGTGCCCAAGTTTGTGCCTGTGTACTATGTGAGTATCCAGCTGGGAGTCAAAGGTCTTTGCGCGAGCGCATGGCAGGCTTAGTTATGGACTGGGATTTTGTAGAGATGAGGCTGCATGCTGTGTGTTTGCATGCCTGGATATCAGCTGGCCCTTGTCCTCTTTAAGTGTAGGCCATGTGCTGCTTGCTGCTTGTATTCCTTTCAGACCTCAAAAAACTGCTTCTTGCATGCCTCAGAAACCGGACATTGAGACCTCAACTTGCTTGTTGCATGGCTCTGAAATTGCAGTTGTCTTTCTTCTGTAGATGAACCTCCGTCCTCTTATTGTGCTCTAGTTGGACCAAGCTTTTTCACATGAATATTCTGTTGGCTGGTGAGGACCAGTCACAGGCCGATCAGCCGAACAGTCTGGCTGAAGGTCCCCCCGTGTAAACCTAAATCTTATCAAATCTTATCACAAGATTTGGCACAAATGGGGACGGCAGCTTTGTGTGAGCCCCAGGCACCAGCATCGTTTAGATACATGGCTCTCCCACAAAGGAAAGGCAACAAGAAGCAGCAGCAGAAGGAATAGCGCGTGGGGAGTGACTGACTGATGCACATAGAAACCTTCGACCTTCGACTCCCAGCTGGCTACTCACATAGAACACAGGCACAAACTTGGGCACCGTTGATGAGTAGGTTACCATGCAACCCATGAGAGCAGTTGATAAGAAAGGCAACACCACGGACTGACCTGGTCTACACTCAGGCAGAGTTCAGACAAACTGATGTCAGGCATGCAAGCAAAACACAGAAGCTCAGCCAGGGACCTTTGCAGCCCGGTCTCCAATGCAACAACTCTGGCAGCAGGCAACCTCAACACCATTATCCCAAACCCAGTCAAGAGCTTGCCATGCACTTGCACATGGGTAATTTCTACACACTGTCCACAACGTATGGGTGCTCGACACAATTGTTGTCCTCAGAAACAAAGTTTGGAACGTCTGTAATTCACATTCTCACGAAGCGTTGGGGTACCACCATCCACAGACCTGATCGAAGAAGGGTTGGGTGACAGGGGGGGCATTCATGCCTTTCTTCAGGTTGTCAGGCAACTCATTCTGTCATGGGGATTGCCCCCTCACCCTCTCCGCCACCCACTGCTGCTTGGTGCAGCTTCTTCTTGGCGTTGGCTTTCTTACGCTGGCGTTGGGTGGGCAGGCGCGGCAAGGGGCTCTCGTGCACCAGCCAGGCGGTGAGCACCGCAGCAAACTCGTACTGCTTGTCCTCCGCGAAGTGACTAGGCCAGTGCCGCAGCCAGGCCTCAATATTGTCCAGGCCATGCTTGTAAACATACTCGTCCCACTTGTCACTGGGCATGGCACCAGGAGTCCTCTTGAAGTGGGCAGGCATGACCTTGTGGACCCAGCCCCCCGGGAAGCGGGCCTTGTCTTCCTCAACCATCTCTCCCAATTCCTCAGCCATCTCTCCCAAGCTTTTTTCACATATTTAAAAAAATCAGTCTGAAGAAGACCCAAATCTTGTGAACTCCCGGCCCCCCCCGCGCCAACCACTTGCTTCTAATGTCTCCTTGATTTCCGATTGACGCGCTTGAGCTGGCGGGGGGTCATCAGAAGTTGAGGTAGGTCGCCTTCGTAAGCCAGGACACCAGCAACCTTGCATACTCATGCCCGTCTAGCTTGCTTGCTCGGCAGGGGAATGCCGCATAACTGGCACAGAGAATGTTCGCGTGACCCACATGTTGTATGCTGATGATCTCACATTGCTTTCCAATGAGCCAGGTGCTCTTCAAACCATGTTAAGCAGGCTGAATGTGTATTCTAGGATGAAGCATCTCGTTATCAACACCTTAAAGTCAGAGGTTGTGCACTTCAACTCAAAAGGAAATAATCTCCCTGTTTTTACGATTGGCACTGACACTCTTGCTCATAAGGACTCGTTTAAATATCTTGGCATGATGTTTTACAGGACCTTGAACATGGCTAAATCGGCAGAAAATGCAGCTCGTGCTATGCTTACATCTGCTTATAGGATTCGTCGTTTTGTACGTGAGCACACACTTGCAGATAGGCCGCATGCTTCCTTGTGGCTTGCAAAGACGTATGTTATTCCAGCTGGTATGTACGCGAGTCAGGTGTGGGGTACAGGTTTCATGCAGGCAGGCAAAGAGTTCTCTAGTGCTCTGCAAACTTTGCATCTGAATTTCTTGAAAGGTACCTTGGGTGTGATGTGAACTATCACTAACTGGGCTGTTTTGAGAGAATGTGGGCATCAACCACTGCAGTACTATCGGTTTAGAGCTGCAGTCAAGCTGTACAACAGCATGCTTGGTACAAATAGTATTACTCTACGCCGTGTTATGCAAGCCGATTTGAAGTTACAACCTAAGCATGACAAGTGCTGGACAGCGCAGTTAATTCAAGCCTTCCAAGGTTTGCGTGGTTCTGAAATGTTTGAGCAGGCTGTGAGGTCAGGAGGTGCCATTTCCATGAATGATTTTAGTGCAGACTTGAGGTACATATTGCAAGGAGTTTGGAGAGAAGCTGAATCAGTGGATCCAAGGAGAAACAACAATAAACTAGGAAAAACAATCGGGGAGAAATTTGCAAGAGGAAATCGGATGAAGGGGTGAGATGGCAAATCCTGGACACGAGCAGCTGGCACTCGTGCCAGCCACTCAAGCTGCACAAGACCTCCTAGAGCAGCAGCCTTATGTTCCCCAGTCTCCCTTCGAAGCTTACATTGTATCAAAGCTCGAAGCCCTGCCACCCATGCAGCGCTCGATGGAGCTCCTGAACAGCTGCTTCACGGAGATGGCCGCCCTTGCGGCCCTGCAGCAGCAGCAGCTCACGAAGCTGGAGCAGCAGCAGCAGCAGCACATGGATGAGCAGCAGCTGCAGCTCACCTTCGAGCAACACAGGCAGCGGGTGCATGTAAACGCGCTTGCCTGGCAGGCAGCCACCAACATGGATGCCAAGCATGAGGCGGAGGTGGAGGGGTGCCTGGTGGTGTCCCTGCCCAGGAACATCAAGCAGCAGCCCCTGACGCGTGAGCAGGTGGCAGGTGAGCTCAGGGTGGGGGTGGAGCTCCTCGAGCAACCTCCCCACCAGAAGGGGGCCGTGCTCGCCAAGCTGGGGGTGCAGGCAGCGCGGGGGACGCTGGCCTCTCTCCGCAGTGCGGCGGGGCAGGGCCCACCTGCCACACCCGGGGGCCTGCGCGTGCGCCAGGAGAAAACCCAATTGGGGTCTCAGCGGCATGACTGCCTGCAGGTCATCCGCTCAGCAGTACAGAAGAGGCTGGAGGCGGAAGGGGGGCTTGGGCCGCCTTCACCGTGTACATGGCAGGCAATGCCAGCAACCTGCTGCTCACCAGGGGGACAGTCCAGGAGGCCATGCGGGGCAAGGCATCAGCCAGACGCTACCCAGTGGAGATACACCTCCGTTGGCGGGATGAACTCATTGGGGGAAGGGGGGGCTTCCACCTGGTCCCCTCTGACATGGAGGGATTGGACGCCACCACCATCCAGCATGTGCTCCTGGACCTGCTGGGCCCAGCTCACCCCCTGCCCGCCACAGCAGCAGCAGCAGCAGCAGCCCCACACGCTGTTCCCCCTGGCCCAACCGACGAGTGACCGTCCTCCCCACCAAAGGAATCCATGCTGCCCTCCCTCACTGGTGGGACCAGGCAACGTGACCCAGGCTGCAGCAGCGGAGAGGGTCCAAAATCCAAGCGCAACCAACCCACTGACCCACACCTCACCTCCTCGCCCACAAGAAGCGGCCCCCCTGCTGCTGCCCCGCCCATGCGCATGCCCCCCCCCCCCCACCTCCATCTGACCCCCCTCCTCCTCTGTCGCTCTCTGAGCCCTCCAGCTCTGCTGGTCCCTCACACCCCCCCAGCCCGGCTGCTGCCTCCCCCGCTCTCTCCCCTCGCCAGTCCAACCACTGCCCTTTACCTCAGCACGCTGTGGCTGCTGCTGCTGCTGCCCATGCCCGCTCTGGCCCTGCTGCGCGCGCTCCCCGCCCCTCTGGCCCCGCTGGTGCCTCCTCCTCCTCCACCCCCCCCTCACTCACGCGCCCAACGTCTTGTGCGCCCCAGCTCACATACGCGGCTGCAGCCTCCTCTGTGCCACGCCCAGCTACGTCCTCGGCTGGAGCCTGCCCTCCTGGCGGTGCTGGTGCTGTGGATGCTGAGGACTGGCAGCCTTCACAGGCCATGGTCCAACAGAACCGGCGGGAGGAGAGGAGGGTACACCGGCACTCTTACGGCAGCGGTGGTGCGTATGCTCGTAGGGGTGTGCGTTCTGGTGGTGGAAACAATAATAGATCTCAATAGGGGGCTGACCGTCATCCAGATTGTGGGCAGCTCAAGCTGCTTGTGCTGAACGTCAATGGCATACCTGACCCTGACGCTGCACCAGAGATTGCATTGAGCAAAACCATGGCGCTCCAGGAGCTCATTAGGAATCATGCCATTGTTGTTCTCACGGAAACCCGGACAAACACTATGGACAGGCTCATGTCTGGTTTGCATGACACGCATCGGCTCATATATGCCACGCACATTGCAACGGGAGGTGTTGGGAAACCAGGCTTTGGGGTGGCTGTGCTTGCAGCAGTTCAGTGTGCTGATTTCTTGCATGTACATCTGGACTCACAGCGCTTGCAATGCATTTGGGTGCGTTGTGATAAACGGTTGTTTGGGTTTCAGGAGGATGTCATACTAGGGGCGTTGTACATCAACCCAGTTAGTCAACATTTTCCTGTGCGAGCAGTGACTGACTCTTTCTCTTCTCTCCTTGATGAGGTTGCGCGTGTCACTCAGGTCTCCCCTCATGTGCTGCTTTGTGGCGATCTGAACGCCAAGATTGGCAGGATGAGAGAGGTCACGGACGTGCATGGTGGTCTTTTGATGGCACACCCTGCCCTGCACCACGCTCGTAGATGTAAGTTTCTTGGTGTGAATGCCGCTGGCAGACTGTTGGTAGAGCTTGCGAGCATCTGTGAATTGGTGTTGGGCACGGGCAGGGTGTGCAGGGTTAATGGGCAGCGTACTTGTTTGGGGCATGATGTTGGTGTTGCAGGGAGCAGACCTGACCATGTTTTGATGTCTGGCAAGGTTTTTGGGATTGCTGACTGTATGCACATTACTGAGGATCGCGCCATCAGTGATCACTGCCCTATAAGCATGACGTTTCGAGTGCCTGATTCTAGTTTAGAGGATGCAGACTGGGGAATGCAGTCTGAGCATGTGTGTAAGCCTGGGGGCTGTGGTAGCAGGTTGTCCATGAAATGGCGGCCTGAGCGTGCTGAGGTTTATGCGGAAGCGCTTGTGGGGAACAGTGAGATGCAAACTCAGTTTGAGCAGGCCATTGCAAAGGAGGACCTTGTGTCTGCCTGTGAGGCAGCATGCTTTTGCTTGCGTTCAATGATTGTACAAGCTGCTGGGGATACGGGCATGACTAGGCTGGTCAGTGTGTGTGGGCCTTTGCGTGCCAGCCGGAGGGGCGCTCACAGCCCTCCCTGGTTTGATGCAGCTTGTAGAGAGAAGCGTCGTGTGTTCATGGAGGCTCTTCGAACTGGTCAGCCTCTGCATGTGTGTGAGTTTGTGCGGAGGCAATACAAGATCCAAACTCGGTGGTCGAAGCGTGCATACACGCAGAGACAGAGAGATGTGTTCCTAGGGAGGCTTTACAGTAAAGACCCTGATGTGCATGCAATGCTGAGGCGACCTAAGCATACTCAGACCACACCTGTGGCACAGTCGGTGTGGGAGAGGTATCTAAAAGCGCACTTCTAGCCCCGTGAGGCAGCTCAATTGGTTTGTGGGGGTGTGGCTTTGTCTGCAAGGAATATGGCTGCTCCTTTGGGTCGTGGGCGCGACGTTGAGGCTCTTTTGAGACAGTGCACTCAAAATAATTGGATGCCTGAGCCGGATACAGTTACTGTGCCTTCAGAGGATGTAACGGTGTAAGAGAAAAGGTATACTCGAGATGCTTCGAAGAGGTTTCCCAGGCCTCTTATAATCGTTACACTCGCCCCACCCTCATGTGCTTGCGTCTCTGCAAGACTACCGGTCAAGGTTAACAAGTCACTTCGGGGTCGATATGACCTTTTTCTGCAACTTATGGTAAGTGCAGACACCGAGATTCGAACCCTGCCCTCCTCAGGCGCGAGGATTTCGGGCAAGGCCTAGCTTCGCATACCAATTGTAACGGTGTAAGAGAAAAGGTATACTCGAGATGCTTCGAAGAGGTTTCCCAGGCCTCTTATAATCGTTACAGAGGAGGAGATGCAAGGGCTGGTAGCCAAGCAGATTGGGAAGATGAATGGGCGTGCTTCCCCTGGTTTTGACTGTGTGACTGCTCCTTTCATCAAATATGCTGCTTTGGTGCGCCCGCGGGTCAATGGCCGGGGCACTGAGTGGGTAAATGTGCTGGTGCTGTACATTGCCCGGCTTTTCAAGCTGTTCTATGACAAGGCTCGCATTCCTGAATGTTGGAAGAAGGCCAAGCTGACCCTTTTGTACAAAAAGGGGCCCCTCATTGAACCAAATAGCTATCGCATGCTGGCTGTCAGTGGCACAATGTACCGCTTGTATGCTAATGTGATTCGTTCTCTTGTCACGGACTGGTGTGTGGCCTCAAACAAGATTCCAGACACACAATTTGGCTTCTACCCTGGAAGGAACACCCTCCAGCCCATCTACATTTTAAGGCACCTACAGCATGCTGCACGCACAATCAAGCCTGGGCGATCTAGCCGGCTGCACACTGCATTCATTGACTTCAAGCAAGCATATGACACCATCCCTAGGCAGGCACTCTGGCAGCACCTGCAGCGCACACGCATGCCCACTTCTTTCTTGTCCGTCTTTAAAAACATGTACGACGCTGATGAGTATATTTTGAAGGATGGAGAGAAGAATGCTCAGGTGCACTTTAACACAGGTGTGAAACAGGTCTGCCCTTTGTCCCCTCTGCTTTTCTCTCTGTATATTAATGACATTGATGAAATTGCGGAGGGGGTGCAAGGTGCTGTCACGGGTACGGCTGAATTCTATGTGACGCACATGTTATATGCTGATGACCTGACTCTGATGGCCAACGATCCTGTTGCGTTGCAGACCATGTTGAACCGCTTGCATGCGTATGCTCAGAGGAAGCACTTAGTCATCAACACAGCTAAATCTGAGGTGGTGCACTTCAATTCCTCTGGGTCGGACCTGCCTGTTTTTCATATTGGGGGGGTGCCACTGGCACACAAGGAGTCTTTTAGATACCTTGGCATGATGTTTCACAAGTGCATGAGCATGGCCAAGTCCTCTGAGCATGCAACTGGCCCCTTCATGGCGTCTGCATTTCGGGTTCGTCAATTTGTTCGTGAGAATTTTCTGGCAAATAGGCCGTACGTGTCTCTGTGGCTTGGGAAGACGTATGTGGTTCCAGCTGGAATGTATGCAGGCCAAGTGTGGGGCACTGAACACATTAAAGCGGGCAAAGAATTTGCAAGTGATCTGCAAGTGCGGCACATGAGTTATCTTAAGAGCACGCTCGGTGTTAAGCGTACCACTACAAACCGGGCTGTCCTGAGGGAGAGTGGTCATAAGCTGCTTCAGTTTTACTGGTTTAGGTCTGTTGTCAAAATGTATAATAGCATGCTGAGGTCTAACAGTGAGATGTTGAGGAGAGTGTTGAAAGCAGATTTGAACATTCATTCGCGTGAGCCAGCCTGCTGGACTGCTCAAGTTTTAGATGCTTTTCAAGGCTTACGGCGCTGTGATTCCTTTGTGCAAGCTCTGCGGCAGGGCACTCCTATCCCTATTCAAGAGATAACTGATGACCTCAGACACAGGCTGCGGGCAGTGTGGAGAGATGTTGAGGGAGTGAACCCGCGGGACACACATAGTAAGCTGGCAACTTACCAGTCTCTTTTTGCAGTGCCTTTTGACCATAACGTGCGTGCCCCTGCCCGTTTACCAAGGCACATGCATTTGGATTTGTCTCCACGTGTCACGACGAATGTTAGCCGTATCAGACTTAGGGCACACACACACTGAAGGTGGAGACAGCAGCTTGGGATACTCGGAACACTTTTTTGTGTGATCGCTGTTCTTGTGATGAGATTCAAGATGAGGCTCATGCACTTTTGGTGTGCAGAGACGCAGATGTTTGTGCTTTGAGAAGAAAGTACGCTTACCTGTTCAACTGTTTCTCTGGTGATTTTTCAATGGAGCAACCATTTTTGCAACAAGCCAGTGTCCAGGATGTTTCTGATTTCCTCTTGCAACACAACAACAAGCTTTTTTCGTTTGCTTCTGAGCTTATGGACATTATGCTGACTGGCAAGGACCAGTCACAGGCCGATCAGCCGAACAGTCTGGCTGAAGGTCCCCCTGTGTAAATCTAAATCTAAATCTTTTGATTACCCTATTGGAAGAAATCTGAAGGTTTAATCAACTTATCGACTGATCCAGCGAAGCCAAAGTTGGGTCGTAGAACGGGTACCAACTAGTATTCCAGAGCCAAGGTTAACATGAACGACTTGGAGGGTGTTCTTCGTGAACATATTATCCATGATTGGAGAAGTCTGGACAGTCTGACTCCACAAGAGGCCCATGCTTCCAGTAGAATCATGAGGACGTACCACACCCACTTTGGCATTCCATTGGGCTCTATACCAGGCTGGTGGGATGAAAAGAAGAGAAACAAAAAGCCATTGCTACCTCTCTACCTATGAGAAGATATTCCTCATAAATCATTTCACAGTATTTCATGCTTACGCCTTTCCGGTCACAACCTTCGAGGAGAAACCCAACGGCATCATGGAAATAGGTGCCCATACGAGCTTAGAATTTGCAACAAAAGCGACTGGCACACTGTACAAGACGAAGAGCATGTTATCCTAGATTGCCCATCTCAGGATTTAACTGAACTGCACACTGAGTTCCAGCATCTGTTTAGCTCAGCACCCCCAAGCAGTGCATCACGCCTTAGAGACTTCATGAATCAGGATGATGTCCTAGGATTAGCCAAGTTCGTGTCTGCTTGCCTGAGATGCTGTGACTGAGTTTCTAGCTCATTTTGCTTTTTAGTTTGGACTGGTTTGGTTGCAGGCATGTTTTGCTTCAGCTAAGCTGCCCCCGCAGGGAGGTACAGCTATGTAACCCTTCCCTTCCCTTCCCAACTAGTATTCCTCATAAATTACTACGCAGTATTTCATGCTTACGCCTTTCCGGTCACGAAAAGAAAATAGGGAAGATGTGATTTTGCTTTTCGAGGGCGATGGGTAGTGCCAGCCCGAGCCCAGGACTGCTGGCCGTGATGACCCCTGAAGCATGGCACGGGTACCTCCTCAAGCACGGGTCCGACAACATCACAGCGATGCTCAAGCGACCCCCCACAGACTTTGATGAAGACATGCAACTGGAGTACGCGACGGTGCTCATCAGCTGGCTCTCCTACGAGGGTGCCCTGCCACGCCAGCCCACGCCGCGGCAGCGCAAGCGAGCAAACGCCAAGAAGAAGAAGAAGCAGCAGCCACCAATACAAGTGGGTGAAGGGGCGTGGGGGGGTGCACGAGCAGAGCCACAAAACAAGCTCCAGTTAGAAGATTACGGCGCGTTTCCCAAGCTTGTGGAGCAGGAGACAAGAGAAGAGCTGTGCCCCCCTGTGCCCCTGACCCCTGTAAAGGATGAGTGTGCTTTGGCTGATACTATCAGATCCAAGTTGGATGACACTTTGTCCGAATTGAAGGCTTGGCAGCCTGGAAAATGAGAAGATGAGGCACACACATCCATTATAGCAGTCTCTAGGCCGGGCATGGACTAGGTTGGCTGCGGGCTTGCCATGTAGGTCTTTGGCAGGCTCGAATTCTGGCTCCGGGCATGCATGTGCCTGTCATGGCTGCTGTGTGCTGTCATGAACGTGCTCTATCAGGTGCCTTGTACCGGTTGGCTCATGGTTGTACGTCTGCAGCTGCATGTTAATGCCAACGCAGACTTTGTGGTTCCAGAGTGTTTTGAGTGTAGGCCAAAATGTACTTCATGGTTCTCCAGCTTGACCTTGCCCATTTCGTATTGTATTTGTGTGTGGAACGTTACGTTGAGCACTTAGAATGAGCAAAGCCACACGTATCTTGCATATGCAAAACACAGCACTTGAACAAACGGAAACAAGCACAGCATGGCATACAGCAGTCTTTCTTTTTAAACTTCTTGTAGAAGCTTGTTTACTTGTTAACCTTGTGATAGCTGGTTGAGAATGTTTCACCAGCGACTGATCAGCCAGATATTCGGGCTGTAGGTTAACCAATGTAAAACCCATGTAAACCCATCCTTTCCGGTCACAACCTTCGAGGAGAAACCCAACGGCATCATGGAAAAAGGTGCCCATGCGAGCTTGAAATTTGCAACAAGTGCGATTGGCACACTGTACAAGACGAAGAGCACATTATCCTGGATTGCCCATCTCAGGACTTAACAAACCTGCGCGCTCAGTTCCAGCATCTGTTTAGCTCTGCACCCCCAAGCAGTGCATCACGCTTTCGAGACTTCATGAACCAGGCTGATGTCCTAGGATTAGCCAGTTTCGTGTCTGCATGCCTGAAATGCTGTGACTGAGCCTCTAGTATTTTTTTTTAATTGGACTGGTTTGGTTACAGGCTCGTTTTGCTTCAGCTAAGCTGCCCCCGCAGGCAGGTACAGCTTTGTAACCCTTCCCTTCCCTTCCCTGGTGTGGAAGAAGGTGAAGAGGAATGTTGTTGGCGTTCAGCCCAGTACTTGGCAACCTTACCTGGAACGACCTTCGCAGTGTTGCATGCTGGTTCCTTAGTGTTTTTTCAAGAGGGGTATCCAGCCCGTTTAATAAGATAGCGGGTTGCCTCTGCATAGCATGTTGCTGTGCGTGGTTTGCGGCCCGCAATGTGACACACAATGAAGAATGCTTGGTTGGTTTTCACATGGACAGGTGGCGGGGCATGCTGGATGCGCTCAGGGAATCCCTGAGAGACGAATTTAGCAGGCTTGAGCATACTGATGTGAAAAACATCTTGACACTTCATGTGTGGTGGAAGCCGCATTTTGTATGCTACAGGTGAAATGCCTTCGATAATGGTGAAGGGACCGGTGAACTTGGGGCACAGTTTGGGGGTGGTACCCTCTCCCAGGTGTAGGGAAAGGTGCTTTGTGCTGAGTAGGACCTGGTCTCCAACAGAAAATTCAGCGTGTCTGCGGTGTTGATCTGCATATTTCTTTGGTCCAAAATTTGGATGCCTAGATGAACTCTCAGCATCTAACCTCAAAAACATCAGTAACATACTTCCCATCAAACTTGATAAAAGTAGAATGCTGATATGTTAAGCACCGACGGGTTCCTTTTAAAAAGGTTGACAAAAAAATGACCATCTGCATCATGGTAGTAATCTGCTCTAGGCCTTATAGGCAGTGACGATAAAAATGTAATTCCAGTTTTTTTCAGAAAGCCAGGGCTGACTGCGTAAGAGCCTAGGTCAATACGACCTTTCTCAGGACGGACAAAAAGTAAACCACCTTTAAGAATGGAATTGGTGGTGATGACGTCATACTTGTCGTTCTCTTCCGATAGCAATGCAGAAAAAAAAAGAGGGGAGTAGGTATTATCTGCATTAGACACAAGGATACGCTTGCAGGAATGTACAAATTTTAATGTGTACAACAATGCAAGGTCTGTGAGCACATAATGTAGCGGTGAATTTATGAAACAAAATTTGTGTATGTGCTCCTCAGGGTAGCCCAGTCCTCGCAACTCATTTATCCGTTGGATTGAACAGAGCACTGGCAGTGTCTTCTCGTGCTTGTTGTACAACCATTCAGGAAAGGTAAGGATGTGTGCTTTCATAGTTTTAGGTGTGCCTACAGAAGAAAAATGTGTAACAGCTCTTTCCAGCAATAACTGCGAATGCGCATCCATGGCAATGACCAGTGCAAGAATTCCCGCCTGAGGAACTGCAGCAAGAGAGTGCAGAAATGAAAGCAGCTGGTGAAAGTACAGTGCATGTGCTCGGATTATGACAGTTACTCTGACATTATTGTAGATTTCTAAGGGACTTGGAAATACTTCTTTTAGCTCTAAAAAGGGCCTTACAGGAATGTATCCTAGAGAGCATGTTTGGCCATCTCCATGTGCTTCCTCTGCTGCCATCCTAAAGAGAGTGTTTTGAGACATCATTTTATGAAGCAGCACAGCCCCCCCATTCTTCACGAAAACGACCTCGCAGGGTTCAAGGCCTTGGCATCCAGGAGAGTGCTGAGTTCGGCACACTGTCGGGTTAGCAAATATAGAGTTGTTTAAGTAAGCGAATTCTGGATCGCAGACACCTATTCTATAATCATGATCAGCACGTCTGGACTCCAAGCTGGCAATGTTCCACCCAGACCTTAAGAGAACGGTACTGTAGGCCACCTCCCCCTCTTCAATCATTTGTTTGTGCGAATAGTTCGAAAAATGCGACCACATTTTGATAAGAGCTGAAGCCCCAAACCTGTCTGTCATCATGGCATATGACTGAACATGTGGGCGTGACTCACAGCTGATGGTAGGGCCAACTAGTTTTACATCATTATCAATCTTGTTTCGGAAAAGGTCTAGCCAAGTTCTATTGCCGCTGAGGCTTGAAAAGTATGGACCTCTGGCACCGCAATTTATCATCATAAAATTTTGAGCACGTTCAAAGTACCGCCTGAAAACGATGGCATGAGCAACTTGATCCGAAGATGCGTATTGAGCATGACGAATTCGCACAACATTGGGCCGTTCAAAGGAGGCCTTCCTGAGAAGCAAAGGTGCTTTGGTGTTTCCAATTAAACTGAAAACAAATAAATTTGTTGTATCGTTCAGAGTTACTCCGTGGTGTACAAAGAAATTGGTATTTTGAAGACACTGGAAATGATCGGGTTGGGTCGAATTCACTGGACTATACAATACGTATGAAATAACAACTTTCAGTTTGATAGGCAGAAGTTGATCCATACTATCTCCGGGTATGAATTTACTTCCGTTTTGTTCTATTACTACGTTGTTTAACGTCAATAATAAGTATAAGGTCAAGAGAAACACCCCAATGATGCAAGGGCCACAAATCCATCTCCGCATTTGCGGAGACGGGCTAAAATTTTAGCTGCTACGAGAACTTGGTAACGATCATCAAAGTTACAGTCGTTTCCTAATCGGCACCCCCTCAATGGACGGGCGTACCAAGAAAATTTGACTTCAAGGTTAGTTGATTGGCTGCACAGTAGTGTGCTTTCAACCGCATGAAATATTTACAGGCTGGTTGCAGTAAAGACTCTGGCGCACTTTCCTTGTGCTGGGCCGCATGAAAAAGAAGAACGAGACAGGTGCTTGACATGGACAAAATACCAAAATCGACTCAGGCGGAGTAAACTCTCCCTACATCAAGTATGGAACAGGAGAAACATTGGCTCAAAAAGCCGCAAGTCCCCTCCACCACAAAGCAGGAACAAGAAGGGCTTGTGGGAATCTGGAGGTTTGCTAGAAGCACCCGGGTCCAGAACCTAGCTGTGCGGATAATTCTAGTTTTCAATAGCATGCCTGATGGTTACAAGCTTGTGGGCGTACTTTAAAAAATGTGCATGGAGTTTATATGCAAGCTTGCTAGCTTGTTGGTGGTCAAGGCCTATTCTTTTGATCTTTCTGAGTTCATTGTAACAAGGCCCACCAACACCCAGAAGGATGGTATGTAACGTCACAGCTTTTTCACTGGTGTTCTTGCAAAGATCCACATGCTAACGCTGCGCCGCCTCCTACTGTTGCTTAGGCCTTGTGTTTTTGTTATGTCAAGTGTACGTGTCGCTGGTGTGCAATCAGTTGATAAGGCTATCTAACACGGGAAACCGTACTGGTCCACTGTGAGGTGCTGTGCATGCTGCGTAACACGTAATGTGAGCAGGAAGAAAAAGTGGGTTTGGCATGATAGGGAGAAATCGGGTTAGCATCAGGACAGCTTGATGTGAAGTAGATATCTAGGGAAATTACGTGAAGATAAGGATAGGATAGGATAGGATAGGATAGGGTTACATAGCTGTACCTGCCTACAAGGGCAGCTTAGCTGAAGCAAAAGGTGCCTGTAACCAAACCAAACTAAACTTGTGTAAATGTCAACTGAAAGCCTTGAGCTGAGTTCAGAAGTGTCAACTGTAAAAATCACACACACTGTCACTCTAAATGAAACAAGCACGCAAAGCCAAGCACAAAAAACTCCATAAGGCTGTAGTGTCAGGAAAATACACTTTTGCGTTTCCACAAGAAGCACAGAAAGTTTGAGAACAGCATCGCTCTGAAAAAGGTCCAAGAGGCCATAGTAAAAGTGTTATGTTCTGCTTAGCACTTCAGTTCTCAGCATCCACTGTTTAAGATGCAATGCAATGCTTCAGAAAGGGTAACTGCCGATACAGCCTGGTGAGTGCACATGTCAAAGAAGGTATCAACTGCGTTGCCTTGCTTGAATCTCTTCAGCAGATAAGTACCCTCTGTAATCTCTCCAAGACATGGCACGGGGTATGGACGGCCCTTGAGGACCTCCATACACCCCTCCATACCTCCTATTAGGGACCCATGTTGCTTCTTTTGCCTGCGCAGCCTTGTGTGCTCGAACTCGGGTCTCTTGGTCTGCAGTTTGTCCTTGCCTCATGGCTCCTCCAAAGGTACCTGCATGCATGCGTACTGGTGCTGCTGCTCCTGCTGCTGGGGGAGGGCAGTGTTGGTGCTGGACAGGGTTGGGCTCTTGGCTGGTGCGCTTCCGCTTGGTGGGAGTGACTGGGGCTCCGCTTGCTGCAGCTGCTGTCACTCCTGCTGCTGTCGTTCCTGCTGCTGCTGTTTGTGCTGGTGGTGAGGCAGGCGAAGTAGGTGCTTGTGCTGCTGGCCTTGCTGCTGCTGCTGCTGCTGCTGGTGAGGGCGGAGGAGGCTTGAGTAGCTGCTTGAGCTGCTGCCCCAGTCGGCCAGCATTGAGGTGCAGGAAGGGCTCGCCAGGGCTGGGGATGCGGCCTGAAGGCAGGTGCTGGCGGAAGGGGTAGGGAACCAGCTCCCCCTCACCAAGTTTGACCACGATTGCTTTTCCCCTGACTTGCACAACCAGTTTCTCCCCATACCCACACTGTCCTCGGCCCAATTGCTGCAGCTGTATGGCCAGGTCCACCAGCGCATTCTGCAGGCGCGTCTTCTTCTGTACCAGGAGTGCTTGTGCTGCATTGCTGCTGTCGCGGAACCCCGCGTACGCTGCAGTCGCTGCCTCTGCCGTGCTGAACCAGACGATGTATCGCTGCTTGCCCAGTGCGTTGTCCCGCATCCGCTCCACATGCTGCACGCTGCCCACCTCGCACTGCAGGAAGGCTTCCACCCCGGCTGGTGTTGCTTCGCAGGGCAGCGCTCCTGCGTTCCTGGAGCGCAGCAGACGTACACTGTAGAACTTCTGACGTTCTTCCCTGTCTATGCTGCATGCTGCTGCCCAGTTGGTGTCAGCAGAGTCTCGGACGAGCTGGTCAACGCTGCCCCGAGTTGCTCGGCCATCCTGCTGCTGCTGCTGCTGCTGCTGCCGTAGCTGGAGCACCACTTGATTAAGCTCGTCGACCTTCTGTAGAAGCTGGCGCACAAGTTGCTCAATCTCCATCTCTTCTTGGCTTCTCACGTCACTTTTTCCCCAGGCACAGGTCAGCGTCCGCTCACTGTGTTAACCAATTTACTTTTGGCGTGTGTGCCCCATCTGCGTGCGCGCAAGCACACCTATCCCGCCTGGTAGGGCTCGTTCCGTTCTCAGAGTGTCAAAAAACACTAGTGGAGCCCTACCAGACGGTGCAGTGGAAGCGTGAGCTCTCACGATATGATTATTATTTGGACGTGAAGATAAGGGGGTATAGTTCTGTTCGATGCATGTGCAGGAATTTGAAGATCTTACTGCATTAGACGATCATCACTTCCTATGTCTGTGTTCACCATGAATCACATGTGACTGAATTATGAAATCATAGGTGATAGCTGCTCCCTCTGCGATCGATCCCACCTCACGCGCGCGCGCGCGCACACACACACACACACACACACACACACACACACACACACACACACACACACACACACACACACACACACACACACACGTACACACACACACACACACACACACACACACACACACACACACACACACACGTACACACACACACACACACACACACACACACACACACACACAATGCAGATTATGTAACAGGGAAAATACAGGCTTTCATGCCTCTACCCCAACTTCTACCAGTGCAGGTAATATTTTAACGCTGGGGGGTGGACTTGGCTGGACCCTCCAATCTGGTGTCTTCATCTGGTCACAAGTTTTTCATGATTTAGTTGGAACACTTCACCAAATTTGAGGATGCCATATTCATACCAGAAAAGTTAGATGTGACAACAGTTCAAGTATATCTGTTAAGATAATTGTGTCGCTTTGGGAATTGTGCTGAAGTGGTCAATGACGGGGGCACGGATTTGCCGGAGAACTTGATGAATTACTGTATAAAAACCTGATTGACCATAGGACCACTGCACCTAATCACCCACAAGTAGATGGGTTAGCAAAGAGAGCCGTGCAAAGTTTCAAGAGAGCATTGCACAAGATTTGTGAGGCAAGTGCGGCGCCACCTCTTTGGGACATGTTCTTGCCATGGATCTTGTTAGGGTGCAACTGCAGCACACAGGCTTCTACCAAAATGTCGCCGTACTTTATGCTGTATGCCAGGCACCCAGTAATCCCACCAGCACATGTGTACAGATTCGCTAATGACCTTGACTTGCATGATTTGGTTAATGCCTCACGCACTGTGCTAGCAAGAGCGCAAACAGCGCAGAACCGGCATTATTGCTGGCAAGAATCTGAAGATTGCCCAGCATTGAGATACTTTGAAATATGCCACCATCAGGGGCTGAGGATATCTGCTTTCCAGTAAGGCGTCTTGTACAGTGTGCCAGTCGCTTTTGTTGCAAATTCTAAGCTCGTATGGGCACCTATTTCCATGATGCCGTTGGGTTTCTACTCGAAGGTTGTGACCGGAAAGGCATAAGCATGAAATACTGCGAAATAATTTATGAGGAATATCTTGTCGTAGGTAGAGAGGTAGCAATGGCTTTTTGTTTCTCTTCTTTTCATCCCACCAGCCTGGTATAGAGCCCAATGGAATGCCAAAGCGTGTGTGGTACGTCCTCATGATTCTACTGGAAGCATGGGCCTCTTGTGGAGTCAGACTGTCCAGACTCCTCCAATCATGGATAATATGCTCACGAAGGACACCCTCCAAGTCGTTCATGTTAACTTTGGCTCTGGTGCGTATAGCAGCAGCAAACTGTTGAGCATGAGGCACGTCATTCAAGGCTGTCGGAACCTGGTGAGTCCAACTGCCCTTTTTATCAGCAAGTCGTAGGTCTGCTTGCGCAACTTGGCTCAAAAGGGCATTGCTTGTACTGAGAAGAGAGTTCCAGAATCTCATGATACACCTGAACCAGTAAAAATTAAGGGGCATCTGTCCCGTCTCTCGAAGTAAGCAGTGCGTTTCTGTTGCTCTCTTAACACCCAAAAGAGACTTGAGGAAGCCTGTATGATAGACATGTGCTTTAGTTTTCGCTGATGACTTGAAAGAAAGTTTGTCTGTAGCCCATATTTGGCATCCGTATAAACCTGCTGTGAGTGCAAAGACTTGAAAGAGCCAAAGCATGGCATGTTTCCTATTCAAGATACCAAGTTCAGCGCCAGCCTTTTGTACTCTGGCAATGCCTCCCATAAAGTTACGTGCCATTTGGCTTGTAGCAGCATTCATTTTGCCATCACGTCTCAGTAGAACTCCAAGGTATTTAAATTCTGTAACAACCTCAAGGGCTGTGCCATTGTACTCAAAAGTAGGCAGTTGCGTAGAATCTGCGCTGAAAAAAACCATGACCTTCGTCTTGTTTGTATTGAGTGCTCTTTGTGGCGCGCATACTCATGGAACCTATTAAGCTGGAATTGCAGGTTTTCTGCAGAGTTTGCAAAAACCATCGTGTCATCTGCATAATCACAATGGGACACCTTGGTTGTTTCTGTGGCTGTAACAGCCCCTCGTCCAGAATCCAAAAAACGGTCCATGTCATTGGTATAGAGGGTGTATAAAAGAGGGCTCAGTTGGCACCCTTGTTTCAATCCCTTGTTTGGGGCCACTTCACCTGACTTTTTGTCTCCATCAACAAGAACGTATACCCCCCCTTGGTACATGGCCATGATGGCTTGTAATAAGTATCCAGGTGTGTTCATTCTCTGCAAGTGTTCCCACATTCGCTTCCTCTGGACATTGTCATAGGCAGTTTGGAGGTCCAGAAATACTGTGAAAAGTTTTTTCTTTGTTAACTTGGCTGTTGAAAGGGCATGTCGCAAAACAAAGAGGGGTTGATTGGTGTTTCTTGTTGGGCAGAAACCAAATTGTGTGTCAGGAATTTGGCCTTCAGTAAGGGCCCACTCTGTTAAAAGATCACGCACAACATTGGCATAAAGCCTGTATACACAGCCATTGATGGTAAGCATTCTGTAATTTTTTGGATCGCTCAGTGCATCTCTTTTATAAAGAGGGGTAATTTTTGTTTTTTTCCAAGCTTGTAGTAGCACACCAGCTGACAAAAGCAAGCGGAACAAATCTGTCAAAAAAGGGAGTAAAACATTCTCTGTGTGACGTTTCCCTCGGTCATTTGTGTATTCCCTTTCTGCATGTTTGATAAAAGGGGTTGAAAATGGATCGAAGCCCGGGCTGGAGTCAGCATTCATGCGAGAAATATTTCTCTGCACGTAGGAAGTCAAAGTTGCTGCATCTGGAACGTTGTAAGAATTGAGACTGGGTTGTATTGGAGACTCAGCAGTGTTTGACCTGTTTGACCTCTGTCTGTATCTTCCGCCAGGTCCTGGGGGTGTTGCAATTTCAGATGGCGTGGCTAGTCTAGATCGAAGCTGGTCACTCAGTGTTTGGTGTTTGTGGGGTAACCTGGATCGATTGCTGTCTCTGGTATAACCATCCTCTTGTGTTTGAACAAAGTGTTGCTGGAGATGTTTAGTCCAAATGTCTGCAGGAATAGGGGTTGTGTGCTTGTGTTTGTAAGCTCTCATCACTTTGTAAGCGTCTACACTGCGTGAATCAATGAGGTCAACTATTTCCTGAGCCTTTTGTTTCTGGTGAGCTCTCTGTCTCGTTCTGCAGTATGATTTGTAAGCACGTTTGAGGTCTGCGGCAGGTAATCTGTATTTAATATGACGTCGTATTTCTGCTTTGTAAGCTCTGCATGTTCCATCAAACCAAGGTGCCATGGGAAGGCCCAGTCGTGCTCTTTGTGGTTTGTGTTTTGCGACCATGTCAGCCATTTCAGCAGCATGTTGGATAAAGGAAATAAAGCAGTTGTAAGCAGAATCAGGATTGCCACCTTGTATGGCTTCATTGAACATCTGAGGGACACGCTCATTTTCCATCAGGTTGGCCACGTATTTCTTTAAGAAATCCTCTTTCCAGATGAGCCTCAGTTCATTATCTCTCTGCTTCATTGTATGTGTGAGAAGGCGCACGTTAAGGTGTGGTAATCCATTCACAACGAACTGGCACGTCAGAGGTCTGTGATCCATGAGGTCAATGTTTGATATAACCTCTATTTCATGGCAGCATGAGTATAGGTCAGGAGACATAGCCACGTGTTCTGTCCGTGTTGCGTTTGGAGTGGCAGTAGCGTTGTAGCCAAAGAAAGTGGGTTGACCTACATCTCCTCTACCTCGTCCAGTAGCAAGTATCAGTGGCGTGACGACAGCAATGTCCAACAAACACTCTCCTGCTGTATTTTGGCGAGAATTGTGACACTGGCATGCGCGGGTCTCTTTGAGCTGCGGGAATGATTCTAGCAAGTAAGAAAAAGGCTCAATAAAAGGGTCTGGCTGGTGGTCAAGGTGCGCATTAAAATCCCCCATCAAAAACAAGTGAGAGCAGTTGGCTTGGGCCTCAGAAACCTCTAATTGCAAGTCAGAGAACATCTGCCGAATAATGAATTCGCTCCGAGTGCCAGATTGGGGGTTGATGTAGATTGCTCCCAAAATCACTTTTCCTTCCACCCCAAAAACAGAGCCACAGATTTGTACCCAAACAGCTTGGATAGAATCGGAAACCTTCCAGATACGGACAAGGTCATGTAGACTGTTGTGAATATAAATTGCAACTCCCTGCCCTTTTCGCCCTTCAAAATCCACTGTGTTGTGAAAGCATTTGTTGTGCGTGTAGAGATGAGAACTCAAGGGTGTAAGGTCACTCACTCGCGTTTCCAGCAGCACAGTAATGTGGTTCTCCCTCACATGAGTAACCAGTTGACCCAGTTTGTCAGAGTAAGTAGTTTTTGGTATTCCGTCACAGTTTAAAACAGAACATTTAATCCGCTTGCATTTGTCAGCATGGCTGCTCAAGCCCTATTGGTTTGCAATTTGGCCAATATGTCTGTCAGTTTGAGCACTGGAACCGTAGCAAGCATGAGGTTGTTGAGCAGCTTGGGCAAGGGCTTGCAGCACTGCGGGGGAGGGAGCTGAGGGGGTTTGCTGGGCTGGGAAAATCCTGGCGCGTAGCTGACGCTGTGGAGGGGGGGGCATGTTGCGTGGGGGCGGTGGGGGCATGCTGCGTGTGGGTGAGGTGGCGTTTGCTGTACCAGGTGAGACTGCCTGGCGCTTGTGGGGGGTATACTGGCTGCGCACGTGCTTAGGAGTGGTGCGTGGGGGCGGTGGGGGCTGCTGCTGCTGCTGGTGGGGAAAGGGTGTTTGGCGCGTATGGGGGAGAGTGCTTCGCTGCTGCTGCTGCTGCTGTTGGAAGGAGGTTGGGCGCACAGAAGGGGGAGTGTTTTGCTGTTGCTGCTGAGTGCGGGGGTGTGCTGTTTGGGGCTTTTGCTGCTGGAGGGGTGCTATCATTGCCTGCGCTACCTGACGCGCTCGAGCTCGTCTGTCTTGGTCTGCTGTTGCTGCTGGAGGAGGAGCGGGCTGCTGCTGGTTGGGGAGAGGGGCCTGGTTCCTAGGAGGGGGAGTGTGTTGTTGCTGCTGCTGCTGCTGCTGAAGGGGAGGGTGAGTTGCTTGGGGTGTTTGCTTCTGGGCGGGAGGGCGTGTATTCTGGGATGTAGAGGGGATTGTGCGGGCTTGTGACTGCTGCTGCTGCTTCTGCTGCTGCTGGGGAGTGCGAGGGGCGAGGAGTGGGCGGAGGTGCTTGGTAACTGTTGCGGCGTTGACCGAGTTGAAGGGTTGGCCTCGAGCCGGGGGGCGTCCTGCCCAGAGGTGACAGACGAAAGGGTACTCTAATGCTGCTGCTGTCGGCCCCTCCTTGAACATGATTTTGTCACCCCTCGCCTGGAAGGAGGCGTCTGTGAGGCCGGTGTCCCTGGCCACCTTCTGCAGCCGGATGGCCAAGTCGACCAGGGTGTTCTGGAGGTGGGTGCGCTTGTGTTCAAGGATGGCATGTGTGCTGTTGGGGCTGGCGCGGAAGGAGTGATATGCTGCTGCTGCTGCCTCTCCGCTGGTGAAGTGCACCAACATGCGTGGCTTGCCCAAGCCATTGACCCGCAGCTGCTCAACATATTCAATGCTTGACGGCTCGCAGCACAAAAAACGTGACACGTCGAAAGTAGAAGGAGCGCAAGGTAAAGCAGCCGTGCTCTTGGAGCGGAGATGTCAAACAGAGTAAAGTTGGACCCTTTCAAACTGGTCCTGCGCACGTTGTGCTTGAAAATTCGCAAGAGAAATCCCTGCAATAACTTCGAACGCGTTGTGCTTGTCGCAGGGAGAGGAGAAGGGGTCAGTGTCAAGAGCAACATCTGCTGTTACGCGGTTAACCTCGTAACCGCGTAGGGCTTTGGCCAGTTCCTGATTAACGTGTGTTTGCTCGCGACCAGAAAGATCGTTAAAAAGCCTTTGTATTTCCTCGTCGTCCTTCCTGGACTTTGTGCGGAATCGCTCTTCCATCCGGGCCTCAACATCCTTCACCAACACCTTCAGCTCCTCCGACAACACCTTGCTCAGCTCACGGAATCGTGTTTCCAGCAATTTTAGACATTCATCTGCAGCCATGTTGATTGGTCCGAAATGAGTATTAATTTTTTTCAGCTTCATGTACATAAAGGCAAGGACTTCAGCTATCCTAAGTGCAAATCCCAAACCTAAATTGCACGCGTGTGTTGTGACCAACAGCACCCATGCTCGAACCAATAACCGTGATGCCAGCCTGCGCCACACTACAGCAGCTGCTTCTTCACAAAATTGGTTGTTACACCTATTTCCATGATGCCGTTGGGTTTCCACTCAAAGGTTGTGACCGGAACGGCGTAAGCATGAAATACTGCGTAGTAATTTATGAGGAATACTAGTTGGTACCCGTTCTACGAACGGGCGACCCAACTTTGGCTTCGCTGGTTCAGTCGATAAGTTGATTAAACCTTCAGATTTCTTCCAATAGGTTAATCAGAAAGCAACTTATAGTTCTAGTATAACAACAAAAGGAGAAAATGGGATAGCTCAGGTCTGGGATAGCTCAGGTCAATGTTCAGGGAAAGCATGCCTGAAGTCAGCAATGTGATTGCTGCAAAGCATATCCATACATCACCATTGCCACCACAATTGGAGCGCACCATGCCCATGTTTGCTTAGCAATTGCAAACACAGCACCATGCAGGTTACACATGCACAGACTAACACGAAGACTGGTGCAAGCACCAAGCTTGGTGAGCCTGTTTAGGATGGGCAATACATCTTGTAAATTAAGTTGATTTCAAGTGGGTTCTAAAAGTCAGGGGGGCTGCGCCCCCCCCCCCTGAACCCCCCTGCTTTTAGTATTCCTGTTAATGCAAGAACCAAATTCACTGCATTTGCCAACGCTACTTATACAGACAGGCACATAAAAACTGGAAAACACCCATCTGCATAGTTACATGCACGTGAGTTTTCAATTCAGGGGGGGCTGCGCCCCCCCTGCACCCCCCTGCTCTTGGTTGGACTCCTGCAAATGCACACCTGTGTTGCTCATAAAGCTTATGCATACCAAGCATGCAGACACAAAACACCTGCGATGATGGGCGTGGGTATGTATTCAAATGAATCCATGCAGGAGTTACACAGCCAGGAGACATACTCCCTACCTTCCCTAGCATCATTATCCACCCAATGTACACTGCAGCTCAGGCACACCAAGCACACAGACACAAAGCACTTGCAATGATGGATGCGGGTATGCAAAAAGGAAAGAAAGATCTACGCTTACCGTTCGGCCACGTGCATTAAGGAAAGAGCCTCCCATTGGCTCCCACCGATAGAGGGCATCTTTATCTCCACCCCGGCCACAAGGATTCGATCCGGGGACCTCCTCCTTGCTGTTGCCCTCCTCGCGCTTGACCAGGGTTCCGGAACATGACGGTGGCTGAGCTCGATGCTTGCGGGTATGCATTCATGCAGGAGTAACACAGCCAGGCAACATACTCCCCACCTTCCCTTGCATCATTATCCACCCAGTGTGCAAGCACACTGCGGCTCAGCACACCAAGCACACATACACAGAGCAAATGCGATGTGGGGGTGGGGATGAGAGTCATGGGGGGATGGAAGGGGAGTGCAGCCATGCAGGAAATACAAATTGGGAGTTATACACAAACAAATAGCATTCCCTCTTCCCTTGGCCCATCATCATCCACTCGCCCTGCATGCCGCTACTATCATGATGCATAGAGTGCCTGCAGGATAGCGAGGACAGGTAAGATGCGACAGTGGAGCAAGACTGTCCCCTGCAGCTGTGCTGTTACTGTACAGTGCTTTTGAGCATCGTCTACGCCTGCGTCCTTCCCTTGACCGCGCCATGTCAGATGCATCTGTGTAAACGCGAAACAGGAAGGGGAGGAGGGATGAGGTCAGCCCGCACGGGAGCAAGGGCAGGGGTCCGACCTGCTTACAGTGTTGCCCGTAGCCCAAGGGCGAATGTCTCTGTGCGTCCGCAGCGCTTTGCTTCATTCTTGGACATTGGCGAATTGATTGGCTTTGTGTGTATCTACTGAAGGCACAGGCATTTTGCCTCACCAAACCGACTCCCATGAACCACCACTGAAAACTGCGCAAGACCAAAATCTGAGCGTGCAGACTTTTAAATTATTTTTTCAGCAATGCGTAAATACTGAGAACACGCTGGCAGGTGTAGGAATGAGACCGGACGACGTCATTTCTTTGCCAGTGCCCCATGGCCCCTGCCCTTTCCATGAGCTCAAGTTTGAGGCACATAATGGTCATTGGTTGTGATACATAGCCAAGGGATGCACTGTGCAGACAGCAGGAAGCCATGACAGGTGCAGCTGTCCTGCCTTTTCCTTGGCCCTGTGGGGAATTCAGCCCCTCCCTGCTGCCCCAGTCCTACCAGTTATTGTCTGAGTAACCCATAGGTACTGAGAACACGTAGGGGGGTTGCAGGAATAGATCAGAAATCCCTGTTTGAAAAAGGCAGGGGGGGAGTATCGATTTTGAGAGCTCAGTGCGGACTCCCTCCTGCACCATTCGGCCCCGCTCCGCGTCAGAGTGGTGGTCACAATTACATAGAGCACGGCGCGCCCAGGATGAGCCTCGCTGGTGCAGTGTGCACGCCACAAAAAATTATTGCCAGACGACATTGGATTTTTGTTTTTCTTTCACTGCTCCCAGCACAGCCCCTTTCCCACAAAACTGAGTATGCAGGGTTGTAGCGCAAGCTATGACGCACCTGGCACTGTGTGCGGTGTGGGCTGGAGTTCTAAAAAGCCAAAATCATCTGTCACTGCGAGTCTAGGAGCACACCGGTACCATGGGCACGCTGCGGGTCACACCACACAGCCAGCCCGTTCCTCCCAAAGTCAGGGGTGGTCGGAGCGAAAAATCAGCCTCCCGGATAGCCCCTCTCCGTCCCTGAACCTCAGCTAGTAGATAGAGCTCACAATCAGGACCACAGCGCACCGGGGGGCACGGCAAACGGTGGTCTGTGCGCAGGGAAGTGTGGGACCAAAGAAAGTGCCTAATCTGGCTTGAAAACCGGGTTTTTTGCTTCCTGCTCCCCCAACTGCACCTTCCGCCACCTCCCTATTTTTCCCATTGTCTGTGGACCTATAGCTACCCATAGCAACAGAGAGCGTGGCAAATGGTGGCCTGAGCGAGGAGAATAGCTAAGTCCCCTATTCTTTTAATAGTATAGATCTTGTCGTAGGTAGGTAACAAAGGCTTTTTTTCTCTTCCTTGCATCCCACCAGCCTGGTATAGAGCCCAATGGAATGCCAAAGTGTGTAGAATGTAGTAAAGTGTGTGTTGTAAAACCTGTTATGGACAAAGTGTGTGTGGTACGTCCTCGTGATTTTACTGGAAGCATGGGCCTCTTGTGGAGTCAGACTGTCCAGACTTCCCCAATCATGGATTATATGCTCACGAAGAACACCCTCCAAGTCGTTCATGTTGACCTTGGCTCTGGTACGTACAGCAGCAGCAAACTGTTGAGCCTGAGGCACGTCATTCAAGGCTGTCAGAACCTTGTGTGTCCAACTGCCCTTTTTATCAGCAAGTCGTAGGTCTGCTTGCACAACTTGGCTCAAAAGGTCATCGTGTGTGCTGAGAAGAGAGTTCCAAGATCTCATGATACACCTGAACCAGTAGAAATAAAGGGGCATCTGTCCCGTCTCTCGAAGTAAGCAGCGCGTTTCTGTTGCTCTCTTAACACCCGAAAGAGACTTGAGGAAGCCTGTATGATAGACATGTGCTTTAATTTTCCCTGATGACTCAAGAGAAAGTTTGTCTGTAGCCCATATTTGGCATCCGTATAAACCTGCTGTGAGTGCAAATTCTTCAAAGAGCCAAAGCACGGCATGTTTCCTATTCAAGATACCAAGTTCAGATCCAGCTTTTTTGTACTCTGGCAATGCCTGCAACAGATAGGGATTTGCAGTAATTTATGTCAGTTTTTATTTAGTGATTCGCTCCTGTTTCTTGATTTGGTTGATGATTCGCTTGTTTGTGAACCTTTGCTGTCATATCGGTGCCTTTTATTAATCAGAAGTCGAAACTTCTTGTAACAATATTTAGTAGCTATTTTGCCAGCACTGTACCAGCTGTGGAAGTCCTCCAGTGGTGAGTGTGTGGCTCAAGATAACGCTACACTTGTTAGCACCTTTTCTATCCTGTGCAGGCCTTTACGACGTGCCCCAGCATTGCTTCCTGTCCTTCCCAGTTGAGTTGTGTTCCGCTACCTTGTAGCGTGCCCGTCTCTCGGACGTGACCGTCAACTTGTGACGTGGTTTCTCGTGCTGTGCAGATGTCCTCTAGCGCATCTGAGCTCTCTGGCCCCCCCAGCGTGGATTGGAGCCCAGATAACCCTGTCCTGCAAAGGCGCTTGCTGACCTTCCTCCGCCCCATGTTCTTCTGGGAGCATCAGCATCCTATTTTGGGGGAATCCGGCTACGGCCCTTTACCTGCATCCTGGCTCATGGATCAGAGCAGCGTGGTGCTCATTGACAACTGAGTGAAGTGGGTGCAATGAGAAGGTCTGGATTACGTTTGGTACCAGCACAAGGAGGAGGATGGCTACATGCCTGTGCCTGAAGTAAACTGCAGAAAGTGTCTCGTTCAATTTTGGCATTATGCCCCTCTATGAGTTCTACAAGTGAGCTGCTGGCCTGTCATGCTGACGTGACTTTGGATGCTGTTCTTGACCACCTCAAAGTCCGCTGTCAGCCCTGCCAGTATATGGCAGCTCATCTGGTGACTGCTTATGTTGTGCCCGGCTTGCTGTAGCTGCTGCTGAAGTTGACGCACATGGGACACGTACTGCACGACCTGCTCATCTGGATGCATCTTAAACTGTCCAAGTTGCTGCATCAATAACACCTGTCACGCTCCATTGCTGCTGCTGTCTGTTCCTAAAGTATTGCCATGCTGCCTGCGGGTCCTCGTTTAGGGTTGCTAGGGCTGGCAAGTGCAGCGGCTCAACGTGCATCACAATTTGGGACCATGCTTGCTGCTGTCCCTCTGGCCACTTTCTGGCTTCTGCTGCTGAGGTACCCTCTGGTGGCTCCCTGTGTTCCACATACTGCCAGAGCTTCTCTGACTGCAGGAAGGCCTTGAGGTACACACTCCAAGTGAGGTAGTTGTCCGTGCCGAGCTTCTCAATCTTGCTCCCTCCCATGGCTGCTCTCACACCCTCATACTTTCAGCGCAGCAGGTAGCATGTTGCGCCCATAACCTGTTGGTGCATAGGGTGTTACATTGAGAGAGAGAGAGAGAGAACCAAGGAAAGTTCCACAAATATAAGTAACCAACTGATAAATTAACTGACTCTGCACACTGTCAATATGCACAAAAGTCAGCTATCCTCAACAGGTTATCTATCTGCTCATCCTAAAGCTCAGAAGCGTACTCACATTGCCAAAAAGCAGCGCAAGCACAAGCGTTAACCTTCCCCCTCCTCGTCATCTTCCTCTTCTTCTTCCTCTTTCTCTTCCTCTTCTTCTTCTTCTTCCTCTTCTTCTTCTTCTTCCTCTTCTTCATCTTCTTCTTCATCTTCTTCTTCTGACACTTCTGATTCCGACTCTGATTCACATTCGCGTAAGCGCAAATTTAAGAAGAAGAAATCTGCCAAGGATAGGAAGAAGGTACTTTTTCCATCTCCACTTATCCCTGACCCTCAAAGCAACCGTTCTACTTCCCAAAGACATAAGAACATTATGGACGTTGCTGACCATGTGCAGAAGAAGGCTTCCAAACGAGTGTACAGCAAGATGGGCAGAGACAACGCCCACTCCAAGTCCTTGAAGTCAATCCACAACCACGCACAAGGTGCGCTGGAAGAGTTGTCTACACAGTCTCTACACTTATTCATTGGTGCCACCAGGGGTTGGGATGCAGTTGATGATTTTAAAGCTGTTGAGAATCTCCCCCCAGGACTGCGACGAATAGTGAACACTTTTCCTAAAGGTCGTTCTCAAGGACCTTCTCGACGTCCTTTACCCTTTCTTCCTCGCTTTTCTGGCCCTTCATCTGGTCTCCCCCAGCGCCAGTCTTTTTGTAACGGTGTGGTGGCCCATAAAAGCGAATACAAATTATGATGCCCAAGACCATTTTTCGATCACATATACCACTACATTATCCCCCCTGTTAGAACCGAGTGTCCACAGGCGCGATAGATAATGCATGGCATTCCACGACTTGGCAAAACAAGCTATTCCGACATTCGCCATTCTGTACCCAGCGAGATTCGAACCCGGAGCTTCGCTACCAAATGTAACGGTGTGGTGGCCCATAAAAGCGAATACAAATTATGATGCCCAAGACTTCATTTTTCGATCACATATACCACTACACTTTTCAGCAAGCACCTGCCACTGCACACTCATCCTTGCCCCCACCTCCCCCTCCTGCTGCCCGTTCCATCCCTTCCGGCACTTCTTGTTACATTTGCCACTCCACTACCCACTGGGCTGACACATGTCCTGATAAGAAGAAGGGTTATAACGGCTTTAACAAGTTCAACGGCTTACCTAAATGATCTTGCTGCGCTTTTAAATGCATAGTCGTACTCTCACCACCCTCTACTTTTTAGTATCTTCACTTGACGTATCTTGGCCTATGACACTTTTCTTTGAAGACTATTTCTATTAGCATTGGCCCAGGGCCAGTTATGGTGCCAGGCACCGTTTTTTTCTGGTCCACATGGGACCACATGGCGCCAGGCGTCTTGTTCCGTATTGAGGCCCAGGGCCTATTATGGCTATCCTCTCTTGAGGCTTAGGGCCTTCTACGGTGCCAGGCACTCTCTCTTTCTGGTCCAGGACCGCCCGGCGCCAGGCGCCTGTTCTTGCCCTTTGTGTTTGGGGCCCAGAGCCCGCTACTGCCTTTCTTCCCTTTTGTATCTTTCTGGACCTTCCTCTTCTGTAATCAATGTAATTTTCCGTCTGCTCCTCTAGCATCCTAGCCTTGCTCTACCAGAGCTTAGTCCACCTAGTCCCTTCGCTCTCTCACTCACGCATAATTTCTGTTGTCTCCCTTCCTCTGCTTCCTTTGGACTCGCAGGTACTTATATTGAGAACTCAAATCCACAATTTCTTTCTGGCGGTTTGAAAAGGAATGTTCAATGGTGGTTACTTCACTGCTCTGATAAATGGGTTTTACAATGGGTTCAATCAGGATTTCCTATTTTCTGGTCCCTTCCTTAATCTAAACCCCCTCCTTGCCATTTGGACAATCACAAGGAAGCTTATGCAAACGCTGATTTTGTTTCCTCGTCTATTTCTGACCTGTTAGAGGCAAACGCTATCAAATCCTGGTCTGTTCAACCCAGATGCGTACACTCTCTGAACGTTGCCACACGCTCCAATGGAAAGCAGCGCCTTATCTTGGATTTGCGTCATGTTAATCAATACCTTTTCTTGCCCAATTTCCACATGGAATGCTTACAATTCCTCACAGACATTGCTGACCTAGATGATTTTATGTATTCTCTGGACCTGGCCAGCGGGTACCATCAAGTTGACATGGACCCCAACCCTTTTCAATACCTAGGTTTCCAATGGAAAGGCCAGTTCTACGTCTTCGAAGTTCTCCCCTTTGGTCTCTTTACTGCCCCTTGGTGCTTTAGCAAAATAATGCGTGTTGTCGCTCGTCACCTCCGCTACCAGAGCTTGCGCCTTATTTTCTACTTGGATGACTTTCTGTTCCTGACCAAACTGAATCTGCTTTCCCATGAGCAGTCTATCGTTCTTGACACATTTCAGGCTGCTGGCCTCTCCATCAATTCTGCTTAATCACATCTTAGACCAACCAGACGGCTGACGCAGCTTGGCTTTGTTATTTATCTAGACTCCGGTCACTTCGAAGTGCCGTGGACGCTGGGAGGCTTTTCAATCCCTTCTTAAGACTGCTCTCGCTTCTAATACTATCCCTAAGCGCACTCTTTCTCAAATCTGTGGTCACATTAGCAGTATGCTCCCTGCTTTGGGCCCTCAGGCCCTCATGCACACCCGTGCCTGTCACAGACTGCTGCAATCTTGCGGACGTGCTTCCTCAGCAACTATGCCAACTGATGTTACCGCAGAGCTGACTTTCTGGTCCAGTATCCACCGCACACACTGGACCTCTCCAATTCGGCCCCTGCCTTTCTGTGCTGACGTTAATATTGATTGTGATGCTGGTGCTTTAGGCTGGGGAGGCGTTCTAGGAGAGCACTCAGCTTATGAATCTTTTCCTGCCCCTCTTCAGCACAAAACATCCAGCAGCACGCTGAGAGAAGTTTCGGGCATTTTTCATAGCCTTGAGTCCTTTCTGCCGTTTTTTCGCAACAGGTCTGTCCAAATCCAAATTACAGACAGCCATAACGCCATCTCTGTTTGCTCCAAAGGCAGTTCCAAGCCCCTGCTAACCAAACAGGCACTCTGTATTGCAAATTTCTGTCGTGCGCACAGCATCCACCTTCACCCAGTTTGGATTCCACGCTCTCTCAATCAACAATCTGACGCCCTCACCCACTTCAAAGATGTCCAGGGCTGGAAGCTGAGCCCAGCTATCTTTTCTTTTTTGCACAAAGCTTTGGGGCCTTTTTCTATTGACCGTTTTGCCAGCCATGTCAATAACCAACTCCCAGTTTTCAATTCCTTGTACTGGTGCCCCAATTCCAAAGAGGGCCCTTACTTACGTCCCTGCGTCAGGCAAATGTTCGTGCTCCCTTCTTTCCCTGCCTATATTACCAATATTGCTGACCCTTCTGATAGCATTCATACCCGGGGCTTGGGACGTTGGCAACTTCTGGTACTTCATATTTCCTTCCAGCCGCCCTTCTCATCCAAGCATCTTCAAATCCCTATCAAATAATTTATGTGCAGGCTCTCCATTGACTTCTTCTTTTCTTCTAGTGTCAGACGTTTCTTCCTTCCTGTCCAGGTCAGTAAATTTTAAATCTGACTTCCTGAAGTCACACTTTTCTTTGACTGTCAGCTACATTTCTGGGTCTTGCTCAGCTTCAACACTACAGCGTTATGACGGTATTTGGCATAGGTCCAAGCTCTGGTGCAGGAAAGCTAAAGTCTCCTTCCTACCCGCCAAACCCTTGCACGTTTCAATATTTTTGAGCAATTAACTTTCCTACGCCGTTGACAATAATCTGACCTACGTATTTATCAAAAATGCGAGCGCTGCTATATTTACAGCACACGCTATGGCCAGCCTACCTGACGTCACTAATCATTCCTCTGTGCGCGCTGTGCGCTTATGTGCCCAGCGCTTACTACTTAACTCAGGCAACTTAAACAGGAAAGACCCCTTATGCCTCAGCCTGTGCATCTCTACAGTCTCAAGTCTTTTTTCCCCACCTCTGTCATCTGTCTTTATGCTGCAAACGGCTACCTTCATCATGGTGTGTTTTGCTGGGTTCCTTCGGTACAACTGTGCCACACACATTTATGCAGACGAATTGCGCTTTTACCCTTCACACATGGAATTGTTTCTGGAGAAGCGCAAGAACAGCCAATTTCGGGCCGGAGAGGTAGTTTGTATTTCTAGAGGATCCTCTCACGCCTGTCCAGTCTCTCTTCTTAATCAACTGTTACAGACTACAGGCTCATTACATCTTCACGTTCCAATCTTCCGCTCCTTTCTTTGTTCCCATGGCCAGCCTGTTTCTATCCACCCCTCCAGATCTTGGTCTTACTCCCAAGCACGCCACTTTGCTCTTAAAGCGCTTTCTACTCACGCTGGTGTCCCACTGTCAGTTTTCACCAAAAAGTATGGCTTACATTCCTTACAGTCTGGAGGTGCTTCTCTTGTGGCAAGAAAGAACGTTCCTGACCATATCTTTCAAGCACATGGGGCCTGGAGGTCTACCTCGTCCATGCATGCTTACATTGCCCCATCCTTGCACAACAAGCTCCTTCCCACTTCAGCCATGCACTACTAATATCTAGCATTTATCGACTGGTGTATTTTTCGCTGTGCAATACATCATTCCTCACGCATCTCACGATGCTACCGGAATAGAATCACTGAGGTCTTTGCTTGCATAAGAACTCAGGTTCTTGGAGGTTTCAGGAAGTGAGATGTGAGACATGGGTATTTTCCTGCATCTCAGTATTTCTTCTCCATCTTTTTGTATTTCCAGTTTCTCTCTTCAACTTGCCTCAGGCTAATTTTTAGCCTGAGGCTCACTTCCTGCCCTCTTCTTATCCGTTCCTTTCCCTTTTTGTTTTTCTTTTCCCCCTTATATGCCTGGCAAGTTGTTGAGTTCGCTGTGTAATACATCATTCCTCACGCATCTCACGATGCAACCAGAATAGAATAGTATGGACATTTTCAGTTCCGTGTCTTGCCTTTTGGACTATGCAATGCTCCCGCTATTTCCCAGCGGCTCATGAATGATGTCTTCAGGCCGTTCCTCCTAAAGTTTGTGATAGTCTACTTGAGTGATGTCCTCATCTTCTCCAAAACTGTGCGTCTGCACATGCAACACTTGCGCCAAGTCTTTCAGCTGCTCCGAGAGCACAAACTGTACATTAAACGCTCCAAGTGTGAGTTTGCCGTCAGCGCGTTGAGGTTCCTAGGTCATGTCATCTCAGACAGAGGCATCACTATGGATCCGGATAATGAGAGTGCCATCCTTGAGTGGCCTGAACCAGCCGGAACACCTGCTCAGTGCAAGACCCAGCTTTAAGGCTTTCTAGGCCTTGCAAACTTCAACCGCCGCATGGTAGACCATTTTGCAGAACCAGATGCCCCACAAATGCTCTCACAGCCGAAAAAGCAGAGTGGATCTGGGAACAACCTCAGAAAGACGCATTTGCTGCTGTTAAGAGAAAGATGAAAAACTCTACTTTGTGCATGCCCCGCATCCAACTGCACGTTTCATAGTGGAAACTGATGCTTCCCAAGTCGCCACCGGCGCTGTAATATACCAGAGGCCCAATCCGCCTCATGTGCAAGTAATTGCCTATTCCTCTCACAAGCTTCAACCCAATGAGGCACTCTTTCCTGCACACGAGAGAGAAATGCTTGCTGTCAACACAGTTCTCACAGAGTGGCACCATTAATTACTTGGTCACCTGATTCATTTGTACACAGACAATGAGGCAGTCACCAAATTTCTCAAGCAACCTTCTCTCACACCAAGACAGGCCAGATGGGTCCAAAAGCTTTCAGAGTATGATTCCAATCTGTACCATGTGCCCGGTCCACGCAATGTGGCTGCTGATGCCCTCTGCCGCCGCCCAGATCACTATCCGGGTTTTCCAGCACGGACTCCTACCCAGATTCATGTCCGCTGTGCTCGCACACTTGAGGATGTGGCTAACAAGCTCCTGGTCCTCAGAAATACCAACACTCCAAGCTTAAGCCCAGTGCGCGCCTCTGGCCCTACCTGCCATGCTGATTTCTTTGATCAGCTGCGCGCTGATGCTGATTTTGATCAGGAGTACACCTCAGTCCTTACTGCCGCTCAGGAAGGCGAGCTCTGTGACTCCACAGAGAAATACGGATTGTTGTGGTACACACCATACCCTAAAGTAACCCCACGCATTTACATTCCTCACGGACAAGCACGTGAGCTCCTCATTAAAGAAGCTCATGACACATTAACCAGCGGTCACTTAGGCATCCACAAGACCCATGACACTTTGCACAGATTTTATTGGCCTCACATGTTCCGCACTGTCTCTCTGTATGTAGCCAAATGTGACACATGCGCTTGCACAAAACCTAGCAACCAAAAACCAATGGGGATCCTCCAGCCCCTGCCCCTTCCAGACCATTGCTGGGAACAGGTCAGCCATGACATCATAACTGGCTTACCTAAAACACCATGTGGCCATGATGCTATAGTTATTTTTGTAGACAGACTGAGCAAGCGAGTTTTTTTTGTGCCCAGCACTTGCACCATTGATGCTGCTGGCTATGCTGACCTCTTCTTCAAGGAGATTTTCCGGCACTTTGACCTCCCTAAGGTCATCGTATCTGACCGTGACCCACGTTTCACCTCCCATTTCTGGAGAGCACTACACAAACGTCTGGGTACCAACCTCAAAATGTCCACTGCTCATCATCCACAGACAGATGGACAGACAGAACGTGCCAACAGAACGGTGGAAGACATGCTACGTGCATATGCTTCCCCTTTCCAACACAACTGGGATGAGTACCTGGTGCCTGCTGAATTTGCATACAACAATAGCCTCCAAGCAAGCACAGGATTTACCCCTTTTTACCTGAACTACGGCCGCCACCCTCATACACCTTTGTCACTGCTCACAGAATTCAATCGCCCATCAGCGTGTGATACCAACCCTGCTGCCAATGATTTTGTTGGACGATTCCAGGCAAACATTTCCCGTGCCAAAGATGCCCTGCATCGAGCGCAACAACGCCAACAAAAATATGCAGATCAACACCGCAGACACGCTGAATGTTCTGTTGGAGACCAGGTTCTGCTCAGCACAAAGTACCTTTCCCTACACCTGAAAGAGGGTACCACCCCCAAACTGTGCCCCAAATTTACCGGTCTCTTCACTATCATCCAAGTCATTTCACCTGTGGCATACAAACTGCGGCTGCCACCACACATGAAGTGTTGTAACGACCGTAATTGATTTTTCAACCAGCGCTGTGTTTGCAAAAGAACTTGTTTGCCTAGGCCAGTGCATGCGCACACATCTTGATAGACTTTGCTTACTTCAGAGGCTAAAAGCCATATCTTCACACTTGCATGCATTTGAGACACTGTGCACAAGCACAATGATTTGGCTAGTTGTTGAGCAGGCTTGAGACACTTTGCTTATAGACTGAGGTACGTTTGAATGGCGTGCTATCTTAGGCTGCTGAGACAGCCAATACTGAATGTGTCACCTTGTTTGCAGCATTCTACCCTTGCAGATGCATGCAGACATGAACCTTGACTGTGCTGGGTTGGAGTTGATGGACAGACTCGAGGCAACATACCAGTCTGTCCCGTTTGGCTTAGTAGGCTCCATGAATGAGCTCCAGAGACTATGGTTGGGGACAGAATAAGGCTGCCAACTTGTATTGCTTACGCTGCATTCCAAGTTGGTTAAGTTGAAGAGACACATCAAGCTATCTTTTGGACGAACATACATGCGGATTCTAAAATCTATTTTGCTAGTTGTTGCTTTGCTAAGGAGTAAACTTGACCTTGCTGACTGTTTGCCTAGTTGTCATCAATTCTCTATTTCAGACCACATATGAAGATTTGAGTTTGTGTGTATGGTCATATCTTGATGAGATTCAAGTATCTGGCTAAGGATGAAGATTTGGTCTAGATTTGCAGTTTAAATTGCGCCGCCTTGTATTTTAATTTGTGGTACGTGTTTTGGTGTGTTTTCTGGCCCATTGCTGTCTCTCTTTGAACTGTGTAAGGAATTGGACCGCCATATCTGCTGTCCCAGCTCGTGTACATACAGACAAGGAGTTCAGCTATCCTAAGTGCAAATCCCAAACCTAAGTTGCACGCGTGTGTTGTGACCAACAGCACCCGTGCTCGAACCAATAACAGTGATGCCAGCCTGCGCCACACTACAGCAGCTGGTTCTTCACAAAATTGGTTGTTACAAGTGTCACAATGTTTTTCACATTAGTTTGCTCAAGCCTGCTGGATATTTCTCTCAGGAATTCCCTGAACGCATCCAGCATGCCCTGCCACCAGTCCATGTGGAAGACAATCAAGCATTTTTCATGGTGGATCACATTGCGGGCCACAAACCCCGCACAGCAACTTGCCATGCAGAAACAACCCGCTATTTTATCAATTCGACTGGATACCCCTCTTGGGAAAACACTGAGGAACCAGCAATTGCGAAGGACGTCCCAGGTGAGGTTGCAAAGTATTTGGCTGAACTCCAACAACATTCCTCTTCACCTTCTTCCGCCCCAGCTCCAGCCCCAGCACCGCAGCCCAGCCCTCCATCTTCCTTCCCGTCACAACGTAGCTTACAGCCTTCTTCGCCAGCAGATCCTGTCTCTTGCTCTGATCCTCCACGCATATCTAACAGGAAATCTAATCCTAGGCTGCTTCGTTTTTAAGCTGTTAGCTCATTTTGCTTACTTTTGCAAACCAGTGCTCAAGGCACCAGCACTTGTATATCAATCATGAGATCCATGAAACAGTGTGTTACATTCTCTTTCTCTGATACTTCCTTGCGTACTTTGGCTGAAACTGTTTGAATAGACTTTGTTACGAATTTTTTTCTCTCCTCCAAATTATTGCTGAGATCAGCTTCCTTTGCTTACTTTTTGCCAATCTAGAGTACTAGATCTGTTTCCATTTCTGAAGTTCACTTTCTGCTAAAATTGAGTTCCTTTGTTAGTACAAGACCTTTTGCTAGTGTTACTCCTGCCCTTCTTTTCAAGGGAGGGGTAAGTGCAACATGTACGAATTTGAAGTAATTTATGTCAGTCTTAATGTAATGATTCAGATAACGCTACAGCACTTCTGTGCTTGCGTTCCCACAAAAGCAACAGGACAAAGTCAATAAATAGAGTTAAATTGTTGGAGACCTACTTAGGAAAGAAAATTACAGGGCAAAATGTAATTATAAAGGAAGATGGGCAACAAACGGCTTGCCAGGTTTGTCGCCCAGGGTCAGTATCGGATGAGCCCTGAGGAGTGGAGAGAGCACCTACTGGAGAACGGCAGGCGTCATGTGGGTGAAAAAGAATGTAAAATATGGGCGTTATATGACTAAACAAGATAGTATGAGTTCTGAGTGAGAAGTGAGAATGTCTGGATTATCACAGATGATGGAACTGTATTATTCCCTTGTAATATTTATCGTCCTCCGCCATATGTAACACACACCCTTAACAACCTGGAGCGAAGCGAGGTATGGCCTTTGCTGAATGGTAAGCACGCGCACTCGGGATTACAGCATGAGCACAACTGATCCCGCGTCCCCTGGGCCCAACACTAGCGCTGCGCCATCAAGCATGCCAAAGTTGAGCGAAATCTTTGACCATACTGAGCAAAAACTAGAGGCTGATCTTGTGAAACAACTCGCATTTAAGGCCGAGCGTGGTTCAGCTGCTGTTGTTTTCAAGCTCCGCGCCCAGGAAATCTTGGGGCACCTGCCTGATGCATTGCATCTACGGTTGCTCATCAGGGCGGTTGGTGAGGCAGATGGTGGAATGAAATGGCTGCATGCTTTGCGCACTCAAGAGGAGTATCCAGAAACTTCTGATAGGTTTTGGGAGTGCTTTGATGTAGAATATCTGCCCCTGGATCCCAAGACTGGTGCATATCAGCGCTTCTTCTCTTTGCGTATGACTGCTGGCATGACCATTGGCACCTTTGTTGACGCATTTCGCGATGCACCAAGCACATTGGCGGCGTTGGGGGTGCAAGCAATGCCTGATGAGATGCTCGCTCACTACTTCCTTTTAAAACTACCATCTGAGCTGCGCAGGGATGTGCGTGCACAATTAGCTGTTGGGAAGTTGATGTTGGCCTCTGTGATTGCAAAGGCAATGAGTGTTGGCGCTAAGAGTGCCAGGCCCCCTGCGCGAGTGAACCACGCCAAAGAGTTCCACAAGAAGCCCCTAAAAGGCTTCACTTGCGGTGAGATCGGTCACAAGAGCTGAAGGGGCGTGTGGGCTGTGATTCTAGCGTATCCAATTCTTCTGAGGTGCATGAACGAGCTAGGACTGCAGGCCCAAGTAACCTCCCTGCATGCCGTGATGCTGCCACACAATCTCAAAAAGAAGGTGACTTGCAGGCGGTGCTGTCTGCGGTTGAAGTTAAGAGTGCACTCGGGGATGAAAGTTGGATGCTCAGAAGAGAGCTGTTTGAAGAGCTTGAGCAGGAGTACGGGCCGTTCGATGGCGCGGCTTGTGTGGAAGGCACGAATGCTCAATTGCCGGTGTTTTGCACTCCTGAGCAGCCTTTTGAGGCCCTGGACCTTGCTGGTAAGAGTGTGTATGTGAATCAGCCATTCTTGCGTATCCCTGTCTTTCTGGATGATCATTTGCCTAGCAAAAAGAGGTCACCTGAGAACACAGGGGCGCTGTTTATTCTGCCTCAGTGGACCGGTTAAAGTTGGTGGCAAAAGCTGGAAGGCATGCAGATAGTGAAACGCTGGCCAATTGGCTGCTCGCTGTTTACTGGACCATCTTCTGGTAAGGGGGAAGAGCGGTATAGTAGTCCAGCAAAGTACCCGATGGTCGCAGTGTGGGATCCTCCCAGGGCAGCTGAAAAGCCGCAGGTGTGTACAGTACGCGCGAGTTTAAATAAGGGCCCGAAAGTGAATATAAGTTGTTCACCTGAGCAAGTGTGGGCCATGTGCAACAAGATAGGCAACATCCTGCATACCTGGAAGGGTACCATCATGCGGCTGCTGCTGCTGAGCTTGCTTAACTTTGTAACGCAGCACAGTGTGATTTCCAAGGTGTGTAGAGGCGGTCACTTGCTGTATATGCGCTGTGAGATTATGACCACAGCAACCGCAGCCTTGGTTGATAGTGGGGCAACGCAGAGCTTTATAAGTGCAAGATTGGCACGGAAGTTGCGTTTAAGGCTTGTGCCAAGGGTTGGCGGAAGCATGGGATTGGAGCTCGCTGATGGTATGATATCTCATTGCACGCACATTTTTCCAAGAGTGAGGTTAAAGATGGGAGGGCCTCATGGCGGTGCAAGTCATAGAATGCATGCCACCCTACATGTGCTTGAAGGCCTCACAGAAGACATTATTCTGGGGAAACATTGGTTAGAGCAAGAAGACCCCCAGGTGAAGTGGCGTGAGAATGCTGTCATATTTGCTGGAGGCCAGGTAAAAGGCTTGCCCAAAGATGAAGTGGAGGCTGTGAGAGACACTGTCAGGCTGTCTTATTTGGTGAATAAAGCTTCCTGAAAAGGCTGCAAAGTGATGCAGGGAATGAGACATATTTCCTGAGAGTGGCGCCAGCACTACCCAAAACAGAAATGAGTCAAGGGGAGGTGCATGAGAAAGTAAAGCAACTGCTTGAGAAATGGAAGGGTGTATTTGCAAAACCACAAGGGGTGCCTCCTGCTCGCGGCATAAACACCAGATCCCCATGCATCCGGACTATCGTCCAGTTGCTTGCTCTGCGTACCACATGTCTGCTCCTGAGCTACAATAAGTGCAAAAGCAACTGACTGAGCTTGTGGATTTGGGGTTTGTAAGGCCATCATCTTACGCATTTGCATCCCTTGTCCTGCCGGTTAAAAAGGCTGATGGCTCATGGCGCATGTGTGTAGATTATTGCGGTGTTAACGCAGCCACCCAGAAAAACAGCTACCCGCTGCCAAAAATTGATGAGCTGTTTGAGCAACTTGCAGGGGCAAAATATTTTTCGAAGCTGGACCTTCACTCAGGCTACTGGCAGATTGAGGTGGATGAGGCAGACCGACACAAGACTGCCTTCATTACGCGGTATGGCTTGTATGCGTGGAATGTTATGCCATTTGGCCTTTCCAAAGCACCCTCAACTTTTCAGCGCACTATGATGTGTTCTTTGATCTGCTGGACAAAGGCGTGGTAGTTAATCTGGATGATGTCCTTATCTATGCCCCTGATGAGGCCATGCGCCTCGTTTTCCTGCAAGCAGTTCCAACAAGCAGGAGTTCTGGCCCTGGAGGGAAATTCATAAGCAAAGCACAGCCAACCCCCACAACATGCAGAAGGCAGTGGAGACACGATTGCGAGAGTGGCTCCATTCGTGAGAGTAATACGCACATACACACACACACACACACAAACACACACTTTCTCTTTTTCTGCCCCTCTTGAGTCTCAATATCACTACATGCACTCAAACGTATATGCACTCAAACATATATGTATATACAAAGCAATTTGGCAGCCCACCTACCACGCCAACTTCATCCACGAAGACGCACATGGAAGCAGACACCTCAAAATTAGCGATTTTTGGGTAAAATGCTGCTCGCTGCCCAGGGTCTGCCTCACGTACACGAGTGGTGATGGTCACGCGTGAGTAGCCCAGCGCCTTCAGTCCGTCACAGACCAATTAGGAGTGGAGCACTTTACCCAAAGGTTACGCTTCAATAACCACAAGTGCACAGTGTTCAAAGGACAGTCCATTTTTCATCCTGTAATCATTTCTGGACAGATGAAGCACCTGAAAGCCCCACACCATCTACCCCACCCACCCTCACCCTCCCTTAAATTTACAAATCAAAAGTGCCGTGTGTCTATAATATGGCAAATGCGTGGGAATGATAATCCCTCACCGCTTTGACGTCCTTTTCAAACAATTCCACAGATCCAAAGCAGAAGGTTTGCATGATGGCATCGACCCACCACCAGCTGGCTTTGTATTAGATACTGGGGCTCTTAGCCCGCAAGATCAAATTGGAAGACAGATAACAATTCAAAAAGATTAAAGATTCCTTCCCACGGACCCTTCCACCTCACATTCACTCTGCTTTCCTCACATTCACTCTGCTTTCCTCACATTCACTCTGCTTTCCAGAAATGGGCACATGTCAACCAACAGGAAATGACCTCTCCCTTGGACTATAACGCTCACTACCATCACTACTGGATCGCTCACTACCATCACTACTGGATCGCTCTGATCCCCGAGACATTTTGTTCGGTGCCCATTTCGTTTGGCTCGCTATTTTAGACTGTACCTGGTGATTGTTTTCTTGCACAACCTTTCTTGCGGCAACAACTTAGCGTCCTTACACCTACCTACCTTACATGAACATGGCGTGGTTATTTGAGAATCTTTTCTGCACAGACTCTACATGGTATATGTTTCTCCCTTTTCTGGTACCAAATATCTGGCTTTTAGAAGAGATTTGAGCACTGCTTTCAATTTTAACCTGAGCTGGTCTGGTTACAGGCCTTTGTGTTTCCGCTCAGCTGCCCTTGTAGGCGGATATAGCGATGTAACCTCACCTTTTATATTTCATGTCTGAGCTTTAAGATCCAGACAAAGACACATAATTACTCACCTTTCTTAAAGCTCCGCGAGCAGGAGGAAAAAATAATTCGGGGAGAAATTTGCAAGAGGAAATCGGATGAAGGGGTGAGATGGCAAATCCTGGACACGAGCAGCTGGCACTTGTGCCAGCCACTCAAGCTGCACAAGACCTCCTAGAGCAGCAGCCTTATGTTCCCCAGTCTCCCTTCGAAGCGTACATTGTATCAAAGCTCGAAGCCCTGCCATCCATGCAGCGCTCGATGGAGCTCCTGGACAGCCGCTTCACGGAGATGGCCACCCGTGCGGCCCTGCAGCAGCAGCGGCTCATGAAGCTGGAGCAGCAGCAGCAGCACATGGATGAGCAGCAGCTGCAGCTCGAGCAACACAGGCAGCGGGGGCATGTAAACGCGCTTGCCTGGCAGGCAGCCACCAACATGGATGCCAAGCATGAGGCGGAGGTGGAGGGGTGCCTGGTGGTGTCCCTGCCCAGGAACATCAAGCAGCAGCCCCTGACGCGTGAGCAGGTGGCAGGTGAGCTCGGGGTGGGGGTGGAGCTCCTCGAGCAACCTCCCCACCGGAAGGGGTCCGTGCTTGCTAAGCGGGGGGTGCAGGCAGCGCGGGGGACGCTGGCCTCTCTCCGCAGTGCGGCGGGGCAGGGCCCACCTGCCACACCCGGGGGCCTGCGCGTACGCCAGGAGAAAATCCAATTGGGGTCACAGCGGCATGCCTGCCTGCAGGTCATCCGCTCAGCAGTGCAGAAGAGGCTGGAGGCGGAAGGGGGGGCTTGGGCCGCCTTCACCATGTACATGGCAGGCAATGCCAGCAACCTGCTGCTCACCAGGGGGACAGTCCAGGAGGCCATGCGGGGCAAGGCATCAGCCAGACGCTACCCAGTAGAGATACACCTCCGTTGGCGGGATGAACTCATTGGGGGAAGGGGGGCTTCCACCTGGTCCCCTCTGACATGGAGGGACTGGACGCCACCACCATCCAGTATGTGCTCCTGGACCTGCTGGGCCCAGCTCACCCCCTGCCCGCCACAGCAGCAGCAGCAGCAGCAGCCCCACACGCTGTTCCCCCTGGCCCAACCGACGAGTGACCGTCCTCCCCACCAAAGGAATCCATGCTGCCCTCCCTCACTGGTGGGACCAGGCAACGTGACCCAGGCTGCAGCAGCGGAGAGGGTCCAAAATCCAAGCGCAACCAACCCACTGACCCACACCTCACCTCCTCGCCCACAAGAAGCGGCCCCCCTGCTGCTGCCCCGCCCATGCGCATGCCCCCCCCCCCCACCTCCATCTGACCCCCCTCCTCCTCTGTCGCTCTCTGAGCCCTCCAGCTCTGCTGGTCCCTCACACCCCCCCAGCCCGGCTGCTGCCTCCCCCGCTCTCTCCCCTCGCCAGTCCAACCACTGCCCTTTACCTCAGCACGCTGTGGCTGCTGCTGCTGCTGCCCATGCCCGCTCTGGCCCTGCTGCGCGCGCTCCCCGCCCCTCTGGCCCCGCTGGTGCCTCCTCCTCCTCCACCCCCCCTTCACTCACGCGCCCAACGTCTTGTGCGCCCCAGCTCACATACGCGGCTGCAGCCTCCTCTGTGCCACGCCCAGCTACGTCCTTGGCTGGAGCCCGCCCTCCTGGCGGTGCTGGTGCTGTGGATGCTGAGGACTGGCAGCCTTCACAGGCCATGGTCCAACAGAACCGGCGGGAGGAGAGGAGGGTACACCGGCACTCTTACAGCAACGGTGGTGCGTATGCTCGTAGGGGTGTGCGTTCCGGTGGTGGAAACAATGATAGATCTCAACAGGGGGCAGACCGTCATCCAGATTGTGGGCAGCTCAAGCTGCTTGTGCTGAACGTCAATGGCATACCTGACCCTGACGCTGCACCAGAGATTGCATTGAGCAAAACCATGGCGCTCCAGGAGCTCATTAGAAATCATGCCATTGCTGTACTCACGGAAACCCGGACAAACACTATGGACAGGCTCATGTCTGGTTTGCATGACACGCATCGGCTCATATATGCCACGCACATTGCAACAGGAGATGTTGGGAAACCAGGTTTTGGGGTGGCTGTGCTTGCAGCAGTTCAGTGTGCTGATTTCTTGCATGTACATCTGGACTCACAGCGCTTGCAATGCATTTGGGTGCGTTGTGATAAACGGTTGTTTGAGTTTCAGGAGGATGTCATACTAGGGGCGTTGTACATCAACCCAGTTAGTCAACATTTTCCTGTGCGAGCAGTGACTGACTCTTTCTCTTCTCTCCTTGACGAGGTTGCGTGTGTCACTAAGGTCTCCCCTCATGTGCTGCTTTGTGGCGATCTGAACGCCAAGATTAACAGGATGAGAGAGGTCACGGACGTGCATGGTGGTCTTTTGATGGCACACCCTGCCCTGCACCACGCTCGTAGATGTAAGTTTCTTGGTGTAAATGCCGCTGACAGACTGTTGGTAGAGCTTGCGAGCATCTGTGAATTGGTGTTGGGCACGGGCAGGGTGCGCGGGGATAATGGGCAGCGTACTTGTTTGGGGCATGATGTTGGTGTTGCAGGGAGCAGACCTGACCATGTTTTGATGTCTGACAAGGTTTTTGGGATTGCTGACTGTGTGCACATTACTGAGGATCGCGCCATCAGTGATCACTGCCCTGTAAGCATGACGTTTTGAGTGCCTGATTCTAGTTTAGAGGATGCAGACTGGGGAATGCAGTCTGAGCATGTGTGTAAGCCTGGGAGCTGTGGTAGCAGGTTGTCCATGAAATGGCGGCCTGAGCTTGCTGAGGTTTATGCGGAAGCACTTGTGGGGAACAGTGAGATGCAAACTCAGTTTGAGCAGGCCATTGCAAAGGAGGACCCTGTGTCTGCCTGTGAGGCAGCATGTTTTGCTTGCGTTCAATGATTGTACAAGCTGCTGGGGATGCGGGCATGACTGGGCTGGTCAGTGTGTGTGGGCCTTTGCGTGCCAGCCGGAGGGGCGCTCACAGCCCTCCCTGGCTTGATGCAGCTTGTAGAGAGAAGCGTCGTGTGTTCATGGAGGCTCTTCGAACTGGTCAGCCTCTGCATGCGCGTGAGTTTGTGTGGAGGCAATACAAGATCCAAATTCAGTGGTCAAAGCGTGCATACACGCAGAGACAGAGAGATGTGTTCCAAGGGAGGCTTTACAGTAAAGACCCTGATGTGCATGCAATGCTGAGGCGACCTAAGCATACTCAGACCACACCTGTGGCACAGTCGGTGTGGGAGAGGTATCTAAAAGCGCACTTTTAGCCCCGTGAGGCAGCTCAATTGGTTCGTGGGGGTGTGGCTTTGTCTGCAAGGGATGTGGCTGTTCCTTTGGGTCGTGGGCGCAATGTTGAGGCTCTTTTGAGACAGGGCACTCAAAATAATTGGATGCCTGAGCCGGATACAGTTGCTGTGCCTTCAAGAAATAGTACCATCATGATTGCTAGTAATGATGTTTCTCACATCAAAATGCTTAAGTGTCAACAAATCATCCAAAAAAAACGGATGCAGTCACAGTGAAAAACTTCCCAGATCAATTCATGAAAGGGGGCACATTCAAAGGGGCCACATCCAAGTTGGTGCAATTACCGCATGAATCACCCAACAAGAGCTTCGAGCCTGAGGTTAAGATTGAGAGAAGTACTACCGTATTACGGCAAACAGAGAAAGAAGACAGCTCTACCAACAAGAAAGAGAGCAAGATGATAGCTAAAACTTCTAGCATTTTTTAGTAAAAGACTGCCAATGGAGTTACAGACCTTCAACAACAAGCAGAGTCAGCATGGCCACCACACTAAAGAAATGTCGTCGGTCAACCGCCAGTGGCACTAAACTGCGTAGATATCTCCTTGGTAACATCCAATTGAGAAAACCTTAGATGGCCTAACTAGCCTGTGAAAACCTTCTAACCTAGCCTCTCCTCTGGCACACTCTGCGAGCAGGAGCACCATGCCCCACCCCTTCAGTTGCCGTTGCTCCTGCTGAGGTGCCAGCTCCATCATTACCACTGCCTGCTCCCCTACCCCCACTCCTTCCTCCCCTCCCTTGACTCGTTTCCCTCCTGCCCCTGGCAGCAGTCTGTTGTGCGGCTGGAGGTGCATCCTGCCTGATTGCTGTCAAGCCCGCTGCAGCCTCTATGACATTTTCATGGTGCCCGCTTCCACCATCCTCTCTCTCACTGTCTGAATACCCTCCACCAGCCCCTCCCCCTGCACCATCATGCTCACCAGACTCACTGTCCCAAAAGGCCCGCGCTTTTGACACCCAAAAGCGCGCTTTTGACGTAAGCTTTCAAACTTCAAACGCGAGTAACAGTTTCTGAAAAGCCAGCTTTTCATTAGCAAAAGCGCGCTTTCAAGGTGTGAAAGCCCGCGTCTTTTGTGGTTATTTTCAATAGATACATGTGTCATCATTATGTTAATCACGTTTTAAATTCAATATTTCTTTCCTTTTGGACGAGGCTGTGATTGGGGAGCGGAAGCGCCACCTTATAAACAGAAAAGCGCGCTTTTAAGTATGAAAAGCGACCATTCAGGATAAAAAGCACGCTTGAAGGTATGAAAAGCGCGCTTTTAGGGATCAAAAGCCCGCTTCTAAGTATTAAAAGCGCTTTCAAGGATCAAAAGCACGCTTTCAGGTGTCAAAAGGGCGCTATAAATAATCAAGGTAAAAGCACACTTTTAGAAAACTAGGAAAAAACGAACAAAAGTTAGTTTAACAAGTTCGTCATGTGCCATACCAAAAGCATACTGGTCAACATGTCAATTATACAATTAAGAGAGGTTGCTGTTTTCAGACCACCCTACTTTGCCCTTGCTGTTGCTGCACACGCTCGCTTTCTTCATACTGCACACTTGCAGGCTCGCTTCCTGTGAAACCCCCTCCTCTGAGAGTTCTATCTCATTCCCTTGCCTCCCTATCTCCCACCTCCTCTTATGCGTCCCCTTGGGCTGCCTCCTTTCTATGGGGACTCTAGTCTCTTGCTCATCTGCTTTGCTCTTCCGCCCCTCCCCCCCCCAGCCCCCAGCCCCCCTGCCCCTCTCTTTCACATTGCTGTTCGAGTTTTTTGCTGCAATCTCTTGGCATGCTCCCTCCTTGCAGCAGCTTCCACGTCTTTCCATTCTTGCGCCTGAACGTGGGCATACACCAAGTCAGATTGTGTTGACAATTGTGTGGAACACAAACATTAACAAAACGGCAAGGCAGCCAAGGGGCACAGGAGCACTAATGCACTGATCTTACCTGTTTATCCGCCTCTAAGCGGTACAACCTCGCTGCCTGAGCCGCTTTGAATCCAACCCATCCTCCCCGCCATGATCATCCTGCATGGCAAATGGCATGGCCTCATTAGTCAGCCTCATTCGCATGAATGGGCACACATTCATCCATCAACCACTGTCCAAGCTCAAAATAAGATCATGGCTGATGTAATGGCTGTATTCATGAATAGAAAACAAAAAATTCAAACATTTGCATGAATTACTTGTGTTGTGTTGGGACATTGAACATTATAAGTGCGCCACTGCAACTTCTGGCTGTAGTAAATGAGTGTAGGCATGATGCAATGCAAAAATACACTCATCGTGCTCCCCTACCTGCCATTCTGCCTCGGTGCGTCCTTGGAGTCATCTATGGGTGAGGTTTGCCACACAGAGCCTCGTGTTGTTGATGTTGGCCAGCAATTCTGTACTTGTCATACACCGGTGGGGTACATATGGCTGCAAGAAGCATTACCAGTCGCACACATGGTTATTTGAGGACAATTTCAGGAGGCTGATTAATCATCAATGCTTTAAAGGATACTACAAAGGAAAGAACCCAAGCAACACCTCGTTAGTGGAAATTGCACAGTCCGTCATGAAAAAATATTTTCTAAGCCCACACAAAGGCAAACACCAACAACACTTCAGGGCAGCGAGAGCACTTGTGCGTGAGCAGCCCAGCCGTGCTCCCCAAACTGCTTCCTAACCCGCTTTGCAGTCTCGAGCATTCTTGGCAAGGGGGTGGAAATTTAACACGTTTTTGACACATCGTGTGCAAGAAAATGGGCGGCAGCATGCAGAATCCCACAAGTATATGAATTCACACTCCAAACCCTCTAGTGTGTGTGTGCGCGCGCGTGTGCGTGTATTTGTGTGCGCGCGTGTATGAGTTTGTGTGTGTGTTTTGTGTTTGTGTATGTGTGTGTATGTGTGCGCGTGTGCACGTGCATGAGTGTGTGTGTGTATGTGTGTGTGTGTGTGTGTGTGTGTGTGTGTGTGTGTGTGTGTGTGTGTGCGCGTGTGTGTGTGTGTGTGTGTGTCACGTGTGTGTGTGTGTGTGTGTGTGTGTGTGTGTGTGTGTGTGTGTGTGTGTGTGTGTCTGCACGTGTGTGTGTCACGTGTGTGTGTGTGTGTGTGTGTGTGTGTGTGTGTGTGTGTGTGTGTGCCAAGTGTGTGTGTGTGTGTGTGTGTGTGTGCGTGCGTGTATGAGTGTGTGTGTGTGTGTGTATGTGTGCGCGTGTGCACGTGCATGAGTGTGTGTGTGTATGTGTGTGTGCGTGTGTGTGTGTTTGTGTGTGTGTGTCACGTGTGTGTGTGTGTGTGCGTGTGTGTGTGTCACGTGTGTGTGTGTGTGTGTGTGTGTGTGTGTGTGTGTGTGTGTGTGTGTGTGTGTGTGTGTGTGTGTGTGTGTGTGTGTGTGTGTGTGTGTGTGTGTGTGTGTGTGTCTGCACGTGTGTGTGTCACGTGTACGTGTGTGTGTGTGTGTGTGTGTGTGTGCACGTGTGTGTGTCAAGTGTGTGTGTGTGTGTGTGTATGTGTGTGTGTGCGTGCGTGTATGAGTGTGTGTGTGTGTGCCCATGGTCAGCGCGGTCATAGAGAGATGATGGTGTGTGTGTGTGTGTGTGTGTGTGTGTGTGTGTGTGTGTGTGTGTGTGTGTGTGTGTGTGTTTGTGTGTGTGTGTGTGTTTGTGTGTGTGTGTTTATGCGTGTATGAATGTGTGTGTGTTTACCCATGCCATGGGCCATGGTCAGCGCGGTCACAGAGAGATGATGTGGTGTGTGTGTGTGTGTTGGAGCAGTGTGGCATTTGGAAAACAGTCCGTCTCACTAACCATGCCTGCATCTTCATGGGAGGGGGGGGGGTGCAGGGGGGGCGCAGCCCTTCCTGCCTGATTCATTTCATTTAACCTGATGAATAGTATGGATGATTAGTTTCTTTTCAGGTGCATGCAACCTGTTGCAAATGATTGGCAAACCTCTGTGCACTCACCCAGGCAGTTACAAATCCTCTTTTTTTCATCCACAATCGGATGGACAAACGGAAAGAGTGAACAGGGTTCTGGAAGACATGATATGAAATTATGTCAGTCCTCAACAGGACGACTGGGATACATACTTAGCTATGGCTGAGTTTGCTATCAATAATTCCTATCATGAGTCTACCAAAACTACCCCGTTTCGTTTGAATTACGGGAGGGACCCCTCAACTCCTCTTTCCTGGACAATTAAATCCTCAAAAGTTCCTACGGTAGAAACATTTTATCACAAACATGCAACAAGGTTTGAGAGATGCTAAAGAAGCTCTCCAAGCTGCACAACAAAGGCAAAAAGCCTTTGCTGACAAGAAGAGAAGGCATGTTGAATTCTCAATTGGTGTTGAAGTTCTACTCAGATCAAAGAATGTCAAACTTAGGTTGCCTGGTACACCTAAGCTCATGCCAAAGTGGATTGGTCCTCTTTAAGTCGTTGAGCAAATCAATGATGTGGCATACAGACTTGAGCTGCCCGCCAATCTCCGCATACATGATGTTTTTCATGTATCACTTCTTAAGAAGTACTACAGAGATGGGTGTACTTAACCACCTCCTCTATCTTTCGTAGTGGATGGCGAAGAATATTTTTGTGTAGAACGCATTGTATTCCATTGCATGCGCATGGTCACCTCCAGACAGGCTTCTAAGCATAGGCCTAAGAAGCAGAAAGCTGCCTATGAATATCTCATTAAATGGGAAGGTTATTCATGGGACCATAACACGTGGGAGTCAGAGTCAATCCTGTTAGAGGATACACTAACAGCTGAAATACTCTGTGCTTACAAGGAAGAATTTTTGCCCCAATAATTCTCTTTGTCTTTTCATTTCATAATGGCCATATGACCAGATAAGACACTGTCTTATTTGAAGTAACAGAGCCTGAAACAGAGCCTGTGCATTCATGGTTGCAACATCAATACACTCACACTTGTCAGAAAAATGCGGGAAATTTTGCCTTTGCTGCTTTCAAGACAGACTGATCATCTCCTCAAGACATAAAGGTTCCCTTATTCATTTTTGAAAAGTTTACTCTTTTGTTACAAACCCGGGGACGGGCTTTCATCGGGGGGGGGGGGGCAATGTAACAATCATTCTTACATGTATCTTGTGCCTTAGAGTACTGGGTATAGGGAATACATTTACATGTATGATCTATGCTTCTAAGACACTCTGTAGCAGGGGTATATTACCCCCGGGGAGCTGATTTCGAGAGTTCATTTTTAATTATATTATAGAGGGACGTCAGGTAGCAGCTCACAGAGACGGGCGCGACGGGAGCCCCCTCTGCTACTACTACGGATACCACGGGTTTACATATACAGACAAGGTACGGCGCTCTGCTGGCCCTTTGCCTGTTACAGTCTGCCACGAATGGCTTTCATCATGGCCATCATTTTCAGCATAAGGTACGCTCTGCTGATCCTTTGGATTTGAGTCAGCTTGCTGTAGATCTCATGTCTCACCATCTAGAATATTAGAGACAATTTTCTCGTTACGACCCACGAGACGCAAACAGCAAAAAATTTTCTTATCATCACTGGTGAGCTCTCCCAACCAAGCCTGCACACGTTACATATTCTCCAGCACGCACCCCAGGCCACAGAGGAAGAGCATGCTTTTGCTCAGCATGTCAACCCCATGCTGCAGAGAGTGGAAGAGACAGGGTTGCAGCATGCAGCAGCCGTGCTTGATGTGGCAGAGGAGCTGAGGCAGAACCAGGTGGGCAGTGGTGTGCCTGTTGCGCACGGAAACGCTGCCATGGAGAATGTGCTCGCTCCTAGCGTTAGTGATGTTGGATTACCTCCGTCCTTGCAGAGGAGCTTACCTGTGCATGCATTTAGAAGTGTTGCCCCTGAGGCTACCCCTATGGCCATGCATGGCATGGCCTTTCCTGCGGCATACCCGAACTGTGAGAGCTTGTGTTTGCGTGCATTGCGCATTCCTACTGATACAATCGGGAGTTGATGAACCCTGCCAATGTGAAAGTCAACCTGCCCGCACCTGTGAAATGGAAGGTCACCGATGCACACACAAAGGACCCTGTGCAGTTTTTAAGGGAAGTGCACAACCATGCTGTCTGTGTACGCCAGGACTTAGCAAGGGCACTCAACAACCTGTTGGACCCCAATCTGTCCAGTCCGACCAGAAGCACACCAGTTCCCTAGGCATGCTGCAGGCTGCACCACATGGCCAGTCCTCCCCTCCCAAAGTTAAGTGTGGACAAGTGGGGGAAGCGTCGCATGCGATGCTGAAGAATTGGTGAAGCCAGCCCTTCACTGACTGAAGGCTTCAGTCATGACTCAACTGAGTACCAAGAGACGCGACGCCCTAGGCAGCACTAGAGGATACCGTGATGCACATGCAAGTGTGAATGTACCATCAGTGCTGCATTTCTGCGTGCATTGCTGCATGGACTGCTGCGTGCATTGATGCATGCATCGCTGTTTTCATCGCTGCATGCATTGCTGTGTACATGCTGCATGCAATGCTGCGTGCGTTGCTATGTGCATTGTTGTGTGCATTGCTGTGCGCATTGCTGCATGCATTGTTACATGCGTTGCTGCGTGCATTGCTGCATGCATTGTTACATGCGTTGCTGCGTGCATTGCTGCATGCATTGCTACATGACAATTGCTGCATTCATCCTGCATGATGCCTGCTGCATGCATTCTACATGACGTTTGCACGCATTCTGCGTTTCAACTGCTGAGGGCATTGCCCACCCCGCCTAGCTTGAACCAAACCAGGCCTAAGAGATGCACAGAAAAGCACACTTCCTCTTATCACAGGTCCTGCGCCATGATGCACCAGCAAGCGTGCCAGGCTTCTCATCTATACTCGCTGTGTACAGCACACCATTCAAGCTTGAACTGCAAACTCATCCCAATTGAAATTATTGAATTCCGATGAAAGCAATTGGGCAAGCTGGAATCATCTGCAGGAGCAATTTGACTTCATCAGCCGGGCCCCAGACTCAGCAACTGCACGAGCATGAGTGCGCTGAGTACGCCCGCACCATCAGGTTCCGTTCCGCGGGCGTGGGGTGGCTAGGCTGGGTACCAAGACACGCCAGCATCCCTCAGCTACCTAACATAAATGTCCCTAACATAGTTTTCTCATCACTAACGGTAACATTGCTCACTGCACCGCCCAGGCACCCAAGCTCAAATCCCCCAATACACGTTTTGCTTGGCAAGCACGCCGGATTTCAGGGCAAGGGGTGCGCTGGGCAGGCCTTGCTGGCCATCTTCTGCACAGCTACCAAACCAAGAAGTCACAGGATGTTTACCCCATGGCCTCCCCCGCTTCACTGACATTGCAGTGATGACAGGCATAGTTTGTTTGGCCTGCATGCCAAATTCCAGGGTACCCTGCGCTGGGTGGGCCAGGGCAACAGGTGTAAACTTTACAGGGTATCAGGTACACCTAGGGGCTCATGCCCCATGAACGGGGCTTCGTCAAAAATGAGAAAAATGAGCTTCCCGGACAGCCCCCCTCCGCCCCTGACACTCAGCCAATAGATAGAGCTCAGAAACAGGACCACAGTGCACCCGGGTGCATGGCAAACATAGGTATGTGCACCAAGAAATGTAAGAACAAGAAAAATGCCATTTTTGGCTTGGAAACCGTTTGTTTGGCTTCCTGCTCCCCCAATGCATCTCCCAACTGGTCCTGTTGCCTGTGGAACGGTGGCTATCCAAATTAACAGAAAGCGTGGCAAATGGTGAGAAGAAAATTTTAGTCTCATGATCGTCTTGTAGTAGATTAAACTCCTGTCCGGGGTCAGGTGGTTGAACATCCGGACACCTGCGATTTGGAGGCGACAGAGACAATAGTATATTTCAATTCCTTTTCCACGATGGTCACTGCTCCTTCTCCAGCGAACATTCCCCTATTCATCGTCTATTATGCGCTTTGTTCCTCCACAATGCTTGTAAGTTGCAAAGCAATTACATTGTAACGTCAGATATTGACAATCCTACATCCTTTTATAACAGAGGCCTTTTTCTGCACCCAGGTTATCAACAAGGCGATAATAGGCTTACTTCCGGCACCCTCGTTCGTTCTCCTTTGCCAACTGCTTGTTTCCACTGTCGTCCCAAAAGCTCTCAGCTCACTTGGATGGATAGAGGTCGATGCACTTGAGTGGGGAAAAGTCAGACGGTTCTCAATAATTGCTGCCACAGTCCTCATTACGATGTACTGCAACATTCAGGTGACGAAGCGTAATGCAGTGTGCCTGCCGAAGTAAAAGCTTGATAACAAGATAAGCTTAATCAATCAGATACCCTGCAGGTTCTCCAGCACTCAAATATCGAAACGTTCGTAACGTTCCGTTCTAGGTGGGGCTTGAGATAATTAGTTGAAACCTTTTGTGGTGAAACTACTTCTGTTGGTCAGAAGCTCAAAGGCTGGGTCAGAATACTCTATCGAGGATTTTCTTACTGTTCCTTTATATTTCACTCGTTGTTTTGGTGAGACCTGTTTGTGGTCAGTGGACAAATAAACAAATGGATGCCCCTTAGAAGCAAAGTTGAGTCATTCTTTCCTGCTGTGTATTCATACATTGACAGCATGGAACATACTGTCGGAGGTCTACTAATTAAAAAATTGCCTTCAATATTTGCAGCACTCCAATTTTTTTGTCTGTATTGGACTGGGTATTTCTGGGAAGGGAACTTCCACAGTGTAGAAGCTTGATTTGTCTTGTGGCACTTTTAGGAGGTACACTTGGCTATGTTTTCTGTGATACTTCATCCCAGATGGAGGCTTGTATCTGGCTGGCTGCATGGTAGGCACTGCACTTGCGATGTTGCTATCTACATGACAGCTTTGCTAAAGTTCTCAAGTGCTTGTCGCGCCCATGCCTGGCTCCAGGTATATTGTCTTTCTCTTTGACCAGGTTTACGTAAAGCACACATGCGACCATGTAAGCATGACTCTTTGGGGACGGGTATTTTACACCAATTTTCTTGCACTTTGTCCTATTTTTCTTTCTGTCCTTGGAGAACTTCAGTCATTGGCTGCACAAAAGTGGAGTGTTCAGGTAGTCTTGCGTCAGAAAATGCCGTCTGCTGCTCAGCCTCAGCCCGTTTCTAATTTATTTGCAGCACTTTTTTTTTTGCAGGCAATTTTAGCTTTAATCCTTTCTTGCAGTGTGGGCTTAGGCATGTCCCATTCTTCTTACTGCCTACGGGAAAATGTCAGTGCCACACTGTTCACCGTTGTAGGAATTGTTTGTAAACTGATCACAGTTGCCATTAACTTTGCCATCTGGGGAAAGCATACATCTGCTTGGGGTGCTGGATTTTTGTTCATCTGGTGAGTCACATTACATATCTGGTGTGCTGAAGTAGCAGGCAAGCTCAGCCTCCGTGCAGAAGTCCATACATCCTTCAAACTTGCCTTTGCAGTATTTGCGCGGGGACGCTTTACCAGCAGGCCCCAAAGAGGCAAAGTTAGAGCATCCTGAAAAGAAATGCGCTTCTTAATTCTGCCAAACTTACACCGACATTTGGGTAGACCAAATTGCTTCCCTGGACAGATTGCTCCACATTGCATTCTTATTCTTGCCTTGATGGTGTTGAAACCTGTATATTATCCTCCATTTGCATTCTTGAACGACATCTTTGTTGTTAATCATCCTTGGTTTTCATGGGTTTGGATCAGGGTTGTGCCACTACAGTAAACGGTCCGCTACACGATTGAGACGGTGCGGACCGATTAGACGCCCAGGAGCGTTTTTTTCCAAGTTTGTGACCATTTAAAAGGCGAAACTCGGTTCGGTCGGACAAATGTCAGCCACCCCAATCCTGGCGTTCAGGCCAACATTCAACAAAAATTTCAATTAGTTAACAAAAAGCCAATGATGGCATGATGTGGTGCCCTTTAATTTCTTCACACTGTAGTTCATCGACGCCCCCCCCCCCCTGCTGCTGTTGCTGCTCATGTACCGGCCTTCTTCTGCTCCCCGCCCTGCTGCTCCTGTTCCTGATGCTCTCCTCTTATATTGGTTCCACACCCAGGAATTTTTCTTGCCTCTTGTCTTGTTTTGAGTTTTCCCTACACCAAGGCCCACAGCTGCTGTAGGGGGGACCGGCGCCATCAGGGTCCCTGGGACTGGGAGGCTGGAGCCCCCCAGGGCATGTTCTGCCCTTTTGGCACTGTTTGCTTGATGCTATGTTTCTTATTTATACATATATACAAAAGAAAGGCGAGAAGCTTTTACTTATGCTTGCAGCTACAATCCAAGCAAGCAGCATGTGGCCCAGCAGAACCGATGGTGGCAAATGGCTGGTCAATTTGTCACCGTCCCTTTTCTTAAACTGTAATTAAACAATTTGATCAAACCTAACCGTGTACCAAACTAAATGAACGGTTTAAATCTTAAGAGACGCCAAAGTGGCACAACCCTGGTTTAGAGGGTTACAAGGGGTTGGCCTACAGCCCGAGAATTTGGCTGATCGGCTGCTGGTGAAACATTCTCATCCAGCATCAAAAATTGAAACCAATTCTGACAAAAAATTTGAAAATCTGTACGAGTCTCAATTTAGGAAAGCATTGACCTCAAGGTCAGTCAAAATGTGAAAGCTCACCAAAAAAAAGGAATAAAATCGATGTTTGGAAGCTGGGCAAAAGTATGTAATGGTTTTAAAAGATCAATTGACAGGTCCTTGTATTTTCTGCACAGCCCACACAACTCAAAGCAATTGCAAGAAAAAAGAACATGTTTCTCATCCTGGACTTCAGCACATCCACGCTTCTCACAAATATTTGAACCACCCAACCATTTACAAGGTTTACAATGGTGGCCTACAGCCCGAGACTCTGGCTGATGGCAGCTGGTGAAACAAGCTCAACCAGTATCAAAAATTGAGACTAAATCTGACACAAATCTAAGAAGTCTGAATGAGTCTTGATTAAGGAAAGCATTGATTTCAGAATCAGTGATAGTATGATGGCAAGCCAAGAATGGAATAAAGTCAGCGTTTGAAGGCGGAGCAAACACACGCAAAGTCTTAAACATCTCCTCAAAAAGGTCCTTGTATCTCGTGCGTAGCTCACGCACCTCAGTACATTTGCAAAAGAAAAGCACATGTTTTTCATCCTGGACTTCCCCACAATCACACTTATCACAGATACTTGAACCCCCAAGCCATTTACAAGACTCCACTCTCAAGTGATGAGCACGCAATCTAAATCTGCTAATGTTTCTCAAAACATGCTTGTCCAAATCCTTGAACAGATACGAGGGGATACAAAAAGGAGCACCTCTGGGACCACTCTCAGAATTCCCACACCACTTATGGTACGTCACTGCCTTCTTGTAAAATGCACGAGGACAAAACATCGGCCCCTCTCCACACTTTCTGCTGTCTGTATCGCAAATCACCAATGAACTCTTGCATGGGGATTTTCTCAGCTCTCAGCATGTTCTGTTTGAACGAATCACCATTCCGCATCCCACCAAAAGCATTAGAGACTTCAGCAGCCCAGCAAGAGGAATCAAAAGAAGCCAGACTTAAATCAGCCCTCAGCACACGACGCAAAACTTCACTATTGGAGTCAAGCATGCTATTAAAAAACTTGATGGAGGCACGGAACCAGAAGAACTGCAGAGGCTCCTGGCCACACTCTCTCAACACCGGCCAATTTGTAGTACTGTTCTTTACTCCAAGAATGCGCCTCAAGGAACACAGATGTCTTTTCTGCAATTGACTATCAAACTCACTGCCTTCTCTCAAGTAATGAGTTCCCCACACCTGGCACGCATACATCCCAGCAGGAATGCCATACACCTTAGACAACCAGAGCATAGCATGAGGCCTGTTTTTCAGGTCACGACCCTTGGCAAACTCCGAAATCCTTATCTGTGCAGCCATATAAGGCCGCACCGCATGCTCCTCAGCTACCTTTAAATCCATCTTTTTATCCAACAGCACTCCCAAATATTTGAACCTGTCCTTCTCTGGAAGGACCACTCCATCATACGTAAAAGGATTCTGCAGAGGAGAGACAGACGTACTGTTGAAGTGCACCACCTCAGACTTAGCTGTGTTTACAGTCAACCCTTTTCTCTGGGCATACACACGGAGTCTGTCCAGCATCTTCTGCATTTCACCAGGGTCATTCGTAGTTAATCCAAGGTCATCAGCGTACATCATGTGGGACACACCATTCACTCTATCACCAGTCACAGCACCCTCAATGCCCTCACTTATCTCTCTGCCCATATCATTGATGTACAGAGAGAAAAGAAGGGGGGACAAAGGACAACCTTGTTTAACACCATTCGATGGCTGCACGCGCGCCCTTTTCTCACCATCCATTAGAATGTACTCATCATTATCATACATGTCTCTGATCACACTGAGCAGAGGAGTCGGCATTGCATTGCGCTGCAAGTGAGACCAAAGCTGCTGTCTGGGCACGGTGTCATAAGCTTGAGAAAAGTCAATGAAAGCAACGTGCAATATGGAAGAATTCCGTGGCTTCAATCGTTTCGCAGCATGCTTGAGGTGCCTCAGAATGAACAGAGGATGCAGAGTGCTCCTTCCTGGAAAGAAGCCAAACTGAGTGTCCGGAATCTTTCCCTTTTTCATACACCAATCTGTCACCAGATTTTTCAGCACATTAGCATAAATCCTATACATTACACCGCTAACCGCAATCATCCTATAATTCCCAGGTTTCATCACTTCCCCTTTTTTGTGAATGGGGCTCAACTTGGCAACCTTCCAGCACGCAGGCACTTTACTTTCAGTCAGCAACACTTTAAAAAGACGAGCCAACAGAGGGACCAGCACATTTACTTGTTTGGTTTTATTCCCACACTGCACTGGCAAGCACGCACGCTTAAGAAAAGGAATCGGGATCGCATCAAAGCCTGAAGAGGCACCAACATTCAACTTCTGAAATTCACTACCCAACATACCTTCTAACACAGATACATCAGGGATCTCAAACTCATCTGGCTCAGGAGCCCACCCAGACTGCGCGCCCCGCCTGAGAAGGACCTCAGGTGGAAGGTTGCGCCGGCCCAGTGGCACAGTCATATCCCTCGCAGATGGGCAAGACTCTTCAAATGTCCTCTTTGCTCTGAAGTGTTTGTGTAATTGATCATGCCAAGCTGGAGCAGGCACAGGGGTTGTGTGAGGCTTGGTGTGCTTTTTTAGTAAAGCGTGCACTGCCGGATCCTTCCGAAATAGCCTGTCCAAAAACAAATTCCTCAACTGTCTCGCGTGCCTTCGCTTCATCCTACGATTGCACCTCATACTCTCCCTCTTGAGAAATCTGCAAGCATGCCTGGCTTCACCACGCTTCACTGCCTCAATGAAAGCCCTACGCTTTTCCCAACATTCTTCATTGAACCACACAGGGTTAAGAGGACCCTTCCTATTATGCTCACGTTTAAAAACACACTTTGCTCGGGCTGACATGCCCACAACTCTACTGCTCGCTGCCTGGATGATCAAAGAACGCACACAAAACGCCAATTTATCTACATCCCCAGACCTCTCTGCCTCATCAAACTGAGCCAGCAGTTCAGCATTGTCCCGAATATGCTCAACGTAAACTTGAGCCTTATCCTGCTGCCAACACAACACTAACTTGTTGATACACTCTCCAGCTTTGCACACATGGTGTGGAGCATTCACACCTTCTCCACCCTCATCAGTCACTCTAAACACAGTGCTCAAGCCTGCGTGATCTGAGGCACGCGTGTCTTTCATCTCAAAACATTGTACGATTTTGAGCAGAGCCGGAGACAACAACACATGGTCTGGCCTACTTCTCTTATCACCAAAATGCCCAGTGAAAGAGGGCTGCCCATCATCTCCAACAACACGCCCAGTAGAAATGGCCATACTCGTCGCAGCTGCTAGATCAACCAATAGCTGGCCTGCCTTGTTCACACTCTTGCACGCACATCTCCTATTCTCAAGGAGCTCAGGGCAGTCCAACACAAACCGAGAATGCGCGTCACTCACTTCACTCAGCTCTCCAACATGCGCATTAAAGTCGCCACACAAAATGACTTGCGAAGATACCTGAAAAGCATCAAGCACGTCCTCAAAAAGGTTAGTATAGTGAGAGTGAACAGCACGAGAAGTAAACGAACCACTCAGAGGATTTATGTAAGTAGCACCTATCATCACATGTTCCCCCAGCCCAAACATCTTTTTGTCACATTGAAGCCAAATACACTGCGTGTGCTCACTGACTTTATGGAAGCGCACATAATCTGAGCTGCCTGGCGCAACAAACACAGCAATCCCAAACCCATTTTTGCCTTCGTTCTCTCTAGCCATTCCCAAGTTGTGCAAAGTAAAGCCAGGAAAGTGCTGCAGCAACCTAGATGCATCACCAGCTCTTGTTTCTGTAAGCACTGCAATGTCATGGTCTTTGACCATGTGGCATACATCTAAAACCTTGAGCTCTGCATTAGCATCAGCAGATCGCCCCCCAATCCCATGCACATTCCATACTAAGAGCTTGAGCTTACGCCCAGGCTCAGGCCGTAGATCAACCATTTACAGGACTGGACCTTCAAGCAGTGGGCACGAAGCCTAAACCTACTCACATTCCTCATGACTCCTTTATCCAGGTCCTGAAATAAATATGATGGGATACAGAAGGATGTGCGTGCTGTTCGATTTAAAGGTTTTCAACACCAATGATGGTAAGTCACTGCTTTCCTGCTCACCTCTCGGGGACTTCGGGCATCCGCTTCCCTCCATACCTTCTGCTGTCTGTACCTCAAAATCCCTAAAACATCCTGCATGGAAATCTTGGAAGCACTCAGCATTCTCTGTTTAAACACCTCCTCATTGCGCATACCACTAAATGACTTAGACACATGTGCAGACCAACAGGACTCACCCCTATCAGCAAGGTATACACCTGCCTTCAGCACTTGACGTAGTGTCTCACTCTTAGAAACAAGCATTTTGTTGAAAACTTGACAGTAGCCCTAAACCAATAAAACTGTAAGGGCTCTTGGCCACACTATCTCAATACTGGCCAGTTCGTGGCAGTACTCTTCACACCTAGAAAACGCCTTAAAGAGCATGATTGCCTTTTTTGTAATTGGCTTTTGAACTCACTGCCTTCTCGTGTTCTGTACCCCACACTTGGCACGCGTACATTCCAGCTGGTATGCCATGCACCTTAGAGAGCCAAATCAGAGCATGTGGCCTATTCCTTAGATCATGTTCATGCACGAACCCCTTAATCCTTTGCTGGGCTGCCACGTAAGGCCGCACTGCATGCTCCCCAGACACCTTCAAATTCATGTGCTTGTCCACAAGCATACCGAGGTATCTGAACTGCTCTTTCTCTGGAAGAGCCACGTCTCTATACATGAAAGTAGGCAGAGAAGAACACGACCTACTATTAAAATGCATGACCTCTGACTTGAATGTATTGACAGTCAGCCCCTTTCTCATTGCATGAGCCCGTAACCTATTCAGCATAACTTGCGTTTCACCTGGGTCATTGGTAGTTAAACTCAAGTCGTCTGCATATAGCATGTATGAAACGCCATTCACTCCATCCCCTGTCACAGCACCTCTTATACCTTCACTAATATCTCTGCCCATGTCATTGATGTACAGAGAAAACAGGAGAGGGTTAGTTTTTCAGCCCTGGTTTAGATAAAACAATAAGTTTCAGTAGCTTGCTTCTGTAAAAAATGAAAAACAAAAATGAAAATCATCCACTTGAGTATAGTAAAAAGCGCCTCCATTGTCCAGATTCTGTCTGTGTGTAGAGGGGAAGTCAAAAAACAAATGTGCAAACGTTTTTCAAGAAGAGCACATAGGCTTACAGGAACAAAGGAGCACTGCATGTTTATTCATCTTGAATTTTTCCTTGGTCACATCTATCACATTCAGGTTTACAGATTTAAATGGGGGGGACCTTCAGCCAAACTGTTCAGCTGATCGGCATGTGACTGGTCCTCGCCAGTCAACATAATGTCCATCAGCTCAAAAAGAAACGAAAAAAGCTTGCTGTTGTTTTGCAAGAGGAAATCATATACAGCCTGGACACTGACTTGTTGTAAATAAGGTTGCTCTATTGATAAATTACCAGAAAAACAATTAAATAGGTGAGCATGCTTTCATGACATGTTGAGATTAGATTACATTACACACGGAGATTTTCAGCCAGACTTTTCGGCTGATCAGCCTGTGGCTGGTCCATGCCAGCCAACAGCAAATCCAAAATCTCAGGCATAAAATAGAAAAGCTTCTTATTGCGCTGCAAGAGGAAATTAGATACAGCCTGGACACTAAATTGCTGCTGCAAGAAAGGATGTGCAGGTGAAAGAAAGAAAGAAAGCAACGAAAAACTACGTAGGCAGAGGAAACTCGCCCTAATTAATTAAGTAAAAGGGGACACATTGGCTCAGAAGAGCCGTGAGCCTCCTCCACCACAAAGCTACAAAGAAGAAAAGCTAATGGGGATCTGGAGGGTTACTGGAAGCACCCGGCTCCAGGCTGTGAGAAGCATCATTTTCCATAGCACGTCTAGTGGTAACAAGCTTATGGGCATACTGAACCGAATGGGCATTGAGTTTTTGAGCAAGTTTATGGGCCCGTTGATGGTCCAGTCCAAGTTGTTTAAATTGGTCCAAGGTATGATCAGTATAGCAGGTCCCACCAACACCCAGAAGGATAGTGTGGAGAGTCACAACTTTAGCACTAATGAGTTTGCTGAGGTCTGTATGCTGCCGCTGTGCCACCTCTAACTGTTGTCCAGGCCTCGTGTCTTCACAGTACTTAATTTCAATCAAGTGCACATGTCGCTGGTTTACATGAAGTTGGTGGGGCTGTCTCACGCGGTTGGCTCGTGTGGTCCTCTGTGTTGGGTTGTGTCTGCTGCTTAATGCATGGTGTGAGCGAGTGGAAGAAGGAGAAGAAGGAGTGGGTTTGGCTTTATAGGGAGTAATCAGTATAGCATCAGGACGACTGGATGTGAGTCCAGATCTCTTAGGAAAATTTCTAGGAAAAAGGTAAGGGGGTACAATTCTGTTTGATGCATGTGCAGGGATTTGGAGGTTGTGTTGCACCAGCCTATCATCACTCCCTATGTCCATTTTAACCAAGCCTGCCCCCAAAGGGCTTTTGCTAAGAGCTTTGATGATCATTCTTCCAGCAACATTGTGGCGTTCAGTTTCATGCTGGAGATGATATGATTTTGGCAGCCTGAAAGCATGTGGAGTGCACTGTTTAATTGATGACAGCCTGGGAGAGGGCATAGTGGGTCAGTGGACCTCTTAGCGAACTGCATGTTTTTGGTTATAGAGGGTACCAGTGCGATATTGTAAAATGGTGCGCTTCATAGGTGGATATACAAGGCATGTTTCTAAAGGCGTTGCTGACGTTCTTGTTAACATGAGGTAATAAGCTCTGATAGTTAGAGTAGTAGCCTGTTTTGGGGTTGGCATATCCAAGTCTGTGTTTTGTATGCATGTGAGACTTGAGAGCATTTTGAAGATTGGGGAGGTAGGTGATTTTAGGATTGGGAGCAGGAGCCATGGATGTGCCAGCATTGTATTCATTGTTTTCCTCCTTGGCTAACCAAAATAATTGAGAGAAAGGATTTCTGCCAGGGCCTGCGCAAGGGATCCCAGTATCAGCCACGTTATTATTGGCTTGGCTTGCTTGATATTTAGCAATAGCATCTGCACACTCGTTACCAGCAATGCCAGCATGAGATTTTACTTTGTAGACACAAATATTGGTTTGTGAGTTGCTATTGAGAGAAGATATGATTTTAAGAACATCCCCTTGAATATGTTGTTTGTGCTTCTCAGGGTAAATAAGCTGTTTACGTATTTGATGAAGAGAGGTAAGACTGTCTGAAGCGATTTGTGAATAAGAGTGCGTGATGGCAGCAGCGATAGCTGCTGATTCAGCTCGACATATGGTGTTGGTAATTCCAGCACCGTTTGGCTCGACAAAACTTCTGCTGTCAGTGAGAGGGCAGTAGACGCCTGCTCCAATTTCTTGTTTGCCATTCTGGATTTGACAACTACCATCAGTGTAGGCCCATGTCCTCCAGTCAGGGACTTTAAGCTTGGGATTACAAGGGTTTACAATGGTGGCCTACAGCCCGAGACTCTGGCTGATGGCAGCTGGTGAAACAAGCTCAACCAGTATCAAAAATTCAGACTAAGTCTGACACAAATCTAAGAAGTCTGAATGAGTCTTGATTTAGGAAAGCATTGATCTCAGAATCAGTGATAGTATGATGGCAAGCCAAGAATGGAATAAAGTCAGCGTTTGAAGGCGGAGCAAACACACGCAAAGTCTTAAACATCTCCTCAAAAAGGTCCTTGTATCTCGTGCGTAGCTCACGCACCTCAGTACATTTGCAAAAGAAAAGCACATGTTTTTCATCCTGGACTTCCCCACACTCACACTTATCACAGATACTTGAACCCCCAAGCCATTTACCAGACTCCACTCTCAAGTGATGAGCACGCAATCTAAATCTGCTAATGTTTCTCAAAACATGCTTGTCCAAATCCTTGAACAGATACGAGGGGATACAAAAAGGAGCACCTCTGGGACCACTCTCAGAATTCCCACACCACTTATGATACGTCACTGCCTTCTTGTTAACTGCACGAGGACAAAAAACATCGGCCCCTCTCCACACTTTCTGCTGTCTGTATCGCAAATCACCAATGAACTCTTGCATGGGGATTTTCTCAGCTCTCAGCATGTTCTGTTTGAACGAATCACCATTCCGCATCCCACCAAAAGCATTAGAGACTTCAGCAGCCCAGCAAGAGGAATCAAAAGAAGCCAGACTTAAATCAGCCCTCAGCACACGACGCAAAACTTCACTATTGGAGTCAAGCATGCTATTAAAAAACTTGATGGAGGCACGGAACCAGAAGAACTGCAGAGGCTCCTGGCCACACTCTCTCAACACCGGCCAATTTGTAGTACTGTTCTTTACTCCAAGAATGCGCCTCAAGGAACACAGATGTCTTTTCTGCAATTGACTATCAAACTCACTGCCTTCTCTCAAGTAATGAGTTCCCCACACCTGGCACGCATACATCCCAGCAGGAATGCCATACACCTTAGACAACCAGAGCATAGCATGAGGCCTGTTTTTCAGGTCACGACCCTTGGCAAACTCCGAAATCCTTATCTGTGCAGCCATATAAGGCCGCACCGCATGCTCCTCAGCTACCTTTAAATCCATCTTTTTATCCAACAGCACTCCCAAATATTTGAACCTGTCCTTCTCTGGAAGGACCACTCCATCATACGTAAAAGGATTCTGCAGAGGAGAGACAGACGTACTGTTGAAGTGCACCACCTCAGACTTAGCTGTGTTTACAGTCAACCCTTTTCTCTGGGCATACACACGGAGTCTGTCCAGCATCTTCTGCATTTCACCAGGGTCATTCGTAGTTAATCCAAGGTCATCAGCGTACATCATGTGGGACACACCATTCACTCTATCACCAGTCACAGCACCCTCAATGCCCTCACTTATCTCTCTGCCCATATCATTGATGTACAGAGAGAAAAGAAGGGGGGACAAAGGACAACCTTGTTTAACACCATTCGATGGCTGCACGCGCGCCCTTTTCTCACCATCCATTAGAATGTACTCATCATTATCATACATGTCTCTGATCACACTGAGCAGAGGAGTCGGCATTGCATTGCGCTGCAAGTGAGACCAAAGCTGCTGTCTGGGCACGGTGTCATAAGCTTGAGAAAAGTCAATGAAAGCAACGTGCAATATGGAAGAATTCCGTGGCTTCAATCGTTTCGCAGCATGCTTGAGGTGCCTCAGAATGAACAGAGGATGCAGAGTGCTCCTTCCTGGAAAGAAGCCAAACTGAGTGTCCGGAATCTTTCCCTTTTTCATACACCAATCTGTCACCAGATTTTTCAGCACATTAGCATAAATCCTATACATTACACCGCTAACCGCAATCATCCTATAATTCCCAGGTTTCATCACTTCCCCTTTTTTGTGAATGGGGCTCAACTTGGCAACCTTCCAGCACGCAGGCACTTTACTTTCAGTCAGCAACACTTTAAAAAGACGAGCCAACAGAGGGACCAGCACATTTACTTGTTTGGTTTTATTCCCACACTGCACTGGCAAGCACGCACGCTTAAGAAAAGGAATCGGGATCGCATCAAAGCCTGAAGAGGCACCAACATTCAACTTCTGAAATTCACTACCCAACATACCTTCTAACACAGATACATCAGGGATCTCAAACTCATCTGGCTCAGGAGCCCACCCAGACTGCGCGCCCCGCCTGAGAAGGACCTCAGGTGGAAGGTTGCGCCGGCCCAGTGGCACAGTCATATCCCTCGCAGATGGGCAAGACTCTTCAAATGTCCTCTTTGCTCTGAAGTGTTTGTGTAATTGATCATGCCAAGCTGGAGCAGGCACAGGGGTTGTGTGAGGCTTGGTGTGCTTTTTTAGTAAAGCGTGCACTGCCGGATCCTTCCGAAATAGCCTGTCCAAAAACAAATTCCTCAACTGTCTCGCGTGCCTTCGCTTCATCCTACGATTGCACCTCATACTCTCCCTCTTGAGAAATCTGCAAGCATGCCTGGCTTCACCACGCTTCACTGCCTCAATGAAAGCCCTACGCTTTTCCCAACATTCTTCATTGAACCACACAGGGTTAAGAGGACCCTTCCTATTATGCTCACGTTTAAAAACACACTTTGCTCGGGCTGACATGCCCACAACTCTACTGCTCGCTGCCTGGATGATCAAAGAACGCACACAAAACGCCAATTTATCTACATCCCCAGACCTCTCTGCCTCATCAAACTGAGCCAGCAGTTCAGCATTGTCCCGAATATGCTCAGCGTAAACTTGAGCCTTATCCTGCTGCCAACGCAACACTAACTTGTTGATACACTCTCCAGCTTTGCACACATGGTGTGGAGCATTCACACCTTCTCCACCCTCATCAGTCACTCTAAACACAGTGCTCAAGCCTGCGTGATCTGAGGCACGCGTGTCTTTCATCTCAAAACATTGTACAATTTTGAGCAGAGCCGGAGACAACAACACATGGTCTGGCCTACTTCTCTTATCACCAAAATGCCCAGTGAAAGAGGGCTGCCCATCATCTCCAACAACACGCCCAGTAGAAATGGCCATACTCGTCGCAGCTGCTAGATCAACCAATAGCTGGCCTGCCTTGTTCACACTCTTGCACGCACATCTCCTATTCTCAAGGAGCTCAGGGCAGTCCAACACAAACCGAGAATGCGCGTCACTCACTTCACTCAGCTCTCCAACATGCGCATCAAAGTCGCCACACAAAATGACTTGCGAAGATACCTGAAAAGCATCAAGCACGTCCTCAAAAAGGTTAGTATAGTGAGAGTGAACAGCACGAGAAGTAAACGAACCACTCAGAGGATTTATGTAAGTAGCACCTATCATCACATGTTCCCCCAGCCCAAACATCTTTTTGTCACATTGAAGCCAAATACACTGCGTGTGCTCACTGACTTTATGGAAGCGCACAAAATCTGAGCTGCCTAGCGCAACAAACACAGCAATCCCAAACCCATTTTTGCCTTCGTTCTCTCTAGCCATTCCCAAGTTGTGCAAAGTAAAGCCAGGAAAGTGCTGCAGCAACCTAGATGCATCACCAGTTCTTGTTTCTGTAAGCACTGCAATGTCATGGTCTTTGACCATGTGGCATACATCTAAAACCTTGAGCTCTGCATTAGCATCAGCAGATCGCCCCCCAATCCCATGCACATTCCATACTAAGAGCTTGAGCTTACGCCCAGGCTCAGGCCAGCCACCTTCCTAGCCCTTGTACTTTTTTCCCTTCTTTCCCTTCCTACTCTTCCATTCATTATATGTTTGGTCAAGGCCCACTTTAGCTTCCTCTGGATCCAAGAACTCCGGGCCCTCATCATCACTCCCCTCATCATCCCCTCCCTCTACATCACCGCCGTACTCTCCGTCGTCCTGAGCGTAGGGCGCGTAGTTGGGCTGGATTTCCTCCTCGGCTGTGGTACCCTGACCTTGGTCCATCCGGGCCCTCATCCGAGTCATGGGGGCCTTGGGGGTTGGAGTGTCCCCAGAGGGATCCTTGCTCCTGGCGTGCTTCTTGCCAGTGCTTGCGGCAGCAGCATTGGCCGCAGCAGCAGCCGGTAGAGGGCTGCGTCGTGTGGAGGTGGAGGAGGGGGCAGCAGCAGTAGCAGCAGCAGCGTAGGAGTTAGCCAGCTGCTCAGTGTGGTGGGGTGGGGGGGGGGGGGGGTCCAGGATTCCCACACCAGGGGCAGCTGATTGTGTGGTGGTGGAGGGGGCAGCAGCAGCGGGAGGCGGCTGAGCAGCAGCAGCAGCAGCAGCAGCAGCAGGTTGGGGCGGTGGGGGAGGGGGGGGGCTGAGCCACCGCTGATTGGGGTGGTGGGGGAGGGGGCGGCTGAACAGCAGCTGCAGCAGCAGCAGCAGGTTGGGGTGGTGGGGGAGGGGGCGGCTGAGCAGCAGCAGCAGGTTGGGGCGGTGGGTGAGGGAAGGGCTGGGCAGCAGCAGCAGCAGCAGCAGCGGCAGCAGCAGACTGGCGAGAGGGGGAAGGAGGAGGGGGAGAGCGGGCAGCAGCAGCAGCAGCAGCAGCGGAGTGCGAAGGGGGGGTGGAGGGCAGCCCCGCAGCTGCCAGAGCCTGCTGGACATACAAGCCAACATGCTCCAGGCAGTGCATGTCCCGCCTGTACTGGAAACCCCCCCGCGCATCTGGTTGGAGGTGCTTCCACGCAGGGTACACTGTGTGAGGGGCCCCATGATACAGGACTTCCTCCACAGGTGCCCAAGACAGGAGCAGGTCGCACCTATTCTTGGACACGAAGGCATTCAGCCCCCGCATCCCCAGCTTCTGCACCTCCTGGCACAGCCTGCGGAGCACCCCCTTTCCCCGCATCTGCTGCAGGAGCGTGCATGACCGCCATGCAGCGTACCCATTCCCTCCCACAGCCCGGAAGCGGTTGAGCCAGGACTGGGCAACCTTTGCTGAGCCCAGGTTCAGGATCACCACCTTGCCACCACCCTGCTGACTGAGGCGGCCAAGGTCCACTCCGAGGTCTGCAGCCACCCCAGCCATACCCCGCCCAGGAGGAGGAGAGAGGGCAATCTTGCCCAGCTCCTCCCTCTGCCTCTGCTGGTCTGCGCTCCCCTCCAGCACGTACCTAAGGTCCAGGCCTCCCCCAAGGTCAGGAGAGGGGAAGGGGGGAGGGGGAGGAGGAGGAGGTGCCTGCTCCAGCGCCACCACACGCTCCTCCAAGTGCACAATCCGTGCTTGCATGACCTCTTTGACTTTGAGCTTGAGGGTTGGACTAGATTGGTTAGGTACAAAAAGGGTTTTTAAGGGTTTACAATGGTGGCCTACAGCCCGAGACTCTGGCTGATCGGTCGCTGGTGAAACATGCTCAACCAGCATCAGAGTTGAGACCTAGTTTGAAACCAATTGAAATGTTTGAACTCAGATGTAGAACACCAAAATCAAGATAAGAGAGAGCGCCTGAAACTCCGAGTATCCGAACTCCGTTTGAGCACCAAGTTTCATCTGTGACAGGAGATAAAAGAGGCAATGAGACGGTCTGTATGTCATGCTGAATCACCGCTACTGCACATTTACTGTTTTCAAAGCAGGTAATACACATGAGATGGTTTAACGTCCAGGGTTGCCTATAACCATGCAACAAAGGACGGGTACACTCGAGCTGTAGGCTGGAGTTGCGAGTGCACCGGCTTAGCTCTTCTTCATATTGCTGCGAAGCTGCTCTTGGTCTTGCTGAACAGCGCTGGCTTAGTTGCAGCACGCAGAGAATGTCTGGGGCAGACACAGCGTTTGGACCAGCTTCACCAGGTTAGGGTTACATAAGAGACAAGGTACCCCTGGCACAAGGCCAGGGATAACAGAAACAGCGCCAAACCTCAATGGAAGGTGGAACAGAAGGTTGAATAAGAGAGAGCATCCAATAAAAGAACCCCACTTAAATACATGTCACACCTCACACTCTAGGTTTTGCAGTGATTCAGCAATAACCACGAATTAACGTGACATGTAGGTACAAATCGTTTTTCCTGATTCTCTATGTGTGAATAGGATGGGTTCCTAGATGTTTGTTGTTTGTCAGAGGGGAGGCGTTGGCATTTATTGAATCCAGGCATATCAGCATGCATTGTATTGAGAGTATAATGGTTGCCTATATTGCGCAGCTTCCAGTTAACTTCTGGTACAGCCAAAGCCAGGCCCTGCAGCCAAGCTGGGTCGTAATTGTTTAGATGGATCCTTGCAGATGTGTTCCAAACTGCAGCTATTTGCAGGTCCCATGTGTGCTGAGGAAGAGGTATTTCCTGGTTGAGGCAAGATTGTGGATCATTGTAGCAGAGGTTAATACGTGTGATTGTTCCAAGTTCACAACAGAGATGTGGATAGGCAGTGATGAACTGAGAGTAGGGGTTAGTTATCATTTGTTTTCCCCAGATAGGGAGGAACATGAAAGTTGCAGTGGCTTCTGTATTGAGAATAGCTGAGGAAATAGAATGACGCAAGGCCTGAGTCATAGCATTCTCATCATAAATGGGATGGCAGAAGGAGAAACCAAACAATTTGGATGAGAAGGAGTTATGATAGGCACCGAAGAGAGTGTCTCGGGATTCGTAGCTCCAGTAGTGTTGGTATTGTGGGTTGTGGTCCAGCGAGGAGGCTATTTTTCCTCGAGTTACCAGGGCCCATTTTTAAGGGCAGTGTGGATGTGGGTTGGCAGGGCTCGCGAAAAGCAGTCTTTAATCTTTTTCCTAGCATACTTGGTTTCTAGCATAGTCTTGCGAGTAAGGAGCCTCTGCAGCTCAGATGCAAAGCTAGTAGGAGGAGGTGTTACAGATTTACAGATTTATAGAATGGACCGTTAGCCACAACATTGGACTAATAAGCTTGGTGCTGGTACATTCCAGCACACGGAGGCGGAAACTGTAAACGAGGAAACTGAAGAAAAGGGTTTTGTCCACAGGCTGCAAAACCAATGTTTTACCACAGGAGCACACAAATAAAGGGGGGCATGGGCAACCTGGGATGTCTCTGGCCTACGCTCGGAAGAGTCTGAGTACCACCATCTACAAGCCTGTCACACCCAATGAGTACGACCATAGGCCACTGCCCGGACAGCAATCCGTCCCATGTGTGCGCGCCGCTAACACAGCAGAGGAAACGAAGCAGCAATTCCTTAATACACACCACTTGAGAGGGAAGAAGCCGCAGATAATACACCTTCAGCTCAGGCAGAGTTGCCATACACATGTCCAGCTGGATTAAAGCACGACCTGATTGAACCTGAGCAGACGCGAAAGAAGAAACTGAAGGGAAGGGGGGTTGCAGAAACACAACTTGAAATGTCTCTGGCCTACGCTCGAAAGAGTCTGAGAACCATCATCTACAAGCCTGTCACACCAAATGAGTACGACCATAGGCCACTGCCCGGACAGCAATCCGTCCCATGTGTGCGCGCCGCTAACACAGCAGAGGAAACGAAGCAGCAATTCCTTAATACACACCACTTGAGAGGGAAGAAGCCGCAGATAATACACTTTCAGCTCAGGCAGAGCCTGCCATACACATGTCCAGCTGGATTAAAGCACGACCTGATTGAACCTGAGCAGACGCGAAAGAAGAAACCGAAGGGAAGGGGGGGTGCAGAAACACAACCTGAAATGTCTCTGGCCTACGCTCGGAAGAGTCTGAGTACCACCATCTACAAGCCTGTCACACCCAATGAGTACGACCATAGGCCACTGCCCGGACAGCAATCCGTCCCATGTGTGCGCGCCGCTAACACAGCAGAGGAAACGAAGCAGCAATTCCTTAATACACACCACTTGAGAGGGAAGAAGCCGCAGATAATACACCTTCAGCTCAGGCAGAGCCTGCCATACACATGTCCAGCTGGATTAAAGCACGACCTGATTGAACCTGAGCAGACGCGAAAGAAGAAACTGAAGGGAAGGGGGGGTACAGAAACACAACCTGAAATGTCTCTGGCCTACGCTCGGAAGAGTCTGAGTACCACCATCTACAAGCCTGTCACACCATATGAGTACAACCATAGGCCACTGCCCGGACAGCAATCCGTCCCATGTGTGCGCGCCGCTAACACAGCAGAGGATACGAGGCAGCAATTCCTTGATACACACCCCACTTAATACGCAAGCAAGCAGGGACGGCGCACCTTCAGCTCAGACAGAGCCTGCCACAAACACGTCTTGATTCATGGAGCACAACCACACTGATCTTTGCCCAGATAGGGCTTGCTTGATGTACCACAGTTTGCAGCAGCGTGCATGCACACATGATTTACCACAGTTTGCAGCAGCGTGCATGCACACATGATTTCTACCATGTTAACAGGGGGAGACGGCACACCTTCCAGCTCAGGTAGAGCCTGCCATAAACACGTCCATGAAGCAGCCTTAATGAAGAGGGGGGGCGGACGGGGGAGGCATTCATGCCTTCTTCAGGTCGTCAGGCAGCTGTTCATTCTAGGGGTTTGCCCCCTCTCCCGCCACCCACTGCTGCATGGTGCTCTTTCTTTGTCGCGTTGGCGCTGGAGGCGTCGGGAGGTCGGGCGCAGGGCCGGGGGGCCTCGCCCTTGTACAGGAGGTCCTGTGCTTGCACGGGGTGCCGCTGTGCTCTGATGGTAGTAGCCGGGCAGGAGCTTGCGCACTCCACCCAAGCCACCGAGTTTTGGTCCCACGCTAACTCCACCCCTGCCGCGCCCGTGCTCTAAGCAATGGGCGCTCCTTCTTCTTGGGCCAGTGAATATTAGGTTTCACATCCTTCCCATGAGATCATAAAATAAAAAAAGTAGACATAGAGCATGCAACACTTATCTGTTTTTAATTTATGCCCCTGCAGTTCAGATGCAAAGCTAGTAGGAGGAGGTGTTATGGTTTCATGCGAGCCGGCAAGTTTGGCCCTAGAGAATGCATTGTAAAGAATTTGAAATCGGCTAGGGGTTATCATCCCCACACATTTACCTTGTGTGTTGTAAATGCAGGCCATGCATGATTTTTACATTTCTGGGAGGATAAGGGGAGGTGGGGCACGAGGCTGGGGGCTGTTTGATTCAGTGTCTAACGGTTTTTGAGTAGGGATTTGTTCAGCTTTGTACTTAACAAGGTCAACGTCATGCAGTCAAAATTCACAACAACCAGTGGGTTTAATGTCAACTTGTGGATTGGTGGGATGAATATCAAAGGTGATTTTGTTGCGTAGTTCCGTGTCAAGTTTCTGCTGCCAGGTGTTAATAGCATAAGGCTTTTCAAACCTTGTCTTTCAAGGTTAGAGAGGGCATAGTCTGCTGCGGGTCGGGAGAGGTCGGGTTCGCTTTGCCTGGCTTCTTATTCAAGCAGGCGCTGTTGGAACTCAGGCCAAATTTCTTTAGTTTCCTCAGGCTCCCAGGAGGGCAACCAAGTGACCCTTATGAGCTCTTCTTTAGACTGACATTCTCTGTAAATCTTCTGTGCAATGTCTAGACCTGCACAGGCGGGACAAGCCCATGTGTCAGCTTCATCTTTCTCTTGTCTTTGCTCATCAGTGTAGCAACCTAGTTCTTTCATGCATTTCCAGTGGTACGTTCTTTGGCAGACATCACAAATATACATATCGAGGTATGGAGGTTCAGAATTAATAGGTTCATAACCACCATGGTAATTGCATATTTGGCAGCATGTACATTCAATATCAGTGCGAGCAGCAGTTGTGGTAGTCGCAGGCTGAAGGCCAGCTTTCTTGAAATAAGGCAGGGCCCACTTTTCTATAATCATTGGGGCAAAATGGGTGTGGCATTGCACTTGGTGTTGGATTATAATTCGCATTCCGTCTTTATTATTAACCGTGCAGTTTCTCCAACCATCTATATGGGTAATGTCAGTCATGATTATATATGACATTGATGGCATGGCTAGCTGTCTTTGCTTTTGTGAGCTTTTGGACAGAGGTTTTCCTTTGCTCCCGGACCTCAGAGGCTTGGCCTAGCAAGCTGATGGGGTTGATGACAGGAGGGGTGAGCTCTGTCTCTATGTGAAGTAATTTTTTTTCTTGTTTTGTAGTTATTAATTTGTGTATCTAGGCTGTGTGGAGTGTTTGGACAGGTAGGAGGGTTGCGGGTTATGCCTGTCTGGCCAGTGTCTGTTGTGCAAGGGGAGTTGGGCTGTGTTGGGATGTAGTCAACGGTGCTTTGACTGGCATTTGCTCTTCGATGATTATGGCTGAGGGGTTGAGACATGGGCGTGGAGGAGTGTTTCGTTATTGAGAGTGTGCGTTTGCTGGGTGGCCCTTCTGCAGGTGAATCCTGTTGAGTGGGCGTCATGACATTAAAGTCAGCAGTATTTTGTGTTGAGGCATGAATTATTTGTTTAGGAGTAATGCTCAGCTTAAAATTGGAGCGAGTTCTTTTATTGGGTGGCTCTTCTGTGGGTTGTGTGTCGTTGGCAGTCATTACTTCCTGAGTAATAGGACATACTTCTTGTGTGGGGATGTTAGCTGTAGGGGCGGACAAGGTGGGTTGGCCACGTCTGAGGCGGCGTTTAGTATGTTCGTGTCTGTAGTGGGATGTGGAGCGAGGTTGTGGTGATGGCACTACTTGTGTGGAAGGGGTGCTGTTTGGTTGGGAGCCTGTAAGAGGGTAGGTATGAATCGTGGTACCTGGTTCCACATTGAGGCCACTCACATGTTGTTGATAAGGCGGTAATGTGCAAGAATGTTTGCTTCAGTGTTTTTGTAGGCAATGCTTTTTTGGATGGAGGATGTATTCAACTCTTCTGTCTGGGGGAGGTTAACCAGTGCTGCTAGTCTGTTGAGTGCTATTTTACATTTAATATTAACCTTGGAGTCAGACACTAGTGAATCAACTTCAAAGTGTTACATAAAGGTCAAGATGCAAAACCACATCAGTGACATAGAGTGTCAAGTGTTGGACATGAACCAGCAATATGATGTGATCTTGGGTCAGGATTGGTTCCTTAAAACTGGTGCTGTTCTGGACTATATGATGCGTGCCATAAGTGTCAAGAGACATGGATATAGGTACACCATCAAATCTGCAAAGTCAGAACCCGAAACTGCAAGTATGCAGCCTGCCAATGTGCACTCAGCAATTCTGAATGTAGCACAATTGAAAAGAATTTCAAGGCAGCCTTGTGCAAGGTCTTTTATAATCAAAGTCACAGACTCGGGTATTGAACCAGAACAATCAAATCAGCCTTCCCCTGCTGTGCAGAAAGTGCTTGATGATTTTCCAGAAGTAACCAAACCTCGAGACTCACTGCCGCCTGTAAGAAAGACGGCTCACACCATACCTCTTGAGCCTGGTCATAAACCCCCATTCAGACCTATCTTCCGACTCAGCCCTGTAGAGCTTGCTGAAGTTGAAAAACAAGTGGCTGAATTGCTTAAGCATGGGCTTATTGAACCAAGCTCTTCTCCGTATGGTGCTCCAGTTCTGTTCGTAGCCAAGAAAGATGGTACTCTTTGCATGTGTATTGATTACCGTGCACTTAATAAGATAACTATTAAGAACAAGTACCCGCTACCAAGAACAGACCAGCTGTTGGACTCTTTATCTGGGGCTAAAGTCTTTTCAAGTCTGGATTTGCAGTCTGGTTATCACCAAATTCGAATCCCTGATGAAGATGTTCCCAAGACAGCCTTCAGAACGCCCTATGGTCACTACCAGTTCAAAGTTCTTAGCTTTGGTTTGACCAATGCACCTGCAACTTTTCAGGCCACTATGAATGACATCTTTAGGCCATACCTCAACAAATTTGTGGTGGTTTACATTGATGACATTCTTATCTTCAGTAAAACTCATGAAGAGCACGCTGACCATCTAAGACAAGTCATGCAAATCCTTCGTGATGAAGATTTCAAGATCAAGCTCTCTAAATGCGAGTTTGAAAAGCCTGAAGTAAAATTTTTGGGGCACATCGTAGGGGCTGATGGCATCAAAGTCAATCCATCTAAGACAGCTGCTGTAGAAAACTGGCCCGTCCCTCTCAACCTTTCTTCCCTTAGATCTTTCTTGGGTCTAGCAACTTACTTCCGCAACTTTATTGAAAACTACTCTCGGATTGTTGCCCCCTTGACAAATCTCACAAGGAAAGATGAGCCATATGTTTGGTCTCTACGCTGCCAGGAAGCATTCGAAAAAGTCAAATATGCACTGACTGATGCCCCTGTGCTAGCCTTGCCAGACTTCACAAAACCGTTTGATGTTGTCGTAGACGCATCCATAGAAGGTTTAGGTGCAGTACTTATGCAAGAAGGCAGACCTTTGGCTTATGAGAGTTGCAAGTTAACACGTCCAGAAGTAAACTACACCACTGGTGAGCAAGAACTGCTTGCTGTGGTTCATGCTTTGAAAATATGGCGATGTTACTTGAAAGGACCTTTATTCACAGTTCTTACGGATCAGAATCCATTAACTCATCTCAATACACAACCCAATTTGTCAAGAAGGCAAACACGGTGGGTTGAGTATTTACAAAGGTTCAAATTTAACTGGTTATACAAGCCAGGTAAGGACAACACGGCTGCTGATGCTCTCAGTAGAAATCCTCCTGATACTCCTAGTGAACAGGAAGGAGATGGTCATGCTAGTGTCCTTATGCTGTTGCTTAAAATGCATCTTAATCCTATACAAACACGGAATAGGGGTGCTAAACCAGCTGAACCTATGCACACTGTGCAAAAATGCATGCCTAAGCGCAGCAAGAAAAGGAAACATCCTGAACCTGAGTCTGACCAGGTTTTGCCCAATGTTGATGAGCGGCGTTTTTCAAATGACCAAAACACAGAGCTCTCTGATGGGGAGGAGACCGTGAAGCGTTCAATGCTATGCGCAACCCTTATCTTAAAAACGACTCTGTGACTGGCGGGTCTGAAGGTTATCCTGGCGCTGTTCAAGTGAGGGACGCCTTAGACTTTATCCGGCGTGGATATAAGGAAGATGCTACCTTCAACAACAAGGCATTCTTGGAAAAACACCAACTGGTACTTGGTGATACGGGCCTGTGGTTTACACAGGATGAGCGCTTAGCAATTCCTAACGTTCTTGAAGTCAAGCACACTATTATCCACGACTGTCATGCACCACCGTGTGCTGGACATCCTGGTGTTCGTAGAACACAACACCTAGTGGAACGTGATTTCTGGTGGCCTAGACTGCCCAAAGATGTTCGCAAATTTGTGCAAACATGCCCTGTTTGCCAGGCAAACAAAGGGAGCAACCAGTTACCACCGGGACTTCTGAACCCTCTTCCAATTCCTGAGGAACCATGGCAAAGTGTCAGCATGGATTTTATCACGCATCTACCCAACACCAGAGAAGGGCATGACGCCATCCTCGTGGTTGATCGCCTAACCAAAATGACACACTGCATTCCTACAAACACAACAGTGTCTGCTCTTGGGGTTGCAAATCTCCTCAAAGACAATGTGTGGAAGCTCCATGGTTACCCTGAGAATTTTGTCACGGATAGAGATTCCAGGTTCACAAGTATCTTTTAGAAGGAATTGCAAGAACAATGTGGCATATAGAGTCATATGTCCACTGCCTACCACCCGCAAACGGATGGTCAGACAGAGAGAATGAACAGGACACTTGAGGACATGTTGAGGCACTATGTCAGCCCTCAACAGGATGATTGGGATACGCACTTGGCAGCTGCTGAGTTTGCTATCAACAACTTGTACCAGGAGTCAATCAAAACCACTCCCTTTTGCCTTAATTATGGCAGGGATCCTCGAACGCCTCTGTCCTGGGCAATTCGCAAACCTTCCAAGGTTCCAGCAGTTGAAGACTTCACAAAAGCCATGCAAGACGACCTACAAAAGGCCAAGGCAGCCTTACAGGCCGCTCAACAAAGGCAAAAATCTCAAGCTGATAAAAGGCGAAGATATGTTGAATTCTCCCTTGGAGATGAAGTCATGCTGAGTTCCATGAATTTAAAGCTCAGGTTACCTGGTACACCCAAATTGATGCCTAAATGGATCGGTCCACTTAAAGTGATTGAGCGTGTCAATCCAGTAGCCTACAGACTCGAGCTTCCACCTCAATTGAGGATACATGATGGATGTATTTCATGTTTCACTTTTGAAGCCCTTCAAAAGTGATGGGTGTACCAAACCTCCACCATTTTCTTTTCAATTGGATGGTGAACAATATTTCCGCGTGGAACGCATTGTGTCACATCGTGTGGAATGGATCACAACACGCAAAGGCACCCCACGCAGAGACAAGGTTCGCAAGCCAGTAATGCGATACTTAGTCAAGTGGGAAGGTTACTCTGATATCCATAACACATGGGAGCCAGAGGAAAATCTGACAGAAGACACACTGACAGAAGAAGTACTCTGTGCCTACAAGGAATACATGGGCTTAACCCACCCACAACCTTGTTATCCTGGATAACTTTGGCCCAGTTATTCATCTCTTTAACTGCAAGCATTGATGCTATGCAAAAGTGCAAATACATGAGTCGCGACATGTGCACTTATCCTTGCCAAGCACGAGGAGTTTTATGTTGCATTGGTAAACGGACTGATCATCTGCTCAGCCACAACACAAATACTCTCCATCTCTTTGTCAACTCTCTATAAAGTTGATAAGACTTTGCCGTGCACAGGCAACACACTCTCACGTGTGAAGGGTTACCCCCGGTCTTTCTTTTTCCGGGGGGGGGCAATGTAACAACAAGTTACATGTTCTTTTATTATGTACATACTTATGTACATATTTACTGGCATTCTAACCCATCTTGGGTTATCACTTGTGTGAGGAAGGAGTTATACTCCTCGGGGGATCTATTTCGGGCAGTCCAATATAATTAGGATTATTCCATAATCCCTATTGGCAACGTCCAGGCAGAGATTCACGGAGAGAGGCGCTGACGGGGCCTCTCCTCCTGCACACTCGTGCTCCAAGGTGCTCCGCACCACCCAAAGCGCATCGAGGTAGGCTTTACGCCACTCCCTGCTGCTACATCCGGCAACCCTCAGATCCCCACAAGCCCCTTCTGACTCTTTACGCAGTGCATGCAACCTTTGCATGCACACATGTGACATCACTCGTTTGCCCTCACATGCTGCACGAACACGTGCAGAATAGGTGATGTGTCTAGTGATCACAATTTTGTAGTGAGAACGGCAGTTTTTTCAAAGTTTTCAACAGTGCCACGTTCAAATTGTTGGCGATGTGACCAATGTTCAATTGTAAGCAGACCATAACATAGCATGAATTCCTCTTCAAATAACCGATAAAATGTCAAAAACGCATTACGGGCAATCATGCGGGAAGCCTCATCGTTTTCGATCGCCCATTGCACAACGTCCTGCAAATTCGACAAGTCAAAGCGAATGGGAAGAAAATTGTGATATGGAATGAGAAATGGCTCGAACCACTCCCCGGTTCCGACTTTGTGATCAACACGGGCAACCACGGAGCCCGAAAGAAGAGCGCGCTTAATGATATTTGAAAAGTGTCCGTACCCATCGACGGCGAGTATGATTTTACACTCGATAAATTTATCCCAAGAATAAGCACCAAATCTGGCATCCAGAAGACTGCTGTTAATGGCCAGATGAACCAATCGATTCCTCAAAGACGAATGATGTGGAGGGTGGTTACCACCTCTCCAGTACGCAACTTTCCTCTTCCGTTCCCATTCCGTCCCCATCTCACTGACAGCCTTGCGGATGTACTCGGACATTCTATCGACGCGTTGGTTGTCATGGACTGGAAGAACAACAGAACCCTGACACAGAGAGAAATCTATGCCTGAAGGATGTAAGCACATGCGGGCAGATGTTTTCAAAGGAATTCCACTATCACTAGTGGTAATTCTAAAAAGAAGTTTTGGGAGTGACAGCATTCGAAATCGTGTTTTCAGGAGGCGCATGAAAAGGATGGTATTATTTACGAATCGAGGGTTGAAGGCAATTCGCCAAGGAGTATTGTTTGCGGTTGCATAAGCATTGTTTACAAGCCTGAGCACGTGTGTGCCGTTCAGGAAGCAAATCATTTCACTGCCGTGAAGCTGAAAGTCCTGAGTTTCTTTGAATGAGTTGAGATAATATCCTGAAAATGCCTCCAACGGCCTCGCCGGATCCAGACCATGTCCTTCAAATCTTTTCCAGCAGTGTCTTGCACTGCTGGAAAGGTAATCGATATTCATTCCGCAAGCGAAAGCGATAAAAATAACATTTAAAAAGATGTGATACCGATCACTAAGCATTGATCATTTATGCGCAGTCGTGCCTGAGGCAAATGTGATATGTGTCTGAATGACTTTTTGGTTTTCAAAACGCAACTCAAGTAAGTTTCGGATAGCCTCAACACCAACCAACTACATTGTGTTTTCATTATAGGTGAACCTACAGCCCGAACCTCTGGGTGACCAGTTGCTGGTGAATCATTCTCAACCAGCTTTCACCAGGCTAACAACAAGGTACCCAGGCAAGTTCCTGCAAGTAAGTTTGTGCCCAGCAAAGGGTCTGGTCTTAGGTCTCACCCTGTGCACAGAGGCCAGACAGAAGAAAGTCCACAGAAAACCAGGGCCACAGCCCTTTTGCGTGCAGCAAAGCATGTCAAGCTTGTTCAATAAGCTTGCATCAGTCACTCCCCATGCGCTAATCCTTCTGCTTCTTCTTGGCCTTCCTTTGTGGGAGGGCCGTATCTAAACGATGCTGGTGCCTAGGGCTCACACAGAGCAGCCGTCGCTCCCATCTGAGCCAAATTTTGTGAATCCCCGGCCCCCCCGCCACCCAAACCAACTACACACTTTTGGAATGCATGCCCTGGCCACGCCCGCCCTTAAGGTCATATTAGAAAACTAGTCCGCGTTGCTAGGGGGAACGATAGGTCGAAAAAGTGGTGTATGCAATGAATTGGAAAATGTTGTTTAGAACCCCATTTTTTCCTCACTCATGAAAACTCTTTTTGAAACCAGATTCATAACAATCCAATTTTGTGTGACCTTAAATTGTTTGCCAGCAATGGCTAGCGAAAAGTACAATAAATTACTTGTGGTTGGCAACAACATAACAGCTACAGGTATACAACCAACATGTACAAAACATCCTACCGTAGGAACTTTTCAATTTTGCGAATAATTAATAAATAATTAATTAATTAATTCAGAAAAATTAAGTTAAGGGGGACCTCGCGAAATTATAACAAGCATCTAAACGCAAAATGGAGGCCCATCCTGAGGGACAGAAGTCATTAGCTTTGTATGGCTTTTTCAGGCGGCCTCGCACTGAGGAGGATGGCCCCCTGCTCAGTGTCAAGCAGATTAGGTTTACCCCAGAGGTGCAAGCAGGGATGCAGCAGCAGGAGATGGAGCTCAGGGCAGAGGCAGCAAGAGCCAATGCCCCAGCTGTCAGGCCTGTGGGCAGGCCGCACATGGATCCAGCAATGCGCCCAGCTCCTGCCCCTAAGAGACCAGTGGGTAGGCCTTGTGCAAGCACTCATGTGCAAGCACCACCTGCAGAGCCAGAAAGGTTGCTTGTCCTTTTCCAGCTGTCAGCCCATACAGACAGTGTTACCTTGCAGCTCTTAACCAACATTCTAGCAATAAATGCAGCAGTGCAAGCAAGGGAGGCAGCAGCAAAGGCAGCAGAGCAGCAGGTTTGGGTGCGCATGGAGGTGCTGCGCAACCATCGGGTTGAGGAGCGCGTGAAGCTGCTGCTGAGACAGCGGCCATTCGCAGCCAAGAACAAGACGTGGAGCCCTTGAGAGGAGTTTGCACTGTCAATTGGGCAGCGGTATAAATCGCTGGGGCGCTGTGCAGCAGTGCGCTACCTGGCTTCCCACTACAGCCTGCGCTTCAGCAGCCTCAAGGAGAGCACGATGCGTTACTGGGAGGATACAGAGCATGTCATCAAGAGAAAGCAGGCAAAAGGTATGCATGCTTACAGCAGGATGTCCTTGCAGACTGCTTGTCCCTGTGATGCTCTAACTTGCATGCAGCGTGCGCGCACGCGCGCGCGCGCACACACACACACACACACACACACAAACACACACACACACACACACACACACACACACACATACAGGCCTTGGCAGCCGTTATTTGACACAGGGATTGATGGCTGACATCTCTCAAGCCATCCTTGGCCAAGTCAAGGCAGGACTGGAGGTCAGCTCACCTCTGCTGTCCCCTTGTCCATGGCATCATTGTTGGACGTGGACAGGTAAAAATCATGCATTGGTCTCATTTGCATGTCTTTTGCTTTAAGTACTCCCCCCTCCTTGCTTCAGTGGCAATAGTCAAATAACGTCCAACTGCCCTATGCAGGGTCATGTGCTGGAGGAGAATGGCGGCCCCTTCACCATGAGCAAAAATTGGCTGAATATGCTGTGCCGATCGCTGAACCTGACGATGCGCACACGCACAACAGCTGCCCAGAAGCTGCCTGATGACTGGGAGGAGAAGGTCTTGCGCATGAATCAGCGTGTGGCAGTCCTAGCCCACAAGTACAGCATTCCCAAGGTGTGGATGCACAAATTTGCAATTTATGAGTTCAATCGCCCAAGCTTGCATGCATTCGTTGGTTTTTGGGTCTTTTTTAGAGTGCTTGCACATGCATTATGCCTTATAGCACTCTACAAAGGCATTGACAGCCATGCCTTTCTGTTGCACTTTACAGGACCTTGTGATCAACTTGGACCAAACAGGCATCCACTTCATACCAACCACTGACCGCGGTCGTGCACAGAGGGTTGCAAGGGAGATTGCCATGATTGGGGGGGAGGACAAGCGACAGATCACTGGTATTTTGGCTGTCTCTGCCGCCAACAACTTGCTGCCTCCCCAACTCAATTTTCAAGGTGTGTATGCGCAAAAAGCGCTCATCTGTGTTTGTTGTAAGGCAGGGCTGGAGTGACTAAGGCTAGAAAGCGCATGAATTTATGGCTGGACTCAACCCACTCACTTACGATTTGAAGGCCGCACAGATGCCTGCCTCCCACGCAATTCCAGGAATCGGCATACCACCTGTGGGACCAAACCTACACGGACAACCACTGGTCCAATTATGAAGCCATGGTCCGCTATGTTGAGAAGATCCTGGTGCCATACTTCCAGCGCACAAAAGAAAAGGTACATGGTGTCAGCTTTTGCATCTTTGCAATGGTACCTTGACGTGTGGCTGTTGCTGTCCACACTCAGCTGCTTTCGCTTTTTAAACTTGTTGTTGTCAGTTGTAACGATTATAAGAGGCCTGGGAAACCTCTTTGAAACATCTCGAGTATACCTTTTCTCTTACACCGTTACAACTGGTATGCGAAGCCAGGCCTTGCCCGAATTCCTCTCATGCGGCGTCCACGAACGCTCACGCGGAGGAGGGCAGGGTTCGAATCTCGGTGTCTGCACTTACCATAAGTTGCAGAAAGGTCATATCGACCCCAAAGTGATTTGTAAACCTTGACCGGTAGTGTTACAGAGACGCAAGCACATGAGGGTGGGGCGAATGTAGCGATTATAAGAGGCCTGGGAAACCTCTTCGAAACATCTCGAGTATACCTTTTCTCTTACACCGTTACACATACAGGGATGAACATGAAAGTAGAAGTGGCCTCTGTATTGAGAATGGCGGAGTAGATGGCATGTCGCAGGGCATGGATCATAGCCTCCTCATCATAAATGGGATGGCATACTGAGAAACCTGAGAATCTGGATGAAAGGGAATTATGCAGGGCACCAAAAAGAGTGTCCCGGGGGTCGGCACTCCAGTAGTGCTGGTATTGTGGGTTGTGCTGTAGAGGGGGAGGTCATTTTTTCTTGTGACACCAAGGCCCATTTTTGGAGGGCATTATGGATATGGCTTGGGAGGGCTCGTGAAAAGGAGTCTTTGATTTTCATGCTAGAGTACTTGTTTTTATGCATGGTTTTGTGAGGAAGGAGCCCTTGCAGCTCAGATGCAAAGGAAGTTGGAGCAGGTGTTATTTTCTCGTGCATGCCAGCAAGCTTGGCTCCATAAAATGCCCAATAGAGGATTTGGAAGCGGTTGGGGGATGTCATGCCAACACATTTGCCTTGCGTATTATAAATGCAAGCCATGTGTGCCGTGTAGATTTCTGGAAGAATGAGGGGGGTGGAGTAGGAGGGGAATAGCTGTGGTGTCCTGTGTCAGATGATGCTGAATGATGGAATGTTGGCCCGTGTACTTCACAAGGTCAACGTTACGCAGCCAGAATTTGCAAGAGCCTGTTGGTTTTATGTCCACTTGAGGATTGGTGGGGTTCATATCAAAGGTTATTTTGTTACGCAATTCTGTGTCAAGTTTCTGCTGCCATATGTTAATAGCATTAGGTTTTTCAAAGCCTTGTCTCTCGAGATTTGAGAGGTTGGAGTCTTCTGTGGGTATAGATGCCATGCTTTGGAGATGGGTATAGATGTCATGTTTTGGGTTACAAGGGTTACAAGGGTTACGGTTTTGGAGAATGAAAAGATTTTACGTCCAGAGTCGCCAAAAGCCATGCGCCAAAATACAAGTTCACTCGAACTGTTGGCTGGAGTTGCGAGTGTACTGAGCTCTGCTCTATTCCCTGATTCTCTCTTGCAATGCTAGTTCAATGCTCCACTTCTTCTTGCTCTGCTCTGATGCTCAAACACACACGATACGTACACTGGTTGCCAGCTGCCTTCCGCCAGCAAGGTCCCTCCCCAAGGACTGCCTGTTTACGCTGTCATCTTCTTTCCCCCGGGCACTTTACAAAGGGGGGTTTGAGCACGTCTCTTGTCAAATCCAGAAAAAGAGAGAGTTCTCTAAAACAAGCACTGTCCCGATGGGACTGCACTTTGATCAGCACTTTGATAGCGCTTTGGTGGCGCTTTTGCAAAGCGCTGTCAAAGTGCGCTTTTCGAAGAAAAGTGCAATTGGTCAAAGCGCGCATCAAAGTGCACTTTGTCATGATCAAATCTCTTGTCAAAGCTGACTTTTATATGAGTAAATTGCACTTTGACGCGCTCAAAGCGCTTCCTGGGGCTATTTAATCGCACTTTGAAGGAAAAGTGCACTTAGGTGCTAGCCCGGGGGTCCGTACGGGGGCCTCCAGAATTAGGCACATAGACAAGGGCCCGCAGGAGTAGATGCTTCCACGGGAAATGGATCCTGTAATACCAAATCTTCATCAAGTTGCAAAATCGCTAAGTGCTGAAGTTGTAACTGCCCGCACAAGGTTGAACGGCCTCCCCGCCCCTGCAAGCGCGCCTTCGCACTCGCAAACCTGCAGCAACGGACACAGCATGCTCAGAGCCTCGATGGTGGGGGCTGCAGCTGCAGTGAAGGCGATGGGGGAGAAGGAGCGAGCGGTGGTGATTTTCATGAAGGGGATTGCTTCTCCAGCTCCAGCCCTCCAGCTTCCCCTGCACGTACAATCATAGCGACATCAGATGTCAAAAATGCATGCTCCATCGTGCTTAGTGCCCATCTGTGCAGGGAGCATCCTGGAGGAGAGCAGGGGCCGGTGCGCATGCTGCAGTCAGGCTGAGCAGCCACCAATACGACACAGAGCTGCAGCTGTCCAGCACCATACGTAGCTGCTCCAATTGCCTCCAGGGTCCTCCAGGGTCCAGCGGGCAAGGGGGTTGAGGAGAGGGGGTAGCAGTGGGGGAGCTCTAGCACGGTCAATCATTTGCACAGCGGTGAAATGAAACAGTGGCATTGGCCTACGTTTGTTTGTAAATTTTAACATTGTCGCTCATAGAAGTAGAGCCGTGGTTTTGGCAAAAAATTGCTAAGTGCTGCACACTGAAAATCCAACGAGGCTCTCCTCGGCTCATGATTATAGATGCAAATGAATTGCGATAGAATCAGAAAGGAAATCCTGCACATTAACAGGCACCTCTGTATGGGCCAAACTGCCAGAAATGAGCAGTCCATATCTGCGGGCCCCCGCAAGCCCTGCAGGCCCCCGTGGAGACCCCTTGTGGAGTGGACCTCCCGTACGGAGGGGGTTGTGCAGTAGGGCAGGTAAAGCGCACGTTGATGTGCACTTTGGTAAACTCCGCTTTTCTGGCAAAAGTGCACTTTGACAGCGCTTTTTAAAAGTGCAACCAAAGCGCTATCAAAGCACTGCCAAAAGCGCAGTCAAAAGTGTTGTTGGTCCAGCAGCAAAGTGCACTTTGAAAAGCAATCGTCAAACCTCAACGTTCCACCCCTCTGGACCGATTCCCGTCACTCCCCCAGCAACCACAATACCATCATCAATCCTGCATTAAGTACTCCCCCATTAGACTTTGCTTGTAACAGGTTTCTAACAGGTTTCAAACAGGTTTGTACGCGCTTTGAAGGCCATCAAAGTGCACTTTGATGAGACCAAAGTGCACTTTGAGATACAACACCCCCAACACCCCCCAGCGTTGCTTTGTGCGTGTCGGTCATTGATCCATAACCCTTCCAACTTGGTGAAAGGAAATGGTGCGCCAACAGCAAAGAAATGCTCACATCTGAGGTACAGATGTGAACATGCACTTTTGTAGCACTTCTAGACATCAAAGTGCACTTTGATTGTTAACAAAGTGCAGGTGTGGTCAACTGTCTGAAAAGGCTGCTAATTTGACTTCCAGCAAGTACCCTGCACCTTGAAGGAGCTTCCATCCTACGACCATGCAAGAGAGAACATGTACAGTTCACCTTCTGAATCCTGGAATTGCACTTTGATGGGATGCACTTTTGCCTTTAAAGTGCACTTTGGCTTCCTCAAAGTGCAATTTCGACCGATTCAGAGACAGTTTTCTCCAAACACGCCTCTTCCGCCATGCTAGCAACTGCTGTGGGTAGAGCAGGTGCTGTGGAACTAACATCAAGCAAAAGGGAACGCATTCTACCTTTTTTGGCTGGGACCCCTGATGCGTGAGATGCACTTTGATCCATCAAAGTGCATATCAAAGTGTGTCTCATGGGGACAGTGAAGGCACAACGCAGCCTTCCAGCAATAATAACCTCCAACTGAATAACTAACCCAGATAACCATGATTCAGCAACAACCATGATTTGACGTGGCATACAAAGATTAGGCTCGCGCTGTCTTGCATCAAATTAAAACAGGCACTGTTGAAATTTAAGCCATGTCTCCTTCAATTCCTCTGGTTCCCAGGAGGGCTTCTAAGTGACCCTGCAGAGTTCTTCTTTAGTCAGCCGCTCTCTGTCGATTCTTTGAGCATCGTTGAAACCTGCACAGGCGGGACAAGCCCATGTGTTGGCTGTGTCAATTTCTTTTATTTGCTCATCTGAGTAGCATCCAAGTTCTTTCATGCATTTCCAATGGTACGTCCGGAGGCACACATCACAGACATACATATAACGGAGGCTCACAGTTCTCAGACTCGTAGCCATAATGGTAGTTGCAGATTTGACAGCAGGCACACTCATTATCAGTACAAGCAGCAGGTGAGATAGATTCAGGCTGGAGGCCAGCTTTTCTAAAGAGTGACAGGGACCATTTCTCTATGAGCATGGGGGCAAAATGGGTGTGATATTGCACTTGGTGGTGGATGGGAGTGCCTGCATTGTCTTTTTTTCTCATTCGTGTAATATCTCCAGCCATCTTTGTGCGTAATGTCCATATCATTGTGATAGATATTGTTGATAGCATGGCTAGGTGTTTTGCCTTAGCAAGCTTCTTGGCTGAGTTTTTCCTATCATTCCAGACCTCATAACCTTGGGAAAGCGTGTTGAGAGAGTGGATGGCAGGGGAGATGATCTCAGTGTCTATATGAAGTATTTTTTCCTCTTATTTTTGTGGCTGTTTGTTTGTGTATCTAGGCTGTGGGGAGTTTGATTACATGTTGGAGGGCTAAGAATATTGCCCGTCTGACAGTGGTGGCTTGTGCTAGGGGAATTGGCTCGTGTTGGGATATAATTTCCAGTACTTAGACAAGCATTTGCATCCTTATCATCCTGGCTATCCTGGCTAAATTGGGGCATTGATGCAGGGTATTTTTCATTGTTGAGCGTGTTCGCTTGCTGGGTGGTTCTGTGGATGAATCATTTACAGCGGGTGTCATAGCGTCTGGATTTGCAGCACAACAATGTGGCGAAGTGTGGAGTATTTGTGTAGGAGTGATGCTTAGTCTACAATTGAAGCGGGTTCTTTTGCTCATCGGCTCTTCAGTGGATGGCGTTTCCATGGCATTTGTAATCTGTTGTGTTTCAAGACAATTTGAATGTGTAGGATGATTTACTGTGTGTCTAAGGCGCCGCCCAGTGTGTTCATGTCTGTAGTGAGTTGTGGAGCGAGGTTGTGGTGGTGGAACTGCTTGTGTGGAGGCTATGATGTAGGGTTGAAGGCTTGCTTCAGGAATAATCTGAGTGGGGGAAGCTCGTTTCCCATTCAGGTGGGTATTAGTGAAACCGCTTACATGTGGGTTGTTGATATGACAATAAGTTAAAAGGGTGTTTGCTGCAGTGTTTTTGGAAGCAATGATTTTTTGGATGGAGGGGGTACTCATGTCTTCTTCAGGGGCAAGGTTAGCAAGAGCAGCTAGTCTGTCAAGTGCTATTTTACACTTGGTGTTGATGTTGGGGTATCTAGCTTGGAGCTGAGCAATTGTGATTTAGATTTAGATTTTACACAGGGGGACCTTCAGCCAGACTGTTCGGCTGATCGGCCTGTGACTGGTCCTCGCCAGCCAACATAATGTCCATAAGCTCAGAAACAAACGAAAAAAGCTTGTTGTTGTGTTGCAAGAGGAAATCAGAAACATCCTGGACACTGGCTTGTTGTAAAAATGGTTGCTCCATTGAAAAATCACCAGAGAAACAGTTGAACAGGTAAGCGTACTTTCTTCTCAAAGCACAAACATCTGCGTCTCTACACACCAAAAGGGCATGAGCCTCATCTTGAAATTCATCACAAGAACAGCAATCACACAAAAAAGTGTTCCGAGTATCCCAAGCTGCTGTCTCCAGCTTCAGTGTGTGTGTGCCCTAAGTCTGATACGGCTAACATTTGTCATGACATGTGGAGACAAATCCAAATGCATGTGCCTTGGTAAACGGGCAGGGGCACGCACGTTATGGTCAAAAGGCACTGCAAAAAGAGACTGGTAAGTTGCCAGCTTACTATATATGTCCCGCGGGTTCACTCCCTCAACATCTCTCCACACTGCCCGCAGCCTGTGTCTGAGGTCATCAGTAAACTCTTGAATAGGGATAGGGGTGCCCTGCCGCAGAGCTTGCACAAAGGAATCACAGCGCCGTAAGCCTTGAAAAGCATCTAAAACTTGAGCAGTCCAGCAGGCTGGCTCACGCGAATGAATATTCAAATCTGCTTTCAACACTCTTCTCAACATCTCACTGTTAGACCTCAGCATGCTATTATACATTTTGACAACAGACCTACACCAGTAACACTGAAGCGGCTCATGACCACACTCCCTCAGGACAGCCCAGTTTGTAGTGGTACGCTTAACACCCAGCGTGCTCTTAAGATAACTCATGTGCCGCACTTGCAGATCACTTGCAAATTCCTTGCCCGCTTTAATGTATTCAGTGCCCCACACTTGGCCTGCATACATTCCAGCTGGAACCACATACGTCTTCCCAAGCCACAGAGACACGTACGGCCTATTTGCCAGAACATTCTCACAAACAAATTGACGAACCCGAAATGCAGACGCCATGAAGGGGCCAGTTGCATGCTCAGAGGACTTGGCCATGCTCATGCACTTGTGGAACATCATGCCAAGGTATCTAAAAGACTCCTTGTGTGCCAGTGGCACCCCCCCAATATAGGATAGGATAGGATAGGGTTACATAGCTGTACCTGCCTACAAGGGCAGCTTAGCTGAAGCAAAAGGTGCCTGCAACCAAACCAAACTAAACTTGTGCAAATGTCAACTGAAAGCCTTGAGCTGAGTTCAGAAGCGTCAACTGTAAAAATCACACTCACACTGTCACTCTAATGAAACAAGCACGCAAAGTCATGCTCAAAAAACTCCATAAGGCTGTAGTGTTAGGAATATACACTTTTGTGTTTTCACAAGAAGCACAGAAAGTTTGAGAACAGCACCGCTCTGAAAAAGGCCTAAGAGGCCATAGTAAATGTGTTATGTTCTGCTTTGCACTTCAGTTCTCAGCATCCACTGTTAAAGATGCAATGCAATGCTTCAGGAAGGGTAACCGCCGATACAGCCTGGTGAGTGCACATGTCAAAGAAGGTATCAACTGCGTTGCCTTGCTTGAATCTCTTCAGCAGACAAGTACCCTCTGTAATCTCTCCAAGACATGGCACGGGGTATGGACGGCCCTTGAGGACCCCCATACACCCCCCCATACCTCCTATTAGGGACCCATGCTGCTTGTATTGCCTGCGCAGTCTTATGTGCTCGAACTCGGGTCTCTTGGTCTGCAGTTTGTCCATGCCTCTTGGCTCCTCCAAAGCCACCTGCGTGCATTTCTTGTACAGGTGCTGCTGCTCCTGCTGCTGGGGGAGGGTAGTGTTGGTGCTGGACAGGGTTGGTCTCTTGGTTGGTGCGCTTCCGCTTGGTGGGAGTGACTGGGGCTCCTCTTGCTGCAGCTGCTGTCGCTCCTGCTGCTGTCGTTCCTGCTGCTGCTGTTTGTGCTGGTGGTGGGGCAGGCGAAGTAGGTGCTTGCGCTGCTGGCCTTGCTGCTGCTGCTGCTGCTGCTGCTGGTGATGGCGAAGGAGGCTTGAGTAGCTGCTTGAGCTGCTGCCCCAGTCGGCCTGCATTGAGGTGCAGGAAGGGCTCGCCGGGGCTGGGGATGCGGCCTGAAGGCAGGTGCTGGCGGAAGGGGTAGGGAACCAGCTCCCCCTCACCAAGTTTGACCACGATTGCTTTTCCCCTGACTTGCACAACCAGTTCCTCCCCATACCCACACTGTCCCCGGCCCAATTGCTGCAGCTGTATGGCCAGGTCCACCAGCGCATTCTGCAGGCGCGTCTTCTTCTGCACCAGGAGTGCTTGTGCTGCATTGCTGCTGTCGCGGAACCCCGCGTACGCTGCAGTCGCTGCCTCTGCCGTGCTGAACCTGACGATGTATCGCTGCTTGCCCAGTGCGTTGTCCCGCATCCGCTCCACATGCTGCACGCTGCCCACCTCGCACTGCAGGAAGGCTTCCACCCCGGCTGGTGTTGCTTCGCAGGGCAGCGCCCCTGCGTTCCTGGAGCGCAGCAGACGTACACTGTAGAACTTCTGACGTTCTTCCCTGTCTATGCTGCATGCTGCTGCCCAGTTGGTGTCAGCAGAGTCTCGGACGAGCTGGTCAACGCTGCCCCGAGTTGCTCGGCCATCCTCCTGCTGCTGCTGCTGCTGCTGCCGTAGCTGGAGCACCACTTGATTAAGCTCGTCGACCTTCTGTTGAAGCTGGCGCACAAGTTGCTCAATCTCCATCTCTTCTTGGCTTCTCACGTCACTTTTCCCCAGGCACAGGTCAGCGTCCGCTCACTGTGTTATCCAATTTACTTTTGGCGTGTGTGCCCCATCTGCGTGCGCGCAAGCACACCTATCCCGCCTGGTAGGGCTCGTTCCGTTCTCAGAGTGTCAAAAACACTAGTGGAGCCCTACCAGACGGTGCAGTGGAAGCGTGAGCTCTCACTATTATTCTTTTCTTTTTTTTCAATTTTTTTTCAATTATGAAAAACAGGCAGGTCCGACCCAGAGGAATTGAAGTGCACCACCTCAGATTTAGCTGTGTTGATGACTAAGTGCTTCCTCTGAGCATACGCATGCAAGCGGTTCAACATGGTCTGCAACGCAACAGGATCGTTGGCCATCAGAGTCAGGTCATCAGCATATAACATGTGCGTCACATAGAATTCAGCCGTACCCGTGACAGCACCTTGCACCCCCTCCGCAATTTCATCAATGTCATTAATATACAGAGAGAAAAGCAGAGGGGACAAAGGGCAGCCCTGTTTCACACCTGTGTTAGGGTGCACCTGAGCATTCTTCTCTCCATCCTTCAAAATATACTCATCAGCATCGTACATGTTTTTAATGACGGACAAGAAAGAAGTGGGCATGCGTGTGCGCTGCAGGTGCTGCCAGAGTGCCTGCCTAGGGATGGTGTCATATGCTTGAAGTCAATGAATGCAGTGTGCAGCCGGCTAGATCGCCCAGGCTTGATTGTGCGTGCAGCATGCTGTAGGTGCCTTAAAATGTAGATGGGCTGGAGGGTGTTCCTTCCAGGGTAGAAGCCAAATTGTGTGTCTGGAATCTTGTTTGAGGCCACACACCAGTCCGTGACAAGAGAACGAATCACATTAGCATACAAGCGGTACATTGTGCCACTGACAGCCAGCATGCGATAGCTATTTGGTTCAATGAGGGGCCCCTTTTTGTCCAAAAGGGTCAGCTTGGCCTTCTTCCAACATTCAGGAATGCGAGCCTTGTCATGGAACAGCTTGAAAAGCCGGGCAATGTATGGCACCAGCACATTTACCCGCTCAGTGCCCCGGCCATTGACCCGCGGGCGCACCACAGCAGCATATTTGATAAAAGGAGGAAAGGAAAGGAAAGGGTTACATAGCTGTACCTGCCTACGAGGGCAGCTGAGCTGAAGCATAAAGAGATGCCTGCAACCAAACCAGACCTGAGTTTGGAACTAAAAGAAAAGTCTAAAGTCTACAACTGTTTTTGCGTTGCTAAAAAACAGAGATATAGGAAGCGTAGAAGTTGCTCAAACTGTTTCTCAAAAACCAAGCCACATTCATGTACAGCCCCATGCTCGCCAGGATAGCAATGAGGTACGTGTTCAGCAACCAGAGGATTGACAGACATGTGTGTAGCTCCAACAAAGCATACATGTGCGCACACCCAAACTCAGATAAAAGGAGCAGCCACACAGTCAAAACCAGGGGAAGCACGCCCATTCATCTTGCCAATCTGCTTGGCTACCAGCCCTTGCATCTCCTCTTTTGAAGGCACAGCAACTGTATCCGGCTCAGGCATCCAATTATTTTGAGTGCCCTGTCTCAAAAGAGCCTCAACGTTGCGCCCACGACCCAAAGGAACAGCCACATCCCTTGCAGACAAAGCCACACCCCCACAAACCAATTGTGCTGCCTCACGGGGCTGAAAGCGTGCTTTTAGACACCTCTCCCACACAGACTGTGCCACAGGTGTGGTCTGAGTACGCTTAGATTGCCTCAGCATTGCATGCACATCAGGGTCTTTACTGTAAAGCCTCCCTAGGAACACATCCCTCTGTCTCTGCGTGTATGCACGCTTCGACCACCGAATTTGGATCTTGTATTGCCTCCGCACAAACTCACGCGCATGCAGAGGCTGACCAGTTCGAAGAGCCTCCATTAACACACGACGCTTCTCTCTACAAGCTGCATCAAACCAGGGAGGGCTGTGAGCGCCCCTCCGGCTGGCACGCAAAGGCCCACACACACTGACCAGCCCAGTCATGCCCGCATCCCCAGCAGCTTGTACAATCATTGAACGCAAGCAAAAACATGCTGCCTCACAGGCAGACACAGGGTCCTCCTTTTCAATGGCCTGCTCAAACTAAGTTTGCATCTCACTGTTCCCCACAAGCGCTTCCGCATAAACCTCAGCAAGATCAGGTCGCCATTTCATGGACAACCTGCTACCACAGCCCCCAGGCTTACACACATGCTCAGACTGCATTCCCCAGTCTGCATCCTCTAAACTAGAATCAGGCACTCGAAACGTCATGCTTATAGGGCAGTGATCACTGATGGCGCGATCCTCAGTAATGTGCACACAGTCAGCAATCCCAAAAACCTTGTCAGACATCAAAACATGGTCAGGTCTGCTCCCTGCAACACCAACATCATGCCCCAAACAAGTACGCTGCCCATTATCCCCGCGCACCCTGCCCATGCCCAACAGCAATTCACAGATGCTCGCAAGCTCTACCAACAGTCTGCCAGCGGCATTCACACCAAGAAACTTACATCTACAAGCGTGGTGCAGGGCAGGGTGTGCCATCAAAAGACCACCATGCACGTCCGTGACCTCTCTCATCCTGCCAATCTTGGCGTTCAGATCGCCACAAAGCACCACATGAGGGGAGACCTGAGTCACACGCGCAACCTCATCAAGGAGAGAAGAGAAAGAGTCAGTCACTGCTCGCACAGGGAAATGTTGACTAACTGGGTTGATGTACAACGCCCCTAGTATGACATCCTCCTGAAACCCAAACAACCGTTTATCACAACGCACCCAAATGCATTGCAAGCGCTGTGAGTCCAGATGTACATGCAAGAAATCAGCACACTGAACTGCTGCAAGCACAGCCACCCCAAAGCCTGGTTTCCCAACATCTCCCGTTGCAATGTGCGTGGCATATATGAGCCGATGCGTGTCAAGCAAACCAGACATGAGCCTGTCCATAGTGTTTGTCCGGGTTTCCATGAGAACGACGATGGCATGATTCCTAATGAGCTCCTGGAGCGCCATGATTTTGCTCAATGCAATCTCTGGTGCAGCGTCAGGGTCAGGTATGCCATTGACGTTCAGCACAAGCAGCTTGAGCTGCCCACAATCTGGATGACGGTCTGCCCCCTGTTGAGATCTTTTATTGTTTCCACCACCGGAACGCACACCCCTACGAGCATACGCACCACCGTTGCCGTAAGAGTGCCGGTGTACCCTCCTCTCCTCCCGCCGGTTCTCCTGGTATGCTCTCCTGGTGCAACAATCATTAACCGCATGCACAGACCACCAGCACGCATTATTGCATGAGCACACACACAAGCACACATGCACCTGCATATATGCACTCACTGGCACACACCAGAATACAGGACGTAATGAGGTCAGCCACCCCCCCAGGCGGACATCCTGGTCAGCCGTCCTGCTCTACGGATGGCTCCCATACCAAACCCACCACAGACCACCACAGACCAACACCATGCATTATTGCATGAGCACACACACAAGCACACATGCACCTGCATATATGCACTCACTGGCACACACCAGAATACAGGACGTGATGAGGTCAGCCACTCCCCCAGGCGGACATCCTGGTCTGCCGTCCTGCTCTATGGATGGCTCCCAAAGCACACCCACCACAGACCACCACCGACCACCAACATGCATTAATGCATGAGCATAAACACACAAGCACACATGCACCTGCACATGCACTCTCACACACACACACACACACACACACACACACACACACACACACACACACACACATGCACGCACGCACGCACAAACATACACACGCGCACGCACGCACGCACGCGCACACACACACACTCTCACACACACACACTTACACACACACACACACACACACACACACACACACACACGCACACGCACACGCCAAACGCGCGCGCTCAAACAAACACACGCACGCGCAAGCACAAACATAAAAACGCTGCAGCTGCTTTTGCTGCTGCTCCAGGCGCTCCTGGCGCTGCTGCAGTTGAGACTGTTGCAGCTGCACCTGTTGCTTATGATGCTTGAGGGGAGGGGGCTTGGAGGGGTTGGATTTAGCAAGTGTTTGGGATGCCTGCAATTGCTTGCTTGCATGGGGAACAGATGGGCAACCTCCATCTGCTCCACCTCCTCCCGAAACCTCTTAAAATCCATCCTTATACTTTAAGGAAGAAGCATGGCGAGTTTCAAGGCATCTGGTGCTCGTTTCGACGAAGAGGAGTTGTAACAATCATTGTTACATGTATCTTGTGCCTTAGAGTACCGGGCATAGGGAATACATTTACATGTATGATCTATGTTTATAAGACACTCTGTAGCAGGGGTATATTTCCCCCGGGGAGCTGATTTCAGGAGTTCTTTTATAATTATATTATAGAGGGACGCTAGGTAGCAGCTCACGGAGACGGGCGCGACGGGAGCCCCCTCTGCTACTACTCAGATACCACGGGTTAACACGCACAGACAAGGTACGGCTCTCTGCTTGCCCTCTGCCTGTTACATTGGTAGCAAAACCGGTTCGACTCTGTTCGGACCGGGGGATACCACGGGAAGATAACAGTCCAACACGCAAAACAGTGGGGTTGCCGCGCAAGAAATGTTTCTCCCGTCAGCCAGAGGCTTGCCTCCTAGCTTTGCTAGCACGCCTGCATTGTGTGCAAACACAAGGCATCACACGCGCTTGAGCAATCAAGATGTTGTGCGCTCTTGGCAACGAGAAGTGCACTTGGAGTTACAAGCTTGGTAACTTCGCTTTATTCCATTTGCATTCGTGCAGCATCATGACCACTCCGGGCAAGAAAGAGAAGCGCAAGGCACAAGCGGCGGAAGCGGAGAAAGCGGGTGCAGGGGCAGCTGCAAGCGAGCAGGAAGAGACGGTTGAGGATGTGCACCCATCACAGGAACCAGCCCCCGCTGCGAACCCTTCCACTGTGAAGCCCAATCGCCCGTTAGAGGTGCGCGCTTTTGCCTCTCAACACCCAGTGATGATGCGACACCTGATGCGAGTGCTAGGGAATGGAGACCCACAAGCAGCTGTTAAACTGTTGCAGCATAGTGATGTGCTTATGGCTCTCCCACCCAGATTTTACCATGCATGCCAACAAACTTTGTTTGGTTTGCATCCCTTGCATGGTACTGTACTGCAGGCCCAGCTGGCTGCCCTGACGGGGGAGGTCCAAGACCTCAAGACTCAGCTGGCCAAGCAACCAACCCAGCAGGCACTGGCCTCTGTCATCCAGCGCGTGGATAAAGTGGTCAGTGACTTACTAAGGAACCAGGATAAGATCCACGCTGCACAGGGTTCGTTGCGGGACCACACCAGGGAGCTGGAAGCTCTGCAGTCCACGGTGGCGGATGTGAGGTCCCTCATCATCAAGCCGGATGTGTTGCAGACCATGCTCAAGCAGCAGGATGGGTTTCAGAAGGAGACTCTTAAGCTAGTGCTGTCCCAGGAGTTGTCCAGCAGCATGGAGGCATTACAGAGCTTCATCCATGATAGCATCTTGCCCAAGGTGCACACAGCTGCAGCAGGCCCTGGTCCCTCTGCTCCCTCTGCTCCCTCTGCTCCCCCTGCTGACACCTCTTCTGAGGAGGAATCAGAGCAAGAGGACAAGAAGGTGAGCAGTGCAAAGGGTTTCAAGATGACTAAGCCTGCCGCTTTCTCTGGTGAGGAAGATGTAGATGAAGCTTTGTTCACACTTGAAACTTACTTTGAGTCCACTGGCTGTGACCGCATGCAATGGCCCAAAATGGTTTTGACGCTGCTGTCAGGCAAGGCCAAGTCTGCATACATGGCAACAGCTACCGCGCAATCTCCTGATGCACTCACATGGGACATGGTCCGCAAATGCTTGCTTGATGCATTCGCTGCACCAGACAAGCGCATCAAGGCACGCACAGAAATACACTAGGTCAAACAGGGTGCACACTCTGCAAAAGACTATGTACGACATGTGCGCACTTTGGTCACAAAATGTGGTCCTGAACCCCCATGTGCTGTGGACCTGCTCATGTTTTTCTTCAACGGCTTGAACCCTGCTTTGAAAGATAGGACAGTGATTGACCCTCATACGGGCCGATTCTGGACTGACTTTGATGCATTGGCAAACCACCTTATCACTGTGGAAATGCATAGCAAGGATCTCAATGCTGTGTCCCGCATGAACCGCAAGCGCTTCTCACGCAATACTCCGCGTGTTGCTGCTCTTTCTGCTTCACAGTCCTTCGGTAAGAACGCTCAGGGCAAACCGTATCCTTCCAAGGAGGCAGCCCTGCAGGCGAGGGAGGACAAGAGGAAGAAGGAAGTCCTAAAGAAGAGGAGGAAGCCGAACAGCAATGGTGAGCAACTGGTGTCAGCTGCTCAGCTGCAAGCTCCAATTCAGGCTGCCTTGGCTGTGGACAGGCAGGAAAGGAAGCAAAGCAAGAAGCAGAGGAAGGAGGGGGAATCATGTCCGTGGAGGCTAGACTACGGTGTAATGCAGGAGAGCACAAACAGGAGCAGGAAGTGCATGCAGCACTACCTGGACCCCCAGACATTGCGTGGCCTTGTTCAAAAGGGTCGTTCTCTGCATCTGAGGTATTTTCTCCTGATGGCTTTGTGCGAATTTCATCTTGTACAGGTGAATTCTCCTCCTTGCTTTTTGAGTGACTATCTGACCAAAGACATTGGTGGCTCCAGTGTTCTATTAGCCACTCCACCTGGGCATTTTGCTCAGGCGGTGCAGCATTTTTTGGATTCCAAAAGCAAAGCAAAATCTGCCACTTCACTTTATGTGCTAGTCCAGGCTAACCATGCTTTGTGTGCCACAAAATGGAGACCACTATTGGCAGGCATGACAAGAGTTCCATGTCCAGGTATTTCTAAGCATGCTTTTGGGGCAGATGAATCTGCTCAACCTGAAGAAACTTCTGCTAAGTTAGATTCTTTAGGAACAAACTCTCCTGTCATGACCTTTCAAGGTCTTGCAAATGGAGCACCTGCTTCTATCTTAATAGACAGTGGTGCTTTTCATTGTTTTGTGGATTCTACATTTGCAATGCACCATGGCTTCGCCCGCCACCCTACAAAAACATCTGTTAGGCTAGCTGATGGGACAAGTGCTTCAGCTTCCATGCTAACAAATGTTCGAGTCAAAATTCAGGGACACATCAGTGAAATCTCTTGCTTTGTCCTAGACATGCAGCAACAGTATGATGTGATCTTGGGTGACACTTGGCTTCAGAAAACCAATGCTCTTTTGGATTATAAAGCCAAGAGTTGCATTGTCGGAAAAAGCCAAAAACAACTGCTTCTACCTGTTAGGCAAACCAGTCAGACCACAACTAGCAAACAGAGCATAAATTCTTTGTTGCTGAATGCAGTGCAAGTAAAGAGGCCTGCAAGGCAGGGATGTGAAAAGTCATTCATGATAAAGGTAACAGACTCTGGAATTGTTTCTGGAAATTCTGAAATGCCCTCACCTGTGGTTCAAAAACTCTTGGATGAATATCAAGATGTGTTTAAACCACGTGACTCACTTCCACCTGTACGAAACATTGTACATACCATTCCTTTGGAGCCTGGGCATAAACCTCCTTTCCGCCCTATTTTCAGGCTTAGCCCATTAGAGCTAGCTGAGGTAGAGAAACAGGTTAAGGAGTTGCTCAAGCATGGATTAATTGAGCCTAGCTCTTCTCCATATGGTGCACCGGTGTTGTTTGTAGCCAAATGGATGGTTCTCTGCGAATGTGCATTGACTATCAGGCACTTGACAAAATAACTGTGAAGAATAAGTACCCACTACCTTGTACAGATCACTCTTAGACTCCCTAGCTGTAGCCAAAGTGTTTACAAGTTTAGATTTGCAATCTGGCTACCACCAAATTCGAATCACACCGGAAGACATTCCTAAAACCGCCTTTCGAACCCCATTTGGTCATTATCAATTCAAAGTTTTAAGCTTCGGATTGACCAATGCCCCTGCAACTTTTCAGGCTGCCATGAATGACCTCTTTAGACCTTTCCTCAACAAGTTTGTTGTGGTCTATATTGATGACATTCTAATTTTTAGCAAATCACAAGCTGAACACGTGCAACATTTGCAACAAGTTCTGGAAGTTTTACGTGAAAACAAATTCAACATAAAACTTTCCAAATGTGAATTTGAAAATCCTGAAGTTAAGTTCTTGGGACATATTGTGGGTGCAGATGGTGTGAAGGTAGACCCTGCAAAAACTGAAGTAGTTACCAACTGGCCCGTTCCAAAGCACCTTTCTGCTTTGAGATCGTTTGTAGATTTAGCGACTTACTTTAGAAAATTCATTCGAAATTTTTCTAAAATAGTTGCATCTCTTACGAACCTCACCAAAAAGGATGTGCCTTATGAATGGTCTGAACTTTGCCAAACAGCATTTGAGCAAGTCAAACATGCACTTACTCATGCTCCAGTACTTTCCTTACCGGATTTACTAAACCCTTCGAGGTCATACGTGACGCATCAATTGAAGGTTTAGGAGCAGTGCTTTTGCAAGAAGAAAGACCTTTGGCTTTTGAAAGCCGTAAGCTCATTCCAGCAGAAAGAAACTACACCACAGGAGAGCAAGAGCTTTTGGCTGTAGTACATGCTTTAAAGACATGGCGATGCTGTTTGGAAGGCCCAATGTTTACTGTTATTACGGATCATAATCCATTGGTATACTTAAATACTCAACCCAATCTCTCTCGACGCCAAGTGCGTTGGTCAGAGTATTTGCAGAGGTTTAAGTTCAAGTGGCTTTACAGACCAGGCAAAGAAAATATGGCTGACCTTCTAAGTCGGAATCCTCCGCATGGGCAAACTCAAATAAACTTTGCTAACCTGGTGCTCCTTCTAGCAATGCAAACTCGCAGCAGAGGGCAAAAGCCTCAACAACCAATGCATATAGTACAACAATTCTTGCCGAAGCAAAATAAACGTAAAAGAGATACCTCTTTTCCTTTAGTGCCGTCACCTACCCTAAACGAGAGAGGAGCCTTGGATCCTCTTGAGCAAAACACAGATTCTTCTGGAGGGGGGGAGGAACGCGAGGCGGCAAATGCCACGAACAATCCTTCTCCTACAGAGGCTGTGACTGGCTTGCCTGAGATTGGTTTGCACACCGGACTGGAGGTGGCTGACGTCTTAGGTGCAGTCCGGCGGGCTTATAAAGAGGACCCAAAGTTTTCAAGGGAGTGGTTCACTTCAAAGCTAACTAACAAGAATGGTTGGTGGTACACAAAGGATGAGCGTTTAGCGATCCCTAATCTAGATGTCGTCAAAAACGCCATCATACATGTAAACCACGCACCCATGTGCATGGGACATGTAGGATCTCTAAAAACTCAGCATATGGTTGAGAGAAGTTTTTGGTGGCCCACCCTTGGATCTGACGTTCGACGTTTTGTCCAAGCGTGCCCTCAATGCCAGTTAAATAAAACTGGAAACCAAAAACCTGGAGGACTATTAACTCCTCTCCCAATACCCTGTGAGCCGTGGGAAAGTGTGAGCATGGATTTTATAACTCAACTTCCAAAAACAAAGGAGGGCCATGATGCCATCTTTGTGGTTGTTGAACGTCTTACAAAAATGACGCATATCATGCCTACACTACCACTGTTTCAGCTCAGGGAGTTGCTCAACTATATAGGGACCATGTGTTTGTACATCATGGCTACCCAAAGAATATTGTGTCCGACAGGGATGCAAAATTCACCAGCAATTTCTGGAAGGAACTCTTGAAGGGTTGTGACATTAAAAGTTACAAATCCTCTTCTTTCCATCCACAGTCGGATGGACAAACGGAAAGAGTGAACAGGGTTCTGGAAGACATGATACGAAATTATGTCAGTCCGCAACAGGACGACTGGGATACATACTTAGCTATGGCTGAGTTTGCTATCAATAATTCCTATCATGAGTCTACCAAAACTATCCCGTTTCGTTTGAATTACGGGAGGGACCCCCAAACTCCTCTTTCCTGGACAATTAAAACGTCCTCAAAAGTTCCTACGGTAGAAAATTTTATCACAAACATGCAACAAGGTTTGAGAGATGCTAAAGAAGCTCTCCAAGCTGCTCAACAAAGGCAGAAAGCGTTTGCTGATAAGAAAAGAAGGCATGTTGAATTCTCAATTGGTGATGGAGTTCTACTCAGCTCAAAGAATGTCAGACTTAGGTTGCCTGGTACACCTAAGCTCATGCCAAAGTGGATCGGTCCTCTTAAAGTCGTTGAGCAAATCAATGATGTGGCATACAGGCTTGAGCTGCCCGCCAATCTCCGAATACATGATGTTTTTCATGTATCGCTTCTTAAGAAGTATTACAGAGATGGGCGTACCCAACCACCTCCTCTATCTTTCATAGTGGATGGTGAAGAATATTTTCTTGTAGAACGCATTGTATCCCACCGCGTTCGCATGGTCACCACCAGACAGGCTTCTAAGCATAGACCAAAGAAGCAGAAAGCTGTCTATGAATATCTCATTAAATGGGAAGGTTATTCATGGGACCATAACACGTGGGAGCCAGAGTCAATCCTGTTAGAGGATACACTAACAGCTGAATTACTCTGCGCCTACAAGGAAGAATTCTTGCCCCGATAATTCTCCTTGTCTTTATTTTCATTTCATGATGGTCATATGACCAGATAAGACACTGTCTTATTTGAAGTAACAGAGCCTGAAACAGAGCCTGTTATGTGTATTCATGATTGCAACATTTATACACTCACACTTTTCAGGAGAATGCGGGAAATCTTGCCTTTGCTGCTTTCTAGACAGACTGATCATCTGCTCAAGACATAAAGGTTCCCTTATCCATTTTTCATACTTTTGAAAAGTTTTACTCTCTTGGTACAAACCCGGGGACGGGTTTTCATCGAGGGGGGGGGCAATGTAACAATCATTGTTACATGTATCTTGTGCCTTAGAGTACCGGGCATAGGGAATACATTTACATGTATGATCTATTTTTCTAAGACACTTTGTAGCAGGGGTATATTACCCTCGGGGAGCTGATTTCAGGAGTTCTTTTATAATTATATTATAGAGGGACGCTAGGTAGCAGCTCACGGAGACGGGCGCAACGGGAGCCCCCTCTGCTACTACTCAGATACCACGGGTTAACACACACAGACAAGGTACGGCGCTCTGCTGGCCCTTTGCTTGTTACAGGAGTTTTCGTGACGCCCCGCGGGGAAAATTTTTGGTGCTCCATTTTATTCGTGATGGCTTTGGGCGGAAAATGCTGCTGATACTAGTTATAGGCAGTTTTCGGGATAGGGCTTCGTGATTTGGATCACGTAACATTTTGGATCACCAGGGTATAATAATAAAATCATATTATATAGTAATAATCTTAAACCACAAGATTAACTAAAAACATGAATTATCCAGCGCCTTGGACATTAAAATCACTTTCTTTCCAAGGCGCCGAATTTTGGACGGCATGCACAGCATGCACAGCACGAGGCGCCGGGCGCTAACACGCTACCCTTGGGCACACTTTTCATCACACTTTTTTTACCTCGCCGAAATCGCCTTCTGAACTTACAGCGGCATTAAGTAAGCTTTAGTTAAGCGCTTTGAGCGCTCGTAAGCTCAAGAACGTGCAGCAAGATGATGAGTTCCGAAATTCGCGCACCAATGATGCTTAATTTTAACATATATCTTCTTAAAATTATGTTTTGAACATCGCAAACAATCCACGTCCACCCCGCACGCATTGGCTGCGGACGAGCTTATGACGTCAGAATTCGCTTTTGCTTTGCAGACGCAGCGATAACAACATTAAATTATTAACAATGACGTAATGCTTTTGGTATAGGTATATGCTTTGGTATATGTTTTGGTATAGGTATCGCGCGTTTGTTGAGCAGCGGAGATGCGCGTGCACGCCTTGGATGAGCTCCGCACCGTTTTTGCGCGATAGTTACTATTATATACGCACGAAATCCGGCTCGTGGCATAAGCGCTAAAACGCTTAGCCTAGCGCACTTGACGTCTAGCTGCAACCTCGGGGACCCAGGTTCGAATCTCACTACCTCCACTCACGAAGAATGACTCTTTTGTCACACCATTAGCCCTTGAGCTTCAGCACTTAGACTTGATTTGTACTTACTCTGCTTTCCCTTGAGCCAAAGCACTTTACATTAATTTGCATTTGCTCCACTTTCAGTACTTAGGCATAGTTTGCACATATTCTACTTTCAGCACTTGGGCATAATTTTCACTTGATCTACTTTCAGCACTTCGGCACTTTTCGTTTACAATGCACAACATAGTACATCACTTGCACCTTTGCACGAACGACCATTCCAAGTCCAATAGTACGTCACTTGCACTTTTGCACAAATGAGGTTTACTTACGTCTCCCCTTCCCCCCCTCACAAAGTCTTGAAAATATTTTGCATTTAAAAGTTACCAGGCTTGCAATAGCTAGGCATTTGCCACAAAAGGCCAATAGTGTGCTCAACGTGCTCTATAGCAAACATGCAGCTCAAAGTGCTTTCTTGCCATATGCACATTCTTCTTTAATGATCAACAAGCAAAAGCCACGCTTGTGGCAATCCTACAGCATTCACCTGAAATAATTGCAACATATGACATACATAATCATTTGAATTAATAACAATCTTAAAATAACAATCTGAAACAAGCCCGGCGCCTTGGTCCGCCCTAATCCTACTCTTTCTAAGGCGCCGTATTTAAGCGAGCTACACAGCATGCAGAGCACGAGGCGCCGGCCTTAACCTAGTACCCCTAGGCACTCTTTTTCACTCTTTTTCTGACCTCGCCGAAATCACTTTCTTAATTTATAACGGAATAAATTGAACTATATAAAAGCACTTTGAGCACTCGTAAGCTCAAGAACGTGCAGCGAGATGACGAGTTCTGAATTTCGCGCACCAATAACACTTAATTTTAACATACATCTTCTTTAAAGCATCTTAATAACATCGCAAACAATATGCGTCCACCCCGCGCGCGTTGGCTGCGGACGAGCTTCCGACGTCAGAAATCGCTCTTGCTTTCTAGACTTAGCGATATCATTATTTAACTATTAACAATGACGTTATGTGTTTGCTAAGCCTCGCTGACGTGCCGTCAGAATTCGCCCAGCAATGCCCTCCGGACCCTGCAGCCATGCCTAGAGTACAGCGTCCAGTAGCAATCAACGCTTTCTTATGTCCATTAGCATTGCTCCGTGCTTACTGCTGTACTATGGACTCGGTGCAGCTGCACACAATGGTGAGCTTTGCCATGCATGTCACGCTCCGTGCAGCACGCAAAAGCATCCTCCTGCTGGCTGCCTGCAGTGACATGATGCAGCCCTTGATGAACAAACATGCTGGTAAGTAACACCACTAATGAGGCAACAACATGCCTTAGTGCACACTGCATGGGCGGTAAGTGCAGCACTTAGGCAAAAGCATACTTGCTCTAGCACCTATCAGCATTTCTCACATGCACGCTGTATATAACTGATATGTTCCCCGCCCACCGCCCTAGTATGACTGCTTTTGTGCATCTTTTGCATGCTTACACATGATGAGTCACAAAACTTGACTGATATGTCCCCCCCCCCCCGCCATAGTATGGCTGCTTCAGTGCATCTTTTGCATGCTTACACATGATGAGTCAGAAGACCGGAATGAATCTTTCAACAGCCTTGTCCTTTTGATCGCAGGTTATCCCCCACACCATATTTGTGCACACATCTTAGAGAACTGTCTTACCCATTGCATTGAGAATCCCGTTAGGTCAGGTTCAGTCTATGAGGACTTATTTCTAGCATTGGCACATTACAAATTGGTACAGTTCTTCATGCACATTTGAGGGTTAGTTCCTCACATATATTTGCATTAATGCAATGCAAGGTGCTGACATAACTATTTCTGCCTCTTGAGCTCAGCTAAAAGTCTTCAACATATGTATGCTTTCAGATTGATTAGTAGCATATAATTATGATGCACATAAAGTAACTTGGTAAAATGTACTCAAAACTTAAAATCCGGCGCCTTGGACATTATGATCCCCTTCTTTCCAAGGCGCCGAATTTTGGACGGCATGCACAGCATGCACAGCACGAGGCGCCGGGCGCTAACACGCTACCCTTGGGCACACTTTTTGTAACACTCAGTGTTACAGTACTTTATTCATTCCATGCTTGCGTGGAGTGTTCAATCCGAAGGCAGGGGTTTACCCCTCGGGGTGTCAGTTAACTCTCAGTTAACCGCAGGACCAGTGTTAATTAATTACAAATACTTTTCTCTCTCGTCACACTGGAAACCTAGGAAGTGACACACGGGAGCGGGCGCGTTGGGGCCCGCTCCCTCTGCCTTTGGCCACTACTTGGTGAGTAGTGCTCTGGCGTTCATCGCCTTGCAGGCGTTCATCGCCTTGGCTGGCGTCCAACGCTAGCGTAGTGCCTGCGTTCATCGCGGGTTTGTGAAGTGTTACACTGGCAGCGAAGCCAGGCCAAGGCAGGTTCTGACCCTGTCTCCTGGTCCTGCCCTCTGCATCATGGGTAAAGACAAGAGCACAGCCAGCAAAGAGGCCAAGCGTGCACATTCCAATGCTCAAGCTAAGGCCCATCTGAAGCGTGTTGAGAAGCGCAAGCGTGCTGTTTCCCGCAATGGTGCAGAGAGTGCAGGAGTTCACACCCCAGCTGTCCTTTTTCAAACTCCTCACACCTCTGGCCCCGTGCTTAACAATGATGATGATGATAATGCAACTCCTCGCGTGCACACGCAGGGTGAGATGTCAGGGCGTGAGGACACCGGAGAGGACGCTGGGCGTTCACAGTCCCCACCCGCTCCTACAACCACCGAGTTACACCGCGAGTTCCGCTCCTTCCGCGACGAGACCCGCCGTGGTCGTGAGGTGAGGCACGCGGCACGGCAGGATGGGGAGCTCGCCTTCTTGATTGCGGGTGCACTGTGTGATGGTCATTCAGCCTGTGCGCAGTTACTATCTGAGCACAGCCTTTTTCCCTCCCTTCCTCCCCATGTCCAGCACACATGCCAAGCTGTTGCTGCTGATGATGACCAACCGCAGGGTCTCGTTGCAGTCTTCGAACGCACGAGTGCGCGCGTGCAAGAGCTTGAGCAAGCGCTGCAGCAGCGCCCCACACAGCAGCAGCTGGCTGAGCTTGAGGCTGAGTATGGCCGCTTTCAGGGGCGCATCAACCGCTCTTTGAAGGACAAGGCGGACCAGCTTTCCCTACTCATGGACACCCTGCATGACATGCGCGTCAAGGGCACTCCAGCAGAAACCATCAAGGCCATGATGGTGGACTCTGTCAGCAATGGAGTCGCCCAGGTGAAGCAGGAACTCACAGCCCTGCACACCTCCCTCGCCACCAGCGGTGTCTGCAGCCAGGCATCAGAGTCTGAGGAGGAAGACGAGGAAGAGGGGGAGGCAGTCCCTGAGCAGCAGCTTGAGCAGCAGCCCGTGCAACAGCGTGTACAATTTGCACAGCAGCCTGCCATGCAGCCAGGACCTGCCCCTTCTGCACCGGCCCGGACCTCTTTCCCTGCGGTGGGTGGCTCTCCCAGTTATGCAAAGCACATGCCCAAACCTGCACCCTATTCTGGCTCAGATGATGTGGATGAGGCTTTGTTCACATTCGAGTCTTATTTGAGTGCAACTGGAGCTGTAAAGGACGCATGGCCTGTCATTGCCACACCCTTGCTTACTGGGGATGCTAGGAAAGCATGGATGGCAGTAGCTGTGCCCCTAAGGCAGCAGGGCATTGAGGCCACCTGGGACACTTTTTGCAAGAGCTTGCGTGATGCATTTGCCGCACCCAATAAGGAATTCCATGCCCGCATGCAGCTAAGGCGTGTTAAGCAGCTGGATAAGTCTGCTGTGGAGCATGTGCGGCGTGTGCGTGCTTTGATTGCCAGCATCGCCAGTGACCCACCCTCCATGCAAGAACAAATTCTTGCTCTGTATGATGGATTGCACCCAACTGTGCAGCAGAGAGCAACGGTGGATCCGCACACTGGAAAATTCTGGTCATCATTTGACGCACTTGCATCCTACATCATTGCCCTTGAAACTCAGACACCAAAGCCTGCCATACGCCCACCTGCATTTGGGCCCAAGCCCGTAAAATTTAAGAATGCTCGCCTGCATGCTATCTCTTCGCAGGCCAAGCAGGGTCGTAAGCCATCATGGCAACAAGTGCAGGGTGGTCAGCAGCGCGGTCAGCAGAGCGGCTTCCAAGCTGGCCAGCAAGCTGTTCAGCCAGGCGGCTATCAGGGCAAGGGTAGAGGCAACCCCAGCAAAAAGGCGCGCCAGTCTGGAGGCTCCCTTACTCTGTCTCCAGAAGAAGCTGCCCGCTGGCGGAGCTTCAAAGCTTTTGAGTCGCAGGAACGAAAATAGACCCCCAGCAGGCTAGGGCTGGGGAAGGTGCGCCTGCGATGTTGCAGCCTGAGAAACAACATTGTTATCCTCAGGACATTTATGAACCTGTTTTTGGTATACATGTAAACATGCAACATGTCCTGTCTAAAGAAGGCTGCATTTATCTTTCCTCACCTGAGGGACACAAGTCACTGCCTCTTAGTGCCTTTCTAGCCAGGGACATTGCTGGGCAAGATATCTTTTTAGGCACTCAACCTGAGTATTTAGCCACAGCTATCCAGCACTACCTTAAGTGCAAGAGCCACTCTAGCACAGCCATGTCAATGTGTGTGCTAGTAAATTGCAACCATGCGTTGTTTTCTGTTTGGAGGCCACTGCTCCTAGGCATGAGAAGAAAGCCTTGTAAAGGTTTGCCTGGGTATGCATTTTGGGTGGATGAAAAATCACCACCGGAAACTAATAGTGCCTGTTTAAAAAGTACAGGCTCACGTTCTATGGTCTTCAGTGGCTCAGCTAGTGGTACCTCAGCAAAAGTTTTATTAGATACGGGAGCATCACACTGCTTCCTTGATCAATCATTTGCTGAGCAAAATGGATTTGCCCTCCATCCTACAAATACCTCAGTGCAGCTAGCTGATGGCAGTGAAGCTACTGCATTGTTAAAATGTCATATCAGACTAAACCTCCACAGGCACATCAGTGATATTATCTGCTACATCTTAGATATGCAACAGCAGTTTGATGTGATCCTTGGAGAAAATTGGCTCAATAAATTTCGAGCCGATATTAGTTATGGCAGTAAGACGTGCACCGTTTATAAAAATGCTGCCAAGTTTGTGCTCAGGCCTATTAAAGATCAGACACACACCAGCTCTAGTAGCGTACACTCGCTCTTATTAAACGCTGTCCAAGCAAACAAACTGCAGCGCCATGGCTGTGCCCATTCATTTATGATCAAAGTGTCTGACTCTGGTTTAGACCCGAGCAATAGAGGAGATAACTCTGACACTCTCTCACCTGGAGTGCAGAAAATTATCAATGAATTCCAAGATTTAACTGAACCAAGAGAAACTTTACCTCCGGTGCGTGACACAGCACACACCATACAATTGGAACCTGGACACAAGCCTCCCTTCAGGCCAATCTACAGACTAAGTCCAATTGAGCTTAATGAAGTGGAGAAGCAGGTTTCCGAACTCTTAAAGCAGGGCCTTATTGAGCCAAGCTCGTCCCCGTACGGTGCCCCTGTGCTGTTTGTGACCAAGAAAGATGGGTCTCTGCGCATGTGTATTGACTATCGTGCGCTCAACAAGATCACCATCAAAAACAAGTATCCATTGCCACGCACGGACCAACTCCTTGACTCGCTGTCAGGAGCAAAAGTTTTCTCTAGTCTTGACCTATTGTCAGGCTACCATCAGATCAGAATCCCAGATGAAGACGTGCCTAAAACGGCATTTCGCACGCCTTTTGGTCATTATCAGTTCAAAGTTCTTAGCTTTGGCTTGACCAATGCACCGGCTACTTTCCAGGCTACAATGAACCACATCTTTAGACCCTACCTTAATAAATTTGTGGTGGTCTATATAGATGATATTTTGGTTTTCAGCAAGTCTCACGAGGAACATTTGGAGCACTTGCGTACTGTCATGCAAATATTACGTGACAACGATTTTAAAATCAAGCTCTCTCAATGTGAGTTTGAGAAGCCTGAAGTCAAATTTCTTGGCCATGTGGTCGGTGCTCATGGTGTGAAGGTGGACACAGATAAAGTGTCCGTGGTTCAAAAATGGCAACGGCCTCAAAATCTAAGCGCACTGCACTCGTTCTTGGGCTTGGCCCAATACTTTCGAAAGTTTATAAAGAATTTTTCAAAGATAGCCACGCCACTCACTAACCTAACCAAGAAGGATATGCCCTACACATGGGATGAGCAATGTGAAAAAGCTTTCCGCAAGCTTAAACATGCTCTCACCCATGCACCTGTTTTGGCTTTGCCAGATTTTTCTAAACCTTTCGAGGTAATTTGTGATGCCTCCATCGAAGGTATCGGGGCAGTCCTAATGCAGGAAGGCAGACCACTTGCCTACGAGAGTAGAAAGCTCCAACCTGCAGAGGTTCGCTACACCACAGGAGAGCAAGAACTCTTAGCTGTGGTGCATGCGTTAAAAACATGGCGTTGTTATCTTGAGGGTCCTACATTCACTGTGCTCACAGACCATAACCCTCTGGTCCATCTAAACTCGCAACCAAACCTCTCCCGTCGCCAAGCTCGGTGGGTAGAATACCTTCAGAGGTTCAGGTTTACTTGGTTGTACAAGCCGGGCAAGGATAATGCCGCTGCTGATGCACTCAGTCGGCATCCACCTGAGCAGGCTGAGTTATTTTCTGCAAATCTGGTTACGTTACTCTGCATGCAAACTCGCACTGGCAGACCCAGTGGAAAGCGTGCTGAGCCAGATTTTGAGTACGGTCCATCTATTCGACATAAAAGGAAAAGAGATCACACGCCCCAACCAGATGGTGGTGAGAATTTCTCTAACCTCGCCCACCGTGAGCGAAACACAGTGCAGTCCGAGGGATGCTTGGGTGACCCTGCGGCGTCCAATGCTGCGCGGCCTCCATCTCAAAGGGACAGCAGTGCTGTGACTGGAACGGCTCGGAGCGATCCAACCGCCGTCCCGGTGGACGACGTTCTGAGTGACGTCCGGCGTGCTTATAGCGAGGATCAGAAATTCAACAACCCCAAGTTCACAAAGAATTTGCTCTTTGAAAATGGATTTTGGTATCTTCAAGATGGACGTGTGGTTATCCCAAATGTCGACACGGTCAAGCGTGCCATCCTTCATGAATGCCACGACCCACCCTACTCTGGTCATGTTGGCACACTCAAGACCAAAAAGCTGGTTGAACGCTCTTTCTGGTGGCCCTCTCTTGATAAAGACGCACGGCAGTATGTGCAGACGTGCCACTCCTGCCAAGCTAACAAGGCAACCAACCAGAAAGTAACTGGTCTATTGAATCCCTTGCCCATTCCAGACGAGCCTTGGGAAAGTGTGAGTATGGATCTTATTATCCACTTGCCTCCAACCAAGGAAGGCCATGATGCCATCCTTGTTGTAGTTGACAGGCTCACAAAAATGACACACTTAATTCCCACAATAACCAAAGTCAATGCTGAAGGTTTGGCTCGGCTGTTCAGGGATTATGTATGGAAGCTTCATGGCTATCCTAAACATATTGTCACTGATAGGGATTCACGGTTCACCAGCATCTTTTGGCAAGAACTTCAAAAATACTGCGGCATGCAGGGACATAAATCAACCTCTTTCCATCCTCAGTCAGATGGTCAAACTGAACGCATGAACAGAGTGCTCGAGGATATGTTGAGGCACTATGTAAGCCCTCTTCAAGATGATTGGGATGATCATCTAGCAACCGCCGAGTTTGCTATTAATTATTCATACCAGGAGTCCGTTAAAAACACTCCTTTTCGCCTTAATAGTGGGCGTGATCCTCGAACACCTCTGTCATGGGGGTCGAAAGTTCCATCTAAAGTTCCCGCTGTGGACGATTTCATCACTAACCTCAGGAAAAATCTGGAATCTGCAAAAGAAGCCTTGCAAGCTGCCCAGCAGCGCCAGAAACATTACGCTGATACAAAGCGTAGACCAGCCCACTTTTCCATTGGTGATGAAGTCATGTTAAGCACTCAAAACTTGAAGCTCAGGCTACCCGGTACGCCCAAACTCATGCCAAAATGGGTCGGCCCTCTAAAAGTGATTGAGCGCGTCAATCAGGTAGCCTACCGACTGGAGCTTCCCCCTACGCTGCGAATACATGACGTATTCCACGTCTCCTTGCTCAAGCCTTATCGCAGTGACGGGCGTACCCAACCACCTCCTTTTTCTTTCACACTGGATGGTGAAGAATTTTTCCGTGTTGAACGGATCGTGTCACACCGTGTGCGTATGGTCACCACGCGCAAGGCCACTAAAAACAGGCCTAAGGTGCAGAAGCCTCTCCTTGAATACTTAGTCAAATGGGAAGGCTATTCTGAAATCCATAACACATGGGAGCCCGAGTATATTCTGCGGGAAAACACGCTCACAGAACAAATACTTGAGGCTTATAAAGACTACATGAATCTGCCCCTTCATTAGTCTTGACAGATGAATCTATGCCGGCAGGTCATCTGAGGCACACACTTCGAAAAGTAGCGTTGTGTGCTAGCGCTTCGAAAAGTAGCGTTGCGCTTATGCCTTTGCGGGGTGCTCATGCACTCATCACCGAAGTACAAGGTGTCCGCTTGCAAAGTGCCTTATTTTTCTCAAAGTTTGGGGTGGCCTCCTAAACTTCTTGGGTCCATATGAGCTTTGGCCTGATCACCCAAAGCATCATACCTTCATGCTTTGCATGCTTTGCACACGGGTGATTCTGTGTGCACATGCACATGGAGTGACCCGCACTCAACACTTATTCATCTTACGCACTTTGCACATTTCTCTTGTAGTACACTCCCACGGTTTCTTCACCCGAGGACGGGTTCTTTTCCGGGGGGGGGGGGCAGTGTAACACTCAGTGTTACAGTACTTTATTCATTCCATGCTTGCGTGGAGTGTTCAATCCGAAGGCAGGGGTTTACCCCTCGGGGTGTCAGTTAACTCTCAGTTAACCGCAGGACCAGTGTTAATTAATTACAAATACTTTTCTCTCTCGTCACACTGGAAACCTAGGAAGTGACACACGGGAGCGGGCGCGTTGGGGCCCGCTCCCTCTGCCTTTGGCCACTACTTGGTGAGTAGTGCTCTGGCGTTCATCGCCTTGCAGGCGTTCATCGCCTTGGCTGGCGTCCAACGCTAGCGTAGTGCCTGCGTTCATCGCGGGTTTGTGAAGTGTTACACTTTTCATCACACTTTTTTTACCTCGCCGAAATTGCCTTCTGAACTTACAGTGGGATTAAGTAAACTATAGTTAAGCGCTTTGAGCGCTTGTAAGCTCAAGAACGTGCAGCGAGATGATGAGTTCCAAAATTTGCGCACCAATGACGCTTAAATTTAACATACATCTAAATTAAATTATTTTCTTAACATTGTTAACAATTCACGTCCACCCCGCACGCATTGGCTGCGGACGAGCTTCTGACGTCAGAATTCGCTTTTGCTTTGCAGACGTAGCGATAACAACATGTAATTATTAACAATGACGTAATGCGTTTGCTAAACCTCGCTGATGTGCCGTCAGAATTCGCCAAGCACTGCCCTCCGGACCCTACAGCCATGCCTATCCCTGGAGTGCAACGTCCAAAAGCAATCAACACTTTGTTTTGCTCGTGATTACAGATCCTCTTGATGCGTTAAAGTTTAATATTATATACATGCGAGGATAAAGTGTTGGCATCATCACTTTGGCGCGTAGTCTAGTGCAATGAGCATCTCGTTGAAACATAGGGGACCTGGATTCGATTCCCACCTTCGAACCTGTTTTTGTCGCATCACAACCTTTGCCTTGAGCCCGAGCACTTAGGCATAAATTGCACTTGCTCTACCTTCAAAACTTAGGCATATGTTGCACTTGTTCTTCTTTTAGCACTTGGGAATTTGTTGCACTTGCTCTACTTTCAACACTTATCGTTTTTGTGCACATCACTTGCACTTTTGCACAAATGAGGTTTAATTATGTCTCCCCTTTCCCCCCTACACAAAGTCTTGAAAATATTTTGCATTTAAAAGTTACCAAGCTTGCAATAGCTAGGCATTTGCCACAAAAGGCCAACTGTGTGCTAAACGTGCTCTATGGCAAACATGCAGCTCAAAGTGCTTTCTTGCCATATGCACATTCTTCTTTAATGATCAACAAGCAAAAGCCACGCTTGTGGCAATCCTGCAGCCTTCACCTGAAATAATTGCAACATATGACATACATAATCATATGAATTAATAACAATCTGAAAATAACAATCTGAAACAAACCCGGCGCCTTGGTCCGCCCTAATCCCACTCTTTCCAAGGCGCCGAATTTTAGCGGCCTACACAGCATGTACAGCACGAGGCGCCGGCCTTAGCCTTTGACCCTATATCCCTCTTTTTCACACTTCTATGTTTGCTGCCCTTCAAAGTTGCTCATTACTCGTTGAAAACACTCGTCATCATGTGTAAGCATGCAAAAGATGCACTGAAGCAGCCATACTAGGGCGGGGGGCGGGGGAAAAAGCAGTCAAGTCTTGTGACTCACCATGTGTAAGCATGCAAAAGATGCACTGAAGCAGCATACTAGGGCGGGGGGCGGGGAGCATATCAGTCAAGTATTGTGACTCATCATGTGTAAGCATGCAAAAGATGCACTGAAGCAGCCATACTAGGGCGGGGGGCGGGGAACATATCAGTTATATACAGCGTGCATGTGAGAAGTGCCGATAGGTGCTACAGCAAGCATGTTTTTGCCTAAGTGCTGGACTTAACGCCCATGTAGTGTACACTAAAGCATGCAGTTGCCTCATCAGTGGTTTTACTTACCAGCATGTTCGTCCATCAAGGGCTGCATCATGTCACTGCAAGCAGCCATCAGGAGGATGCTTGTGCGTGCTGCAAGAAGCGTGACATGCATGGCAAAGCTCACCATTGTGTGCAGCAGCACCATGTCCATAGGACAGCAGTAAGCATGGAGCAATGCTTATAGACATAAGAAAGCTGTTGATTGCTACTGGACGCTGTACTCCAGGCATGGCTGCAGGGTCCGGAGGGCAGTGCTAGGCGAACTTTGACGGCACATCAGCGAGGCTTAGCAAACATCTAATGTAATATTTAAAAGTTTAAAAATGCCATCGCCATGTCTGAGAGCAAGTGCAATTTCTGACGTCAGAATCTCGTCCGCAGCCATCGAGTGCGGGGTGGACGTGGATTGTTTGCAATGTAAAAAACATGTTACAAAGAAGTTGGCTTAGTAGTCCAAGGCGCGGCTGTGATAAAGCTGTGCTTTCTCTGCTACGCGTATGTAAGTTAGCAGCAGGGATGTCAGCGTGTCCCTGTTACAAATTAATTATCACTGATTGATAATTATATTTCGCGAGAACAGTTTAAAGCGTTGCAAGGAACGTGTAATGAACTTCCTTCGTACATACACCTCGATAGAATGCAATGTCAATTTAGCAGCGCTTATGAATTTATTGCGATAAGCTAAGGGCTCAGTAGACGGCTCTGTGGTGTAGTCGCTTTACTTTTTAAGAAATTTCTGGATGTTCCTGTGCTCGCGAGTTTTTCTATGCCTTTTCAATAATGCTTTTGAATGAATTATCACTGATTGAAAAGCATATTTTGCGAGAACAGTTTAAAGTATTGCAAGGAACGTATAATTAACTTCCGTCGTACATACACCTTGCTGCTATATTAAAGCTCTCGATAGAATGCAATGTCAATTTAGAAGCACTTAAAATTTTACGATAACTTTAGGGCTCAATTGACGGCTCTGTAATGTAGTCGCTTTACTTTCTGGGTGTTCCTGTGCTCGCGGATCCTTGCAGGCAATTTCGATAATGCTTTTGAATTTATGCTCGGTTTTCTGGAGAATTTTGCGGAGGATCAAAAAGTATCACACTTTCAGAGTGAACAGGCGTCTTAAGCTAGCTGCGGCGCTTACTAGGGTTTTCACAGAGCTCGCTGCGCTCGCTAGCCTTGTAAACAGAGCTCGCTGCACTCGCTAGCCTTGTAAAAAGCTTTAAAGTTGCGCGCCTTGGAAGAATATGTTTGTAAAGTTTAAGCGTCATTGGTGCGCGGAATGTGAAATTCGTTATTTCACTGCACGTTCTTGACCATGCGAGTGCTTGAAGTGCTTTAATATAATGCATTTTATGCCGTTATAAATTAATAAAGTGATTTCGGCGTGGTCGAAAAAGATTGAAAAAGAGTAAATATGGGTACTAGGTGAAGGCCGGCGCCTCGTGCTGTGCATGCTGTGTATGCTGCCTAAATTCGGCTCCTTGGAAAGAAGGGGATTCAAATGTCCAAGGCGCCGGGTATTTTCAGTTTTGAGCACATTTTATGAATTCACTTAGGCGGCGTTCACACTCGGCTCGGCTTGGTTCAGAAACTCAGTTTCCGAGAATTTCAAAACCCCAATTTTCTTCATAGTGCCGAGTTTGCTTTTTTAGTGAGAAGCGTTGCCATAGTTTTTGTTTCCAAGATTTGCAATGTTTTGGTGGATTTCAGAGTTTTTAAGAGTTTCTGAGCCGAGCTCCGTTCACACTGGCTCGGCTCGGCTCATTTTCCACCTGAGTTTCCACTGCTCACTACACATTTTGATACTGTATGCTCCAAGTCCCATACCATCAGGCGTGCCAAATGTAAGCCCTTGATGTACGCTGGGAGCAGGTGCTGTGGATGTGCATGCCTGTGCAGGCATCTCCAGGGGATGCCTACCCTCTAGGAACTTGTAAAAGCACCCTCATCTGTGCTTTCCAAGCCCAGAGCTGGATGTGTACTTTCCTGCTGCATGGAGGGAAAGCATGCTGGGGGAGACCTGTGGAGGAGGTTGCATGCACAGAATACCAAGGTAACCAACGCATACATAGTACCGCCAGCACCGCTGGAGCACTGACCGCATGTGCTGGGTAGTGGCAAGGTTGAGGGCTAGGCACCACTGATGCACAAAGCTTCAAATAATCAGGACTCACTTGGTAACCTGTTGCGCTTCATCCCTGCTTGCTGCCTTCTTCAGGCCAGAAAATACTCAGGACAACGAATTCCAACAAACGATTGATGCAGAAGGGTACTATAGAAGCCCAGCAATCATCATGAGTTTTGTCAGAAGTGAGCCGGGGGGGGGGGGGGCCTGGCTGGATTTACTAGTTTTCACGAGTTTCTGAGCCGAGCCGAGCCAGTGTGAACGCCCTCGGCTAGGCTGAAAAAACTAATAAATCCGGCCGAGCCGAGCTAGTGTGAACGCCGCCTTATGTGCATTAATTATGATATGCTTGCAATCATGTTGATACGTGTGTTGAAGGCTTTAAGTTGAGCTCAAGAGGCACAATTAGTTATGTTTGCATCTTGCATTGCATTTGTGAAGAACTAACCCGCAAGCAAATGTGCATGAAGAACTGTATCAATCTGTAATGTACCAATGCTAGAAATCAGCCCTCATAGACTGAACTTGACCTAACAAGATTCTGAATGCAATGGGTTAGACAGTTCTCTAAGCCGTGTGCACAAAGATGGTGTGGGGGAGAACCTGCAGACAAAAGGAAAAGGCAGTTAAACAGGTACCTTAAGTCTTGTGACTCATCATGCATAAGCATGCAAAAGATGCCCTGAAGCAGACATACTAGGGCTGGGGGCGGGGAACATATCAGCTAAGTCTTGTGACTCATCATGCGTAAGCGTGCAAAACATGCACTGAAGCAGCCATACTAGGGCGGGGGGCGGGTGTAACAGGCAAAGGGCCAGCAGGGCGCCGTACCTTGACTGTGTGTGTGTGTTTCCCGTGGTATCCGAGTAGTAGCAGAGGGGGCTCCCGTCGCGCCCGTCTCCGTGAGCTGCTACCTAGCGTCCCTCTATAATATAATTATAAAAGAACTCCTGAAATCAGCTCCCCGGGGGTAATATACCCCTGCTACAAAGTGTCTTAGAAACATAGATCATACATGTAAATGTATTCCCTATGCCCGGTACTCTAAGGCACAAGATACATGTAACAATGATTGTTACATTGCCCCCCCCCTCGATGAAAACCCGTCCCCGGGTTTGTACCAAGAGAGTAAAACTTTTCAAAAGTATGAAAAATGGATAAGGGAACCTTTGTGTCTTGAGCAGATGATCAGTCTGTCTTGAAAGCAGCAAAGGCAAAATTTCCCGCATTTTTCTGAAAAGTGTGAGTGTATAAATGTTGCAATCATGAATACACATAACAGGCTCTGTTTCAGGCTCTGTTACTTCAAATAAGACAGTGTCTTATCTGGTCATATGACCATCATGAAATGAAAATAAAGACAAGGAGAATTATCGGGGCAAGAATTCTTCCTTGTAGGCGCAGAGTAATTCAGCTGTTAGTGTATCCTCTAACAGGATTGACTCTGGCTCCCACGTGTTATGGTCCCATGAATAACCTTCCCATTTAATGAGATATTCATAGACAGCTTTCTGCTTCTTTGGTCTATGCTTAGAAGCCTGTCTGGTGGTGACCATGCGAACGCGGTGGGATACAATGCGTTCTACACGAAAATATTCTTCACCATCCACTATGAAAGATAGGGGAGGTGGTTGGGTACGCCCATCTCTGTAATACTTCTTAAGAAGTGAAACATGAAAAACATCATGTATTCGGAGATTGGCGGGCAGCTCAAGTCTATATGCCACATCATTGATTTGCTCAACGACTTTAAGAGGACCAATCCACTTTGGCAAGAGCTTAGGTGTACCAGGCAACCTAAGTCTGACATTCTTTGAGCTGAGTAGAACTTCATCACCAATTGAGAACTCAACATGCCTTCTTTTCTTATCAGCAAAGGCTTTTTGCCTTTGTTGTGCAGCTTGGAGAGCTTCTTTAGCATCTCTCAAACCTTGTTGCATGTTTGTGATGAAAGTTTCTACCGTAGGAACTTTTGAGGACGTTTTGATTGTCCAGGAAAGAGGAGTTTGGGGGTCCCTCCCGTAATTCAAACGAAACGGGGTAGTTTTGGTAGACTCATGATAGGAATTATTGATAGCAAACTCAGCCATAGCTAAGTATGTATCCCAGTCGTCCTGTTGCGGACTGACATAATTTCGTATCATGTCTTCCAGAACCCTGTTCACTCTTTCCGTTTGTCCATCCGACTGTGGATGGAAAGAAGAGGATTTGTAACTTTTAATGTCACAACCCTTCAAGAGTTCCTTCCAGAAATTGCTGGTGAATTTTGCATCCCTGTCAGACACAATATTCTTTGGGTAGCCATGATGTACAAACACATGGTCCCTATTTAGTTGAGCAACTCCCTGAGCTGAAACAGTGGTGGTGGTGGGCATGATATGCGTCATTTTTGTAAGACGTTCAACAACCACAAAGATGGCATCATGGCCCTCCTTTGTTTTTGGAAGTTGAATTATAAAATCCATGCTCACACTTTCCCACGGCTCAGAGGGTATTGGTAGAGGGGTTAAAAGTCCCCCAGGTTTTTGGTTTCCAGTTTTATTTAACTGGCATTGGGGGCACGTTGGGCGAAACGTCGAACGTCAGATCCAATGGTGGGCCACCAAAAACTTCTCTCTACCATATGCTGAGTTTTTAGAGATCCTACATGTCTTATGCACATGGGTGCGTGGTTTACATGTATGATGGCGTTTTTGACGACATCTAGATTAGGGATCGCTAAACGCTCATCCTTTGTGTACCACCAACCATTCTTGTTAGTTAGCTTTGAAGTGAACCACTCCCTTGAAAACTTTGGGTCCTCTTTATATGCCCGCCGGACTGCACCTAAGACGTCAGCCACCTCCAGTCCGGTGTGCAAACTAATCTCAGGCAAGCCAGTCACAGCCTCTGTAGGAGAGGGATTGTTCGCATGCCGCCTCGCGTTCCTCCCCCCCCCCAGAAGAATCTGTGTTTTGCTCAAGAGGATCCGAGTCTTCTCTCTCATTTAGGGTAGGTGATGGCACTAAAGGAAAAGAGGTATCTCTTTTACGTTTGTTTTGCTTCGGCAAGCATTGTTGTACTGTATGCATTGGTTGTTGCGGCTTTTGCCCTCTGCTGCGAGTTTGCATTGCTAGAAGGAGCACCAGGTTAGCATAGTTTATTTGAGTTTGCCCATGCGGAGGATTCCGACTTAGAGGGTCAGCCATATTTTCTTTGCCTGGTCTGTAAAGCCACTTGAACTTAAACCTCTGCAAATACTCTGACCAACGCACTTGGCGTCGAGAGAGATTGGGTTGAGTATTTAAGTATACCAATGGATTATGATCCGTAATAACAGTAAACATTGGGCCTTCCAAACAGCATCGCCATGTCTTTAAAGCATGTACTACAGCCAAAAGCTCTTGCTCTCCTGTGGTGTAGTTTCTTTCTGCTGGAATGAGCTTACGGCTTTCAAAAGCCAAAGGTCTTTCTTCTTGCAAAAGCACTGCTCCTAAACCTTCAATTGATGCGTCACATATGACCTCAAAGGGTTTAGTAAAATCCGGTAAGGAAAGTACTGGAGCATGAGTAAGTGCATGTTTGACTTGCTCAAATGCTGTTTGGCAAAGTTCAGACCATTCATAAGGCACATCCTTTTTGGTGAGGTTCGTAAGAGATGCAACTATTTTAGAAAAATTTCGAATGAATTTTCTAAAGTAAGTCGCTAAATCTACAAACGATCTCAAAGCAGAAAGGTGCTTTGGAACGGGCCAGTTGGTAACTACTTCAGTTTTTGCAGGGTCTACCTTCACACCATCTGCACCCACAATATGTCCCAAGAACTTAACTTCAGGATTTTCAAATTCACATTTGGAAAGTTTTTTGTTGAATTTGTTTTCACGTAAAACTTCCAGAACTTGTTGCAAATGTTGCACGTGTTCAGCTTGTGATTTGCTAAAAATTAGAATGTCATCAATATAGACCACAACAAACTTGTTGAGGAAAGGTCTAAAGAGATCATTCATTGCAGCCTGAAAAGTTGCAGGGGCATTGGTCAATCCGAAGCTTAAAACTTTGAATTGATAATGACCAAATGGGGTTCGAAAGGCAGTTTTAGGAATGTCTTCCGGTGTGATTCGAATTTGGTGGTAGCCAGATTGCAAATCTAAACTTGTAAACACTTTGGCTACAGCTAGGGAGTCTAAGAGTGATCTGTACAAGGTAGTGGGTACTTATTCTTCACAGTTATTTTGTCAAGTGCCCGATAGTCAATGCACATTCGCAAAGAACCATCCTTTTTGGCTACAAACAACACCGGTGCACCATATGGAGAAGAGCTTGGCTCAATTAATCCATGCTTGAGCAACTCCTTAACCTGTTTCTCTACCTCAGCTAGCTCTAATGGGCTAAGCCTGAAAATAGGGCGGAAAGGAGGTTTATGCCCAGGCTCCAAAGGAATGGTATGTCCAATGTTTCGTACAGGTGGAAGTGAGTCACGTGATTTAAACACATCTTGATATTCATCCAAGAGTTTTTGAACCACAGGTGAGGGCTTTTCAGAATTTTCTGAAACATTCCAGAGTCTGAGACCTTTATCATGAATGATTTTTCACATCCCTGCCTTGCAAGCCTTTTTACTTGCACTGCATTTAGCAACAAAGAATTTATACTCTGTTTACTAGTTGTGGTCTGACTGGATTGCCTAACAGGTAGAAGTACTTGTTTTTTGGCTATTTCCGACAATGCAACTCTTGGTTTTATAATCCAAAAGAGCATTGGTTTTCTGAAGCCAAGTGTCACCCAAGATCACATCATACTGTTGCTGCATGTCTAGGACAAAGCAAGAGACTTCACTGATGTGTCCTTGAATTTTGACTCGAACATTTGTTAGCATGGAAGCTGAAGCACTTGTCCCATCAGCTAGCCTAACAGATGTTTTTGTAGGGTGGCGGGCGAAGCCATGGTGCATTGCAAATGTAGAATCCACAAAACAATGAGAAGCACCACTATCTATTAAGATAGAAGCAGGTGCTCCGCTTGCAAGACCTTGAAAAGTCATGACAGGAGAGTTTGTTCCTAAAGAATCTAAATTTGCGGAAGTTTCTTCAGGTTGAGCAGATTCATCTACCCAAAAAGCATACCCAGGAATACCTGGACATGGAACTCTTGTCATGCCTGCCAATAGTGGTCTCCATTTTGTGGCAAACAAAGCATGGTTAGCCTGAACTAGCACATAAAGTGAAGTGGCAGATTTTGCTTTGCTTTTGGAATCCAAAAAATGCTGCACCGCCTGAGCAAAATGTTCAGGTGGAGTGGCTAACAGAACACTGGAGCCACCAATGTCTTTGGCCAGATAGTCACTCAAAAGAATGGAGGAGAATTTACCTGTACATGATGAAATTCGCACAAAGCCATCAGGAGAAAATACCTCAGATGCAGAGAACGACCCTTTTAAACAAGGCCATGCAATGTCTGGGGGTCCAGGTAATGCCTCATGCACTTCCTGCTCCTGTTTGTACTCTCCTGCATTACACCGTGGTCTAGCCTCCACGGACATTATTCCCCCTCCTTCTTCTGCTTCTTGCTTTGCTTCCTTTCCTGCCTATCCACAGCCAAGGCAGCCTGGATTGCAGCTTGTAGCTGAGCAGCTGACACCAGTTGCTCACCGTTGCTGTTCGGCTTCCTCCTCTTCTTTTGGCCTTCCTTCTTCCTCTTGTCCTCCCTCGCCTGCAGGGCTGCCTCCTTAGAAGGGTACGGTTTGCCCTGGGTGTTCTTACCGAAGGACTGTGAAGCAGAAAGAGCAGCAACACGCGGAGTATTGCGTGAGAAGTGCTTGCGGTTCATGCGGGACACAGCATTGAGATCCTTGCCATGCATTTCCACAGTGATAAGGTGGTTTGCCAATGCATCAAAGTCAGTCCAAAATCGGCCCGTATGAGGGTCAATCGCTGTCCTATCTTTCAGAGCAGGGTTCAAGCCGTTGAAGAAAAACATGAGCAGGTCCACAGCACATGGGGGTGCAGGACCACATTTCGTGACCAAAGTGCGCACATGTCGTACATAGTCTTTTGCAGAGTGTGTACCCTGTTTGACCTGGTGTAGTTCTGTGCGTGCTTTGATGCGCTTGTCTGGTGCAGCGAATGCATCAAGCAAGCATTTGCAGACCATGTCCCATGTGAGTGCATCAGGAGAGTGCGCAGTTGCAGTTGCCATGTATGCAGACTTGGCCTTGCCTGACAGCAGGGTCAAAACCATTTTGGGCCATTGCATGCGGTCACAGCCAGTGGACTCAAAGTAAGTTTCAAGTGTGAACAAAGCTTCATCTACATCTTCCTCACCTGAGAAAGCGGCAGGCTTAGTCATCTTGAAACCCTTTGCACTGCTCACCTTTTTGTCCTCTTGCTCTGATTCCTCCTCAGAAGAGGTGTCAGCAGGGGGAGCAGAGGGAGCAGAGGGGCCAGGGCCTGCTGCAGCTGTGTGCACCTTGGGGATGATGTTATCCAGGATGAAGCTCTGTAATGCCCCCATGCTGCTGGCCAACTCTTGGGACAGCACGAGCTTAAGAGTCTCCTTCTGAAACCCATCCTGCTGCTTGAGCATGGTCTGCAACACATCGGGCTTGATGATGAGAGTCCTCACATCCGCCACCGCGGACTGCAACCCTTCCAGTTCCCTGGCGTGGTCCCGCAACGTACCCTGAGCAGCGTGGATCTTGTCTTGATTCCTCAAGATATCATTTATCGCCTTATCCATGCGCTGGACAACAGAGTCCAGTGCCTGCTGGGTTGGTTGCTGGGCAAGCTGAGTCTTGAGGTCCTGGAACTCCCCCGTCAGGGCAGCCAGCTGGGCCTGCAGGACAGTACCATGCAAGGGATGCAAACCAAACAAAGTTTGTTGGCATGCATGGTAAAATCTGGGTGGGAGAGCCATAAGCACATCACTATGCTGCAACAGTTTGGCAGCTGCTTGTGGGTCTCCATTCCCTAGCACTCGCATCAGATGTCGCATCATCACTGGGTGTTGAGAGGCAAAAGCGCGCACCTCTAATGGGCGATTGGGCTTCGCAGTGGAAGGGTTCGCAGCGGGGGCTGGTTCCTGTGATGGGCGCGCATCCTCGACCGTCTCTTCCTGCTCGCTCGCAGCTGCCCCTGCACCCGCTTTCTCCGCTTCCGCCGCTTGTGCCTTGCGCTTCTCTTTCTTTCCCGGAGTGGTCATGATGCTGCACGAATGCAAATGGAATAAAGCGAAGTTACAAAGCTTGTAACTCCAAGTGCACTTCTCGTTGCCAAGAGCGCACAACGTCTTGATTGCTCAAGCGCGTGTGATGCCTTGTGTTTGCACACAATGCAGGCGTGCTAGCAAAGCTAGGAGGCAAGCCTCTGGCTGACGGGAGAAAAATTTCTTGCACGGCAACCCCACAGTTTCGCGTGTTGGACTGATATCTTCCCGTGGTATCCCCTGGTCCGAACAGAGTCGAACCGGCTTCGCTTCCAATGTAACAGGCAAAGGGCCAGCAGGGCGCCGTACCTTGTCTGTGTGTGTGTTTCCCGTGGTATCCGAGTAGTAGCAGAGGGGGCTCCCGTCGCGCCCGTCTCCGTGAGCTGCTACCTAGCGTCCCTCTATAATATAATTATAAAAGAACTCCTGAAATCAGCTCCCCGGGGGTAATATACCCCTGCCACAAAGTGTCTTAGAAACATAGATCATACATGTAAATGTATTCCCTATGCCCGGTACTCTAAGGCACAAGATACATGTAACAATGATTGTTACAGCGGGGAACGTGTCAGTCAAGTCTTGTGACTCATCATGTGTAAGTATGCAAAAGATGCACTGAAGCAGCCATACTAGGGCAGGGGACGGGAAACATTTCAGACAAGTCTTGTGACTCATCATGTGTAAGCGTGCAAAAGAAGCACTGAAGCAGCCATACTAGGGCAGGGGGCGGGGAACATATCAGTTATACACAGCGTGCATGTGAGAAGTGCTGATAGGTGCTAGAGCAAGCGTGCTTTTTCCTAAGTGCTGCACTTACCCCCCGTGCAATGTACCCTTAGGCATGCAGTTGCCTCATCAGTAGTTTCTATTACCAACATGTTTGTTCATCACGGGTTGCGTGATATGCATGGCAGACTCACCATTGTGTGTAGCAGCACTGAGTACATCAGTAAGCATGTAGCAATGCTAATGGACATAACAAAGTGTTGATTGCTACTGGACGCTGCACTCCAGGCATGGCTGCAGGGTCCGGAGGGCAGTGCTGGGCGAATTCTGTCGGCATATCAGCGACGCTTAGCAAAAATATAACTTTATCTTTTATACTAAAAAAATTTCATCGCTTGGTATGGAAAGCAAGAGCAATTTCTGACGTCAGAAGCTCGTCCGCAGCCAATGCGTGCGGGTGGACGCGGATTGTTTGAAATGTTAAATATATATTTTAAACAAGATGTATATTAAATATAAGTGCCATTGGTGCGCGAAACTTTAAATTCGTCATCTCGCTGCACGTTCTTGAGCTTACGAGTGCTCAAAGCGCTTTTATATAGTTCAATTTATACCGTTGTAAGTTGAGAAAGCGATTTCGGCGAGTCCAAAAAAGAGTGAAAAGTGAATGACGTAGTGGTATAGGCTAAGGCCGGCGCCTCGTGCTGTGCATGCTATGTATGCTGCCTAAATTCGGCGCCTTGGAAAGAGGTGGATCTAATGGTCCAAGGCGCCTGGTTATTTACAGTCTAGGGATTCGGCTTAATGCAATGGGTAAGACAGTTCTCTAAGACCTTGGGGGATAAGCTGCACACAAAAGAACAAGGCAGTCGGACAGATTCCTGAAGTCTTGTAACTCGTTATGCGTAAGCATGCACAAGATGCTGTGAAGCAGCCATACTAGGGCGGAGGGCGGGGAACATAGCATTTAAGTCTACTGACTCATCATGTGTAAGCATGCAAAAGATGCACTAAAGCAGCCATACTAGGGCGGGGGGTGGGGAACAAATCAGTTCTATACAGCGTGCATGTGAGAAGTGTTAATAGGTGCTAGAGCAAGCGTGCTTTTGCCTAAATGTTGCAATAACTGCCCATGCAGTGTACACTAAGGCATGCAGTTGCCTCATCAGTGGTTTCAATTGCCGGCATGTTTGTCAATCAAGGGCAGTATCATGTCACTGCAGGCAGCAAGCATGAGGATGCTTGTGCGTGCTGCACAGAGCATGACATGCATGGCAAGGCTCACCATTGTGTGCAGCAGCACCGAATCCATAGAATAGCAGTAAGCACGGAGCAATGCTGATGGACATAACAAAGTGTTGATTGCTTTTGGACGGTCCACTCCAGGGATAGGCATGGCTGCAGGGTCCAGAGGGCAGTGCAGGGTGAAGTCTGACGGCACATCAGCGAGGTTTAGCAAACGCATTACGTCATTGTTAATAGTTTAAGAATGTTATCGCTACGTCTGCAAAGCTAGAGCGAGTTCTGACGTCAGAACCTCGTCCGCAGCTAATGCGTGCGGAGTGGAAGTAGACTATTTGCGATGTTAAAAACATGTTTTAAATAAGACGTATGTTAAATTTAAGCGTCATTGGTGCGCAAATTTCGGAACTCATCATCTCACTGCACGTTCTTGAGCTTACGAGTGCTCAAAGCGCTTTAATATGGTTTACTTTATGCCGCTGTAAGTTAAGAAAGCGATTTCGGCGAGGTCAAAAAAAGAGTGAAAAAGAGTGCCTTAGGGTACTAGGTTAAAGCCGGCGCCTCGTGCTGTGCATGCTGTGTATGCTGCCTAAATTCGGCGCCTTGGAAAGAGAGGGATTTTATGGGACCAAGGCGCCGGATTATTTAAGATTGTTATTTATTTATATGATTATATGTTTATTTCAATTATTCCAGGTGAACACTAGACTCTAAGAGGGTTGCCACAAGCGTGGCTTTTGCTTGTTGAACAAACGAGGAATGCGCATATGACAAGAAAGCACTATAGGCATACCTGGAACTGCACGTTTGCCTTTTGTAGAGCATATTAAGCACACAAGGCTCTCCACGGGGGCCCGTGTGTGTCACCTTACGGGGGCCCGTACGGGGGGGGGTTGTGCAGTAGGGAGTGTTTTCAAGACACAGTGTGTAGGGGCGGAGGGGGGGAGACGTAAGTAAACCTCATTTGTGCAGAAGTGCAAGTGATGCGCACATAAACGTTAAGTGCTGAAAGTAGAGCAAGTGCAACAAATTCCCAAGTGCTGAAAGAAGAACAAGTGCAACAGAAGCCTAAGTGTTGAAGGTAGAGCAAGTGCAATTATGCCTAAGTGCTCATAGTGGAGCAAGTGCAAATCATGCCTAAGTGCTGAAAGTAGAACAAGTGCAACATATGCCTAAGTGTTGAAGGTAAAGCAAGTGCAATTATGCCTAAGTGCTCATAGTGGAGCAAGTGATGCCTGAGTGTTGACAGTAGAGCAAGTGTAAATTATGCCTAAGTGCTCATAGTATAGCAAGTGCAAATTATGCCTAAGTGCTCGTAGTAGAGCAAGTGCAAATTATGCCAAGTGCTCGCGCTCAAGGCAGAGGTTGTGATGCGACAAAAAAAGGTTCGAAGGTGGGAATCGAACCTAGGTCCCCTATGTTTCAATGAGATGCTCATTGCACTAGACTACGCGCCAAAGTGATTATGCCAGGAATCCATTCTCGCATGTATATAATATTAAACATAAACGCATCAAGAAGATCTGTAATCATGAGCAAAACAAAGTGTTGATTGCTTTTGGACGTTGCACTCCAGGGATAGGCATGGCTGTAGGGTCCGGAGGGCAGTGCAGGGCGAATTCTGACGGCAAATTAGCGAGGTTTAGCAAACGCATTACGTCATTGTTAATAATTTAATGTTGTTATCGCTACGTCTGCAAAGCAAAAGCGAATTCTGACGTCAGAAGCTCGTCCGCAGCCAATGCGTGCGGGTTGGACGTGGATGCAATTTTAAAAACATAATTTAAAGAAGATGTATGTTAAATTTAAGCGTCATTGGTGCGCAAATTTCGGAACTCATCATCTCGCTGCACGTTCTTGAGCTTACGAGCGCTCAAAGCGCTTTACTATTGTTTACTTACTGCCGCTTTATGTTCAGAAGGCGATTTCGGCGAGTTAAAAAAAAGTGTGATGAAAAGTGTGCCCAAGGGTAGCGTGTTAGCGCGCGGCGCCTCGTGCTGTGCATGCTGTGCATGGCGTTCAAAATTCAGCGCCTTGGAAAGAAGGGGATCATTATGTGCTATAGGGTTTAGTCCTTGTGCTATAGGGTTTAGTCCTTGCGCCGGATATTTAAAGTTATGGGTACATTTTATCAATTAACTTTGTGTGCATCATTTATCATGCTTGTAAATCATCCGAAAGGTTACATGTGTCAAAGGCATCATATTGAGCGTTCAAGTTGAGCAAGAGGCAGAAATAGGTATGTTAGCACCTTGCATTTGTGAGGAACTTACCCGCAAGCAAATGTGCATGGAGAACTGTGCCAATTTGCAATTTACAAATGCTAGAAATCAGTCCTCATAGGCTGAACCTGACCTAACAAGATTATTAATGCAATGGGTGAGACAGTTCTCTAAGACGTGTGCACAAAGATGGTGTGGGGGATAAACTGCAAACAAAAGGACAAGGCAGTTGGACAGAATTATAAAGCCTTGTGACCCATCATGTGTAAGCATGCAGAAGATGCACTGAAGCAGCCATACTGGGGCGCGGGGCGGGGACCACATCAGTAAAGTCTTGTGACTTATCATGTGTAAGCATGCAAAAGATGCACTGAAGCAGCCATGCTAGGGCGGGGGGCGGGGAACATATCAGTTACATACAGCGTGGATGTGAGAACTGCTGATAGGTGCTAGAGCAAGCATGCTTTGCCTAAGTGTTGCACTTACCACCCATGCAGTGTACACTAAGGCATGCAGTTGCCTCATCAGTGGTGTTACTTACCAGCGTGTTTGTTCATCAAGGGCTGCATCATGTTATTGCATGCAGCCAGCATGATGATGCTTTTGCGTGCTGCAAGGAGCGTGATCTGCATGGCAAAGCTCACCATTGTGTGCATCAGCACCGAGTCCGTAGTACAGCTGTAAGCATGGAGCAATGCTAATAGACATAAAGTGTTGATTGCTACTGGACGCTGTACTCCAGGCATGGCTGTAGGGTCCGGAGGGCTGTGCTGGGCAAATTTTGTCGGCACATCTTCGAAGCTTAGCAAACGCATGACGTCATTGTTGATATTTAAAGAATGCCATCGCTACATCTGGAAAGCAAGAGCGATTTCTGACGTCAGAAGCTCGTACGCAGCCAACGCGTGCAAGGTGGACGCGGATTATTTGCGATGTTATAAAAATGTAGCGAAGAAGATGTATATTAAATTTAAGCGTCATCGGTGCGCGAAATTCGGAACTCGTCATCTCGCTGCACGTTCTTGAGCTTACGAGTGCTCAAAACGCTTTAGTATAGTTTCTTTTATGCCTCTGTAAGTTCAAAAAGTGATTTTGGCGAGGTAAAAAAAGAGTGAAAAAGAGTGCTCTAGGGTACTAGGTTAAGGCCGGCGCCTCGTGCTGTGCATGCTGTGTATGCTGCCTAAATTTGGCGCCTTGGAAAGAGGGAGATTTATAGGTCCAAGGCGCCGTTATTTTTGTTTGAAAATCAGTCTGTTTATTTTTAATTAGTTTAGTTATTTGATTACTTCAGGTTTAAATTTAATATAAATTCTATTGTCCTTTTTTTGAAAGGGACCTAAGTTTCCAATTTTTTGTCTTTATCTTACAAATCCTTATCTTAAAATTTTTTTCGCTTTTTAAAGTAGATTTACTTATCTTTTTTTCATGCACACCTTTTTTACATGTCTTCTCCCTTTTTTTATATATCAAGGTCTTTTCCCTTCATTTAGCTATCATCCTTCCTTCTAAAAGCCTCATTTGCACTTATCATTCAATTTTGAGAAGTGGGCAACATTTGGGTAGCAATTGTAGAACATTTCATCTTAGGCCTCTTACCTTGATTAAGTCAAGCATTTCTTTCCTTTATCAAAAGGATATCCCTCTATTGCACTTATTCTGAATCTTAGAGAGGAATGTCCAAAGGTTGTAGAAAATTGCAAAGTAATCATATTCAGATTGACAATTGAAGAGATAGCACACACAAAGACATCCACCAAAATAGAGGAGTGCAAGTTGGTTGTATGAGTCAATTCTTACGCTTCCTTCCTTTGAACCAGAACCGCATAGGTGCACCCTTGAGGATATTGTACCCTTTTGACGGCATAGTTGCCATGAAAGATGCAATTGTTCTTCTTTCTAACGTGCTTGCCGCGTGCTGTGTCATTGACGATTGGACCACCATGACCTTGAAAGCATCCATACTGACGAACCCATCCCGCATTCCCTTTACAGGTTTGCTTCTGTGCCCCCCTTCTGTGCTTGCCGCGTGCTGTGTCATTGACGATTGGACCACCATGACCTTGAAAGCACCCATACTGACGAACATCATCCCGCATTCCCTTTACAGGTTTGCTTGTGTGCCCTCTCATACGTGCTTCTAAATCCTGAGTCTGACCTACATAAATTTTATCATTGACTTGGCAGCGAATAAGGTACACGGAATGAGAGCAGTCCTCATTAGGCTCACTTGAGGTTCCATCTGGTTGTCATGCGGAGGTTGAGGCCTCTCCATCAGCTCCGCGCTTTCCTACGTAAAAATAAAGAGGGAGAGAAACGAAATACAACATGTCAAGGATTACTGTTGTTGTGGAAACCATGCATAGCTGCTTGGACATACACCTTTAGGAATGCACCAAACATTTAGGCACAAATTGCATCGCAATGCAAGGAGTTTGGAGTCATTTATCAAATTTGTGGATGTAGGAATTCCTCAGATGATTGATGGTTTAAGGACTACCAACCTTCTGAGGAATTTCTGCATTCGCAAATTTGCTGAATTAAAAGCACCCTTTATTGCCATTACTCACTCTTTTTGTCCATATCCTTGAGCACAGCTTGGGCTTGCTCCTCTGTAAAGTCCTGCACATGAAGGTGTATGAGAGAAAAATACAATGACAAGCGAGGCGTGCATTGAGCAACTTGCATGGTTAGAAGCAAAAAGCATGCATGCAACACATAAAGGGGAAATTTCTGTGACCTCTTATTATAATAGGTGTGCAAATGCTTCCAAACAAGGTGTGCAAAATTCAGTCCAAAAAGGTACAAACCAGAAATTGTTCATGCTGTCAAACAGTGTGCAAACCACAAATTTGCAACGCATGACGCAATAGCCTACTTACCAGTAGGTTGTCCACCTCCTTATGGACCTCGTACACGACAACCAGCTTGGCTGCCGTGTTCAAGCGCAGGGAGTTATCCCCCACAAGGGTGAGCCACTTCGACATGGCAGCCGCGCGAGGGGTTGTGAAGGAGATCTCTGCTTGGGGGTCGAGCTGGTTTATTGTGTATGCCCAATTCATTGCGAGTGTGCATGGGCGAGATGAAATGATTTAATTTAATTGTTTGGGTGAGCTCTAAGCAAGGCAAGCATACATGGGAATGAAGGCACTTGCAAGGCATGGAAAGGCAATTGTCTTGCAAGGCAAGCATACAATAAATCTTGCTTGGCACTTGTTTAGTTTGGCACTCTTACGTCTGAAGCAAGGCTGACATGGAAAGCAAGGCAAGCAAATGAAAGCACGGATTGAAAGGCAAGTCATGCAAGGCAAGACATGCATGTCTTTCCATATGGAAAGACAATAATGAAGCAAGGCAAGGCAATCAGAGCAAAGCAAGCATATAAATAAAATTGTGTACACTTACTGGGCACTGGCTCGTGCTCGGTACGCCTGTAGCGTTTGCACTCAGTGTTGAACCGGCCGTTGTGAAGCAGCACGGCTTGCAGCTGAGCGTAGGATGGAAACTCGTAAGCCTCCAGCTCAGGCACAGAGGACAGGTACTGACCATCTAGGCCGTCCTCAGTGCCGTCTGGCTTGAAGGTGGGGATCCAAGAACTGGTCCCCATCATGTAGATTTGTGCACGAGAGGCCTTGTAGATGCGGGAGCCAGAGCGTGGCGCACTGCGTGGCGAGTCTCGAGCCTGCTGGCTGAGCCTCTTCAGGAGAGACATGCTGTCCTGTAAGGACAAATGAACAAAAAGGAAAGACACTGGTGAGATGGAGGAAGGAGCAGTTCCGGAAGGAGAGGGCGCGTGTCACTTTACAGCAAAGCTGGAGCAAATGACCAAGCCACGCAGATGCAAGCACGACACACGGTGCATTGCTGTTGCACGTTGCACGGGTGGAGCGGAGCACAAAGCAGCATGAACAACACGGTGCATCAGGGCACATGAGCTCAAACATCAAGAGCACACAGCACGTGTGCCCATACAGCGAGAGCAAACTGCATAAGAAAACAAAGGCAGTAAATGGAAAAGACTTACCTCCTCATCATCGACGCGTGGTGCCGTGCGCGTGGCAGTTGGCGTTACGGGTTCAGCAGAGGAAACCTGTCGTTTGGGGGGCATGGTAACGATATGAATATAGTAAAATTTGTATAACAAGTTTTGTACAACTTGCGCAATTTGTACGTGCTTCAATTGCCTAATTTGATCCACACGCTCGAAGCGTGCGCCTTTCGTATGACAATACTGTTTCCTGCAGTACTATTCCGACACTGCTGTTTCAGTCTCGGAGGACACATCGTCTTGCAGGCCATCTGTTGACGGAGCTTAGAGCATTTTGTTTCAGCATGAGAGGTAGTGCATGTTGCTTGCTGGGCGGAAAGATGTATGGAGCCATAACACAGTAAGGTGCAGGGCTGCTTCACAGGCTTGTTGGTCATGGACTGCATGATTGTGCATACATTAGTTGTGCTGTACAGCAAAATGCACGATGCAATGCACATGTGCATACATTAGTTATGATGTACAGCAATATGCACAATGCTATGCACATATGCATTTGTCATGCGCGTGGGAGTATGCGTGCGTTTTGCGTAAGCAGCAGTGTGTGGAACTTGGAACGTGCTGTCCTGTAACATTATTGTACCATTATGTAATGCTTTTCCTGCATATATATATCTCTCCCCTGCCTAGCTAGCGCAGTAAATAGGACAGCAAAGTTTTAGAATGTGACACAATTAGATGCTAGGCTTTGCTTTCCTTAGTTGGAAGCTTTCTTAAGACAAGCCGACTCTGCACCTCAACCAATGGTTTAATGTATAAAACTGTAGTATTTTATGTATCATGTAGCTTTCCTCTTGTGAATATGCTGGACCCGCTTTTTTCCCCTTCTGATTGCTTGCTTGCTTGATGAAGCTTTGAGCCTGATTTAGAGCTTGCTTTAGCGCATGATTTAGCATTAGAGGTAGTGCATGTTGCTGGCAGGGTGAAAGGTGCATGGAGCTTTAATAAAGTTAGGTATAAGAGCTGGTAGTGACTTTTGCCTTAGGTGAGCATCTGCATGATTGTGTAGACAATTTGCTTAGAACAATTAGCTGCTGGGCATGCCTTTTTGTGACTTTTGGTTTGAAGGCAGACAATGCAGACTTAGTATGTGTTTGAAGGCTTAGAACTCAAGTATTTCATCTATCATGTTGTCTCCTTTATATGTGATGACTTGCCTTCATTCTTTGTTTGACGTTACTTATTTCTTGCGTTTTATATCCAAAATATTTAAACTTATAAGAAGGTCGTAAGGGAGATGCACAAGAAGTCATTACAGTTTGTTACATGAAGAATGTGAAAATAGCATGTTTGTAATTTGCTCATGACAAGAAGGAAAATGCTGAAGCCATGAAAAGAAGGAAGCAGAACCTTAAAGGCAGCCTTGGTAGCAGAGCTGTGACTGCGGGTCTGATTGTAAAGTCAGATCCCGTATGCTACCAAAAGTTTGATAGTGGTGCTGACAGCAAATAAGAGACTGCGGAAAAATTGGCATAGCAGGGCTTGAAATGAGCTTAGCCACGCTAATGCTATTGCAAAAGCGTGTTACCAGGGACCACCACGTGGAGGTGCTCATTACGGTCCCCACACCTGCGAGCAAGGCTAAAGAAGAAGGAAACCATGCACAAAATGGTATGCATTGAGTTTAAAAAGGGCTGTGAGGCATGGTGATAGGCAAGCATGAAGAAACACCTGCGAGCAAAACTGTTGAAGAAAGGAGAGAAGAAATGGAAAAGGTAAGCATTAACTATTTTCTAATCGTGACAATGAAGTATCGGTAAGGCAAGCATGGTAGGTTCGGGAAATCAAGCAAAGATGTTAATAATTACAAAGGCTCATAAAACATGAAGTTGATAGCTCTCATGAATGTAAAATTTGAAGAAAAAGGAAACAGAGGGAATGCATGGCTAAAAACAAATGAGGAAGTTTAGCTGTACAGCATGTTGAAAAACATGTTGAAGCGTTGGAAATGAGCTTAACAGTTGATTCCTGAGATCTTGACGGGCTTAAAAATCTCTGGAGTTAACTTTTCACAAATTGTCAGTAAAGAGGCTCTGGTGACACGTGAGAACAAAACATACATTTGCCCTGCTTCAAAAGCACTTTCTGCGTCAATAATGACGGGCCTCGATATGGTAAGCCCTTGTGCTTTGTGAGCAGTCATGGCATAGCCAAGCATCAAAGGAAAAGTGTACTTAAAATATCTGACCTCGTTGAAAATAACGCTTTCGGAAATTGTGTGTTTGAAGGTAATTACCTCTCCACTGTTCATTTTCACTGAAATTGCATCAAGATGGTCCTCCTGCATGTGAAGCTCAACAACAGTGCCTGCATCTCCATTCGAAGCTGTGTTTGTGTTTGTCGTTAAAAAAACTGGAGCTCCAATAGCAACATGTGTAAGCTTGTGGAAACCCTTCTTTTTCAAGAAACTTGAAATAGCTTGAGGTGCAGCGTTCAGCTCCTGCCTTTCTTTGTTGGCAAAAAAATCAAGGGGGACTAGCAATACTTGGGGACCATACAAGCGCTTGATAATGGATTGGTTGTATGTATCAACATCACGATTGTGCGTGCACAAAACAGTTGACAAATCAGAAGCATCAGCTCCGGCACCAGGAGTTGGAGCTGCATGCAAGGCAACCTCCTCTTTTGAGATACGCATGCAAGCAGAAAGGGTCGAGTCAATCTGATTTTGTGTGGGTATTTGTTTGCGAATCACGTTGCAAAATTGAGCAAAGGCTGGATCAGCATTGTGGCGCACGGAGCCCTCAATGTCAAACTTTTCTGTCTCATTCCAAAACATTGATGATGTCAAGTGGCATTTCTTACAAATAGTACTGCCATCATCGTTCATAGTCACTTTGTGCGCACAAACAGGTGGTAGCTGCATGGTGTTTCATAAGACAAATGTTTAGCATCTGTGACCAAGAAAGGACATGTTGTGCAAGCGATGCAAATATCATGCATGACTTACTTGAAAAAGGTCTCCAGTGAGGATGATCAGCTTGTTGGCCAACAATTCCTGCATGTCTTTGTAACCAGAGGCAGACTTTATCCTCATCATGACATAGTAAAGTTGATCATGCGTCAGCATGCTCATCTCATCTATAATGAAAACATCAGTCTCCCGGATCAAAATCATGTCTCCCCCAAACGGTGCCCAAGGTCTGAGACTGCGTAGAGATTTAACTTCCAAGCCAAAGGCGCTGTGTATAGTTCGCCCAAATATGCTCAAGTTTCTTGCTGCGCGTGCTGTTGTTGCAGAAATGGAAACCATGCGACCTGTCTCTCTGTACTTGTGCGTCAAACATTTAAGCAAGTGTGATTTCCCTGCCCCCCCAGCGCCTGATAGAGCAACGATTCCTGCGCGCTTGTTGTAGATGGAGTCAAAAATAGGTTGTTGATGGGGCATGCAGCCTGCACGAGCAACATCTTCAAATTCTGTGCGCTGACGGGCAGATTCGATTGACTCAGGGATAGCTTCATGAAAAGTGACCAATTCTCCAGCATCAACTTCAGGGCCTGCATTTCCACCTTGCTGCTGAAAATCAGGAATTTTCTTTTGCAAAGCCTCAAGGATAGCCGTTGAATTGGATTGATCCCACATATTGCGGGCCATGTAGGCATCAATGAGCTCTTCTAACACCTAAAAGCAAGAAAATGGTGGCATGCTGGTGAGCATGCTTAGGACTTGTCAAAATGCACAGCAATGCTATTGACACTCACTTCAGACTCGTTGCCTGCAGGAACATAGCCGTCAAGCACACACTGTTGGTAGTACGAGTCCACGCCTTCATCCAAGAGTTGTTTTAGAGTCCTGAAGTGCTTCTTTGACAGCAAAAAGTTGAAAAAAAGTCCTCTGTTGCATGCACTGAAAGGCATCAAGACACAAATGAATGTTAGCAAGGTTTGAATTGCAGCTTCCTACACCCTTTGCATTCAATGCATCCTCACTGGGATGTGGGTCGTTGAAGCGTACAAGTCCCTGGCGTGGCACAAGAAAATTGTTCAAGTCATCTTGCAGGATCTCTGTGCCTTGCAGCTTTGCAGGAAGGTCTTTCTCAAGTTGAAATTTTTTAAAGTAATCAGTGAAAGTCATGGTTTCTAATGAAGCAGGGCGTGTTCCATACTTTTCAAACGTCGAGCTTATATTGGCTCTTCTTGCCTTTGGGTTGGACAGTTGTACCTGCAAGCGAGTGTCTGTTTGTGAAAGGAGCCATTGTTTTGAAAGTAATAAATGTGTGCATACATGTGGATTTTGCCATCTTTGTCCCTGGCCGGGAGCTGTTGATGAAGGTGACTTTTGTGGAAGTCTCGACAACAGAATCCCCAGCATTGCAAGTGCAGCATCACAAGGTGAAACAGGCTTTGTCAAGATCATTCCAGACATGAGCTTCCTTTGGGGAGCGCTCATCTCTGTCAAGCCCAAATTCAAAGCACATGCCTCATCCCATGAGAGAGCACCAGTGCGCTCTGCCTGCAATGACAGGAACACTGTGAGGTGCGTAGCAAATTTCATTATACAATAACACAGAGTGTCTCAACTTTTTACCTTCATGGTATATTTCAGTAAGTAGTATGAGAGCGATGTGTTGCAGACAAGCTGACAGTTTGTGTGGCCTACAAGGGCAAAAGATGTCAAATTTGCATCCCTGCCTTTGACGGAGCTCGATACAAGGATGATTTTTTAAAGACAAGACAAACCTCCCCACAATGCTGCCACTGCTGGGTGATATGGCACGACATTTGCACAATCCTCGTTGGGGCGGTGGTAAGCCCATCGCAGGTGGGTCCCGCTTTGAGTGGCTCTGCGAGCTGGATGCATGCTCATTGGAAATCCTTGGTTGCAAGAGCCACTTTCGCAACAAGCAGTAGGGCGGCATGTGTGGAATTGCTTTCTACAAACAGTGTATAGTAGATCATCCTCAGCAGCATTGGCAGGCTTTTCATAACGTGTGTAATCATGGGGCGGCAAGTGCTCGCAGCCAGGTTTTACAATGCCTGGAATGGAAGCAGTGATTTCAGACTCAACAACAACCCTGCTTTCAGGCTCGAGCCAAAGCATAATATGTGCATGGAGCGACCTGTGAGAGTTTATAAAGAAAGATATGTGACAAAGCATATGCATGAGAAGCAATCAAGAGCATCTATTACTTACCCTCGGTTTTGGCACTCGTACCGTCTGACGTAGTGGTTAACCCTGCCTAGCAGTCCAGGCAAAGGGTTGCCTTCTGCATCCTTGCAGCAAATGTAATCTTTCAAAAAGGTTGAGCACCTTTGGTGGAAGAGCCTAGCGTTCTCCACAGGAGCATACTACGAGTGCATGCAGGGAAAACACGTCTTCTGTAATTGACATCATTGATATGCCAAGACCAAGTTTGGATGTAAGATAAGCGTTGCACGTACAGTGTAAAGATGAGGCGTATCCGGGTCAAACCATTGCTTCAAGAAAAAACTTTCCATGTTGGAGACCTCATAAAAGCGTGTCGGACTGACTTCATCAGCTGTGAGGGTCAAAAACAAATCTGGCATGCCGTAGCTTTCAACCATGCACTGCAAATCCTTCAATGCTGACCGGTACCACGTGGGCGAACCCGCAAAATCTCCGGGAACCTTGCATTTAGCTACACTTTCATACACTTCATCCTCACTCGCTTCTGGGAACCTTTTTTTGAAAGAGGCAATATCACTTTCTAACGCTTGGCAGCTATACTTGGTGGCCATCATGTGGCACTGCAAAAGGAAAGTGCACATCTGATGTAGGATGCACAAAATGCAAACACCACATGACCAACAGCAAATGACGTGCAAAAGCTGATTGGCAAACCTGCTGGATCTGGTATGCCAAGAGCAAGTACGGCTGATACAAAGTAAAGAGAGTAAAAGCAGTTTTCATACGATACTCCCAGTAATTGTGGAGGTGATATTTGTTGCCGTCGTCTCTTCCATCATAGGAGCCCTGCACGTTAGACAGGCTTGGTGTAAAAGGAGAATGCTAAAGTTCAACACTCGTGTTGCAAAACAAGAGCACAACACACCGTTCCATGTGGAAACAGATGCGGAAACAGACACATCTCTAGGTTTATACATTGCTGAATACTTGTCCGGAGAAAAGGCAAGGGAGCTTCTGGATTCCTTTGAGAGGCAACAACATCAATATCCTGTAGCCTATCAGGATTGACTGCCAAAGGGCCAGTCCTTGTGACACTTGTGCTTGGTGTGTCAACAGAAGCATTAGGGATGGATAGATGGACTTGTGAGATATTTTGAGTTGAAAAGTTTGCCTGCAAATTAGCGGGAATTACTTCTGGTGCATACACAGAGGCTGTAGCAGCATGTACATCAATCGCCCCAGAAGAGCCATCTGCAAAGAAATAGAGGAGTGAGCAAAACCAGTGCATGCAAGTTTACAAAACAGTTTGCATAATTTACCTCGAAGGAGAGCGTTTCCTGCACTGTTGTTTTGCCTGCGCTGCACGCTTCCAACATGTTCTGTGTATTCAGCTCGAGGAACATGTGCACGTGAACGATTCGGAAGCATGGAGGAGCCCATTGGCATGTGAAAGGCAAGGCCCATGTGCCTTGGTCGCGATTCATCTACACCACGTGGGTCTCTTTGCTCTTCTCTCTCCACAATTTTTCGAGTATCGTTGCTTGTTAGTATAGGGATACCATTGGTAGGAATCTTGCGTTCTAGCATTGTGGCAAAGCGCTGAATAATTGGGTTGCACAACTTCATAATGCCCAAAATCTGGAACAATTCATCGAATGCACGCCTTAAGTACACTCTGCTGTTGGAAGCGTAATGGATGAGTGGGCCGCACAAAGAGGACATGCTGCTAACTCCGCCAGTGGCAAAAGCATTCATGCGCTTGCAGTATTGGACAGTTGTGTCCACAATGCTCATTAATTGCATAGTAGGAGGGTCTTGGTTCAAGATGACAGTTTTGTAGGGGTTGGGCTCAGGAACAACATATTTAGCACGAGCAAGGCCCTTGGCATAAATCTTGCCATCCTCTGCACGATAAATAATGAATTTTTAGTATGCAATGCATAAGGTTGGGCAGAAGGAACTTGTACAAACAGTTTGCACCTCCTGTTTGACAGCAAGTATGACATGTCCAGAATTTGCTTTCAATGCTGGTTGGCATGCCTGGTTCCACTGTCATGCTCTGTTAGGGAAAAAGGTCTATTTGGTTAGTGTTTGAGAGCAGAGCATTACAAGGGGAGCAGGTGAAGAGCGTACCTGAAGTAAATGCGGATAAGCAAGTGCAGCTGGAATTTTTTTGCCAGTAGGCCAATGAGTGAGATTGCGCGAAACCATATTTGTAGAGGCAATGGATGTAACGCCACAGTTAGCACAAGCTCTCATATGGTCAGGGTGAAAAGTGTTTTTGCACATAGAATCCCAATAAGGCTTCTTATTTATTACATATTCCCATGTTTTAAGGGAAGGTAAATCAATTGCTTGTTTAGGAGCATGTGCTTCCTCCTGCAAACAATGATAGTGCTTAAAGTAGGAAAACACCTTTTGAGCCTGTAGTGCAATGCGAGGGTTTTAAGGAAGGAGAGAAGCCGCACCTTTTGGGCTATTGTCAGCATTTGTGGAGGTGGTGCTTGTACTGATGAGATAGAAGTTGATGCTCGGGAGGTTGAGGCAGCTCCGTTAATTCGTCCCATGGCATTAGTAAGAACATTAAACTGCAATCAAATGTGCATGTATATGTTGAATAGACAGAGATGGTGCTCTATTACGAGTGGGGGTAGGGATGGAAGGAGCATGGCATGTGCAAGCTTTTTTAACAAGGTCAAGACCTATTGTTAGCAATTGCTGATAGCCATATACAAAGGTATCTATTTTGCTATTTTGCTTTGTAGCATGTGCATGCTGAATAGCCAAAGATGTAGCTCTGTCTCGGGGGTGGGGGTAAAAGCTCTGTGGCATGTGCAAGGGTGGGTGGTGGTCAGATAGGAGCAAATGCTAGATTGGTGTTTACAGAGGTGCCTCTTTGTCTCAAAAAGTAGGGAGGGAGGGGGGTTACCTAAATAAATCATCCATGCATTAGTTGCTTGATACCTGTTTACAAAGCTGGTTTACATAGATGCTCTTGAATTTTGGCATGTGCATGCTGTATAGACAGATTTAGCTTTGTTACGAGGGTGGGGAAACCTATGTGGCATGTGCAAGCTTGATAGACGTGGGTGAAGGTCTGGTAGGAGCAAATGCCAATTTACAGAGGTGTCTCTTTGGCATTATGGCATGTGCTTGCATGTTCTGGTAAGGAGGAGGGGGTTAAAGGTATGTGGCATGTGCAATCTTGATAGACGTAGGTGAAGGTCTAGTAAGAGCGAATGCTAGATAGCTGTGTATATACGTGTCTCTTTGGCGTTATGGCATTATGGTACAAGGCATGCGAAATAGACAGAAGTAGTCATGTTAAGGGGGCGGGGGTTAAAGGTATGTGGCATGTGCAATCTTGATAGATGTAGGTGAAGGTCTAGTAAGAGCGAATGCTAGATAGCTGTGTACATACGTGTCTCTTTGGCGTTATGGCATTATGGTACAAGTCATGCGAAATAGACAGAAGTAGTCATGATAAGGGGGCGGGGGTGAAAGGTATGTGGCATGTGCAATCTTGATAGACGTAGGTGAAGGGCTAGTAAGAGCGAATGCTAGATAGCTGTGTACATACGTGTCTCTTTGGCGTTATGGCATTATGGTACAAGGCATGCAAAATAGACAGAAGTAGTCATGTTAAGGGGGCGGGGGTGAAAGGTATGTGGCATGTGCAAGCATGTTAAACAAGGTGAAGATTTTTTGACAAGAAATATTGGCTTGCTGTTTACTGAGGTGTCTTTTGGTTCCATGGCATGTGCAACTTCATGGTTTGGGCTCTGAAATGCAGAATATGTAGGGGGGGAGGGGGGGTTAGAATCCTAACTAGTTATCCTAACTAGAACCTGTTTGCAATGACAATAGGACAGCTTTGAAAGAAACTCACCGATGATGGGAAGCGACTGATGTGCGTGGCCAAGTGATTGCTTGTGATTTGCGCAGTGGGTGGCGCAGGTAAATTGGCAATGGACCTCGGAAACATGGTGAAAGGAATAACCTGTAAAAGAAAGGTTATGGCATAGGGACAAGAGTTCAGTGCAAGCCTTGTGACAGATGCCAAGTAAACATGTGCATGTGTTGCGCTCACTGAGGCAGACGTGAGCGCCAGGAACAACAACATCACAGCTTTGAAAACTGCTTCTCTGTATGCCCCAGCATGTGCCACTGGAATGGCAGCAATCTTGGCAACTTCCGCCATGAAAGGTGGCAGTCGCACACAAGTGCTCAGCCATATATGGTGAATAGCAGGGGAGTCTGAGAACAGGCGTGCCACACCCATGCACGCATTGTAAAGCACAGTTGTGGCAACAGCTGATGCTGCGTCTGGGAGGATGGAACTCAAAGCCATGTTCATGCAAAGGACAGCTGCCTGTGCAATGACAGCAATACACTGCTGACAACGTCTCCAGTCAGGCCCGTTGTGCGGACACGGCATCTCTGTTGATTCTTGAGAAGCTGCGGCAAAGCTGTCTTTCAGCGGGGGGGAACAGTCATCCAATTGTAGCTATACACGAATCCAAGCTGCTCAAAAAAAGCGATGTGTTTGTCGTATGTTGCTTATCTAGATAATTCGAAGTATATAATCATAACCTGTCAATCATTAGCGGAGAATGTTATCGCAGACTTGTTCGCACGCGCTTGTGAATGCAGGCTGCTTGCGATGTTAAAATCATGTTACATAAAAGATGTTTGCCAAGTTTGAACGTCGTTGTTGCGCGGAATTCGGAATTCGCCATTTCGCTGCACGTTCTTGAGCTTGCGAGTGCTCAAACTGCTTTAGCATTGTTAACATATTGCCTTTTTAACTCGAAAAATCGATTTAAGCAAGGTTGAAAAAGTGTGAAAAAGAGGGATATAGGGTACTAGGTTAAGGCCGGCGCCTCGTGCTGTGCATGCTGTGTATGCTGCCTAAATTCGGCGCCTTGGAAAGAGGTGGATCTAAATGTCCAAGGCGCCAGGTTGTTGAAGGTCTTTTACTACTATCCATTATCAATCTGAGACACATTATGAAGCATTTTTATCCAAGCATCCTAATCCAAAGGGGCTAGACCAAGGTCACAACAAAGTAGGATGTTTGCTTTTTGTGTGGCTTCCCCATGCTAAACATAACGAAGGGTGTCCATCCAGCAAGAAAGCAAGTACAGCGTGCAAGGAGCTGCAGGTTTACCTAATATTATGCATACACAAATGACTTGTTGTGAAAGGTGAATGCCTTGTGGCTATTGCAAGCTTGGTACCTCTTACGTGCAAGGTCTCTTCAATGCACATTACGTAACTAAGGCTCAATGCATGAAGTTGCGGGGGGATTAACGCCAAGTTACTCACAATGTGCATATGTTAATTGTCCTAAGTGGAGAAAGTGGGAGAGGTGTGGCAAAAAGAGAGCGTGTGCAGTAAGGTTCGAACTGGGGACCTATACGATGAAACATTCCGGTGTAATGAACTAACTTGCCGTGCACAATGTGCACATTTAAAATCATATAATTTTAAATTGTTATGAATTTGCGATGATTGGTTTCAAAAGCCCGTCCGCAATCTGCACGCGTTAGTGGACGCGGCTTGTTTGTAATGTTTAAAACATGTTGCAAAGAAGATGTTTGTTAAGTTTAAGCGTCATTGGTGCGTTAAATGTGGAGCTCGTCGTCTCGCTGCACGTTCTTGACCTTGCGAGTGCTTGGAGTGCTTTAATATAATATATATTATGCCGTTATAGCTTAACAAAGCGATTTAGGCGTGGTCAAAAAGAGTGAAAAAGAGTAAATATGGGTACTAGGTTAAGGCCGGCGCCTCGTGCTGTGCATGCTGTGTAGGCTGCTTGAACTTTGGCGCCTTGGAAAGAGGTGGATCTAAATGTCCAAGGCGCCGGATTTTAAGTTTTGAGTACACTTTACGAATTTACTTTTTGTGCATCATTTATCATATGCTTGTAATCATATTGAAGCATACATATGTCAAAGGCTTTAAGGTGAGCTCAAGAGGAAGAACTAGTTATGTTAGGACCTCGCACTGCATTTTTGATGAGTTGACCCGCAAGCTAATGTACATGAAGAACTGTACCAATTTGTAATGTACCAATGCTAGAAGTCAGTCCTCATAGACTGAACCTGACCTAATGAGATTCTTAATGCAATGGGTTAGACAGTTCTTTAAGACGTGTGCACAAAGATGGTGTGGGGGATAACCTGCAAACAAAAGGACAAGGCAGTTAAAAAGATTCCTGAAGTCTTCTGACTCGTCATGCGTAAGCATGTAAAAGATGCACTGAAGCAGCCATACTAGGGCGGGGGGCGAGGAACATATCAGTTAAGTCTTATGACTCATCATGTGTAAGCATGTAGAAGATGCATTAAAGCAGCCATATTAGGGCGGGGGGCGGGGAAGATATCAGTTATATACAGCGTGCATGTGAGAAGTGCCAATAGGTGCTACAGCAAGCATTTGTTTGCCTAAGTGCTGCACCTACCGCCCATGCAGTGTAGAATAAGGCATGCCTCATCTGTGGTTTCTATTCCCAGGATGTTTGTTCATCAAGGGCTGCATCATGTCATTGCACGCAGCGAGCAGGAGGATGCTTGTGCGTGCTGCAAGGAGCGTGACATGCATGGCAAAGCCCACCATTGTCTGCAAGAGCACCAAGTCCATAGTACAGCAGTAAGCATGGAGCAATGCTAATGGACATAACAAAGTGTTGATTCCTACTGGACGCTGTACTCCTGGGACAGGCATGGCTGCAGGGTCCGGAGGGCAGTGCAGGGCGAATTCTGACGGGACATCAGCGAGGTTTAGCAAACGCATAACGTCATTGTTAATAATTAAAGAATGCCATCGCTATGACTGAAAAACATGAGCGATTTCTGACGTCAGAAGCTCGTCCGCAGCCAACGCGTGCAAAGTGGACGCGGATTGTTTGCGATGTTAAATTCATGTTGCAAAGAAGATGTATATTAAATTTAAGCGTCATTGGTGCACGAAATTCGGAACTCGTCATCTCGCTGCACGTTCTTGAGCTTATGAGTGGTCAAAGCGCTTTAATATAGTTTACTTAATGCCACTGTAAGTTAAGAAAGCGATTTCGGCGAGGTGAAAAAGGTGTGATTCGACGAGTGATGATGGGTACTAGGTTAAGGCCGGCGCCTCGTGCTGTGCATGCTGTGTATGCTGCCTAAACTTCGGCGCCTTGGAAAGAAGGGGATTTAAATGTCCAAGGCGCCGGATGTTTAAAGTTTTGGGTACATTTTATCAATTAACTTTGTGTGCATCATTTATCATGCTTGCTAAATCATCTAAAAGCATACACGTGTCAAAGGCTTCATGTTGAGCATTTAAGTTGAGTTTGAGGCAGAAATAGTTATGTTAGCACCTTGCATTTGTGAGGAACTTACCCGCAAGCAAATGTGCATGGAGAACTGAACCAATTTGTAATTTACAAATGCTAGAAATCAGTCCTCATAGACTGAACCTGACCTAACAAGATTATCAATGCAATGGGTGAGACAGTTCTCTAAGACGTGTGCACAAAGATGGTGTGGGGGATAACCTGCAAACAAAAGGACAAGGCAGTTGGACAGATTTCTTAAGCCTTGTGACTCATCATGTGCAAGCATGCAAAAGATGCACTGAAGCAGCCATGCTAGGGCGGGGGGCGGGGAACATATCAGTTATATACAGCGTGGATGTGAGAAGTGTTGATAGGTGCTAGAGCAAGCATGCTTTTGCCTAAGTGCTGCACTTACCGCCCATCCAGTGTACACTAAGGCATGTGGTTGCCTCATCAGTGGTTTCTATTACCAGCATGTTTGTTCATCAAGGGCTGCATCATATCACTGCAGGCAGCCAGCATGAGGTTGCTTGTGCGTGTTGCACGGAGCATGACGTGCATGGCAAAGCTCACCATTGTGTGCAGCTGCACCGAGTCCATAGTACAGCAGTAAGTACGGAGCAATGCTAATGGACATAAGAAAGCGTTGATTGCTACTGGACACTGTCCTCCAGGCATGGCTGCAGGGTCCGGAGGGCAGTGCTGGGCGAATTCTGACGGCACATCAGCGAGGCATGTCAAACAAATTACGTCATTGTTAATTGTTTTATAATTATATCGCTACGTCTAGAAAGCAAGAACGATTTCTTACGTCAGAAGCTTGTCCGCAGCCAACGCGCGCGGGATGGACGCATATTGTTTGCGATTCTATAAAGATGTTGTAAAGAATATTTATGTTAAAATTAAGCGTCATTGGTGCGCGAAATTCGGAACTCGTCATCTCGCTGCACGTTCTTGAGCTTACGAGTGCTCAAAGTGCTTTTATATAGTTTAATGTATTCCGTTGTAACTTAAGAAAGCGATTTCGGCGAGTTCAAAAAAGAGTGAAAAAGAGTGCCCCAGGGTACTAGGTTAAGGCCGGCGCCTCGTGCTGTGCATGCTGTGTAGCTCGCTAAAATACGGCGCCTTGGAAAGAGTGGGATTAGGGCGGACCAAGGCGCCGGGTTTGTTTCAGATGTTGTTATTTTAAGATTGTTATTAATTCATATGATTATGTATGTCATATGTTGAAATTATTTCAGGTGAAGGCTGTAGGATTGCCACAAGCGTGGCTTTTGCTTGTTGATCATTAAAGAAGAATGTGCATATGGCAAGAAAGCACTTTGAGCTGCATGTTTGCCATAGAGCACGTTTAGCACACAATTGGCCTTTTGTGGCAAATGCCTAGCTATTGCAAGCTTGGTAACTTTTAAATGCAAAATATTTTCAAGACTTTGTGTAGGGGGGGAAGGGGAGACGTAATTAAACCTCATTTGTGCAAAAGTGCAAGTGACGTTCTATTGGACTTGGAATAGTACTCGTTCGTGCAAAGGTGCAAGTGATGTACTATGTTGTGCATTGTAAACGGAAAGTGCTGAAGTGCTAAAAGAAGATCAAGTGCAAATTATGCCCAAGTGCTGAAAGTAGAATATGTGCAAACGATGCCTAGGTGCTGAAAGTAGAGCAAGTGCAAATTATGCCCAAGTGCTGAAAGAAGAATATGTGCAAACTATGCCTAAGTGCTGAAAGTGGAGCAAATGCAGATTAATGTTTAGTGCTTTGGCTCAAGGGAAAGCAGAGTAAGTACAAATTAAGTCTAAGTGCTAAAGCTCAAGGGCTAAGCTATGGTGTGACAAAAAAGTCTTCCTTCGTGAGTGGAGATAGTGAGATTCGAACCTGGGTCCCCATGTTGGCAGCGAGATGTCAAGTGTGCTAGGCTAAGCGTTTTAGCGCTTATACCGCAAGCCGGATTTCATGCGTATATAATAGTAACTATCGCGCAAAAACGGTGCGGAGCTCATCCACGACGTGCACGCGCATCCCCGCTGCTCAACAAACGCGCGATACCTATTATTGTTGCACTTATTAGCGTTGCTTCAATGCTGGATGAGCTGGGGTGCTGCTGGACGGGGAATGCTGAAGAGCTGGCGGACGTGGGTTGCTTGTGATGTTAAAATCATGTTGCATAAAATATGTTTGTCAAGTTTAAGCGCCATTGGTGCGCGGAATGTGAAACTCGTCATTTTGCTGCACGTTATTGAGCTTGCGAGTGCTCATAGCGCTTTTATATAGTTCATTTTATGCCGCTGCAAGTACAGAAGGCGATTTCGGCGAGGTAAAAAAAGTGTGATGAAAAGTGTGCCCAAGGGTAGCGTGTTAGCGCCCGGCGCCTCGTGCTGTGCATGCTGTGCATGCCGTTCAAAATTCGGCGCCTTGGAAAGAAGGGGATCTTAATGTCCAAGGCGCCGGATATTTAAAGTTTTGGGTACATTTTATCACTTAACTTTGTGTGCATCCATTATCATGCTTGTTAATCATCTGAAAGCATACATGTGTCAGAGGCATCATGTTGACCGTTCAAGTTGAGCAAGTGGCAGAAATAGGTATGTTAGCACCTTGCATTTGTGAGGAACTTACCCGCAAGCAAATGTGCATGGAGAACTGTACCAATTTGTAATTTACAAATGCTAAAAATAAGTCCTCATAGACTGAACTTGACCCAACAAGATTATCAATGCAATGGGTAAAACAGTTCTCTAAGACGTGTGCACAAAGATGGTGAGGGGTTTTACCTGCAAACAAAAGGACAAGGCAGTTGGATAGATTTCTAAAGCCTTGTGACTCATCATGTGTAAGCATGCAAAAGATGCACTGAAGCAGCCATGCTAGGGCGGGGGGCGGGGAACATATCAGTTACATACAGCGTGGATGTGAGAAGTGCTGATAGGTGCTAGAGTAAGCATGCTTTTGCCTAAGTGTTGCACTTACCACCCATGCAGTGTACACTAAGGCATGAAGTTGCCTCATCAGTGGTGTTACTTACCAGCGTGTTTGTTCATCAAGGGCTGCATCATGTTGCTGCAAGCAGCCAGCAGGATGATGCTTTTGCGTGCTGCAAGGAGCGTGACATGCATGGCAAAGCTCACCATTGTGTGCATCAACACCAAGTCCGTAGTACAGCAATAAGCATGGAGCAATGCTAATAGACATAACAAAGTGTTGATTGCTACTGGACGCTGTACTCCAGGCATGGCTGTAGGGTCCGGAGGGCTGTGCTGGGCGAATTTTGTCGGCACATCTTCGAAGCATAGCAAACGCATAACGTTATTGTTGATTTTTCAAGAATGCTATCGCTACATCTGGAAAGCAAGAGCGATTTCTGACGTCAGAAGCTCGTCCGCAGCCAACGCGTGCAGGGTGGACGCGGATTATTTGCGATGTTATAAACATGTTTCAAAGAAGATGTATATTAAATATAAACGTCATCGGTGCACGAAATTCAGAACTCGTCATCTCGCTGCACGTTCTTGAGCTTACGAGTGCTCAAAGCGCTTTAATATAGTTTCTTTTATGCCGCTATAAGTTAAGAAAGCGATTTCGGCGAGGTAAAAAAAGAGTGAAAAAGAGTGCTCTAGGGTACTAGGTTAAGGCCGGCGCCTCGTGCTGTGCATGCTGTGTATGCTGCCTAGACTTCGGCGCCTTGGAAAGAGGTGGATCTAATGGTCCAAGGCGCCTGGTTTTTTACTGTTTAGGGGTTCAGCTTAATGCAATAGGTAAGACAGTCCTCTAGGATGTTTGGAGATAACCTGCGGACAAAAGGACAAGGTTGTCGGACAGATTCCTTAAGTTGGACAGATTCCTTAAGTCTTGTGACTCATCATGCGTAAGCATGCAAAAGATGCACTGAAGCGGCCATACTAGGGCGTGGGGCGGGGAACATATTAATTATATACAGCGTGCATGTTAGAAGTGCTAATAGGTGCTAGCTCTATAGAGCAAGCATGCTTTTGTCTAAGTGTTGCACTTACCGCCCTTGCAGTGCACACTAAGGTATGCAGTTGCCTCGCCATTGGTTTCTATTACCAGCATGTTTGTTCATCTAGGGCTGCATCATGTCACTGCAGGCAGCGAGCAGGAGGATGCTTTTGTGTGCTGCATGGAGCATGGCATGCATGGCAAGGCTCACCATTGTTTGCAGCAGCATCGAGTCCATGGTACAGAAGTAGGTTTGGAGCAATGCAAATGGACGTAACAAAGTGTTGCTACTGTACACTGTACTCCAGGCATGGCTGCAGGGTGTGGAGGGCAGTGTTGGGCGAATTCTGACGGCACATTAGCTAGTCTTAGAAAACGTATTAAGTAATTGTAAATATTTTAAGATTGCCATTGCAACATGTTCGAAGTTGCAGTAATTTATGTTAGTCTTAATGGAATGATTCGCCTCCGTTGCTTATGCGAATCTTTGTGAACTCTTGCTGTGTTTTCGGTGTCTTTTATTAATTGGAAGTCGAGACCCTGTGTAAGGATGATTCAGTAGCTAATCTGTCCAGCACTGCGCCAGCTGTTGAGGTCCTCCAGTGGTGAGTGCGTGGCTCCAGATAACGCTACACTTGGTAGCACCTTTTCGACCCTGCAGGCCTTTGTACGTGACGTGCCCAGCATTGCTTCACCTGCCCCTCGGGCGGTGCTCCTTCCCTACGGGGTTGTGTTCCTTCCCTACGGGGTTGTGTCCCGCTACCTCGTAGCGTGTGCCGTCCCTCGGACGTGAAAGTCACGTTGTGGCGTGATTTCTGTTGCTGTGTAGATGTCCTCTACCTCAACCCATCCCAGCGCGTCTGTGCTCTCGCACCCAATTGCGGACTGGAGCGCGGACAACCCTGTCGTGCAGAGGAGGTTCCTTCTCTTCCTTCACGCCATCTTCTTTTGGCAGCATCAGCATCCCATCACGGGGGAATCCGGCTATGGCCCCTTGCCCGCGACGTGGCTCATGATGAAGAACGGCGTGGTACTCGTCAATTTCCTGGTAAAGTGGGTTTTGGGCTACGAAAGGGCCTGGATTACGTCTCCCATTCACAGAGAGGAGGATGGCTATTTGCCTATGCCTGATGACCCAAGCCAAGGCATACCTTTTGCTTCTGAAATTCTTTCAGTCTATGAATGCTACAAGTTCCTGCAAAAGATGCCTTTTGCAAAGCAGCTGCGCAATGCGTACCTCGCACATGTCACTGTGAACCACCCGCAACTATGCTTTGGCCCCTCAAGTCTGTATGGCTTAGTGCAAGCTGCTGATGGAAGGAACTTTACTGTGTCACGACAGTCCACTGTGCCCTTTAACTTTAAGCGTGCCATCCTGCAGCCACACATGTTTGAGGGTTGGCCCTTTGTGAGAGGTCTTGAGCAAGTGCATGAGAGTATTTTTGATGGAATGGTGCTCCCTGCTGCACCACGTGCATCTGCTGGCGCTGATCCAATGCAGCACTCCATGCTTGCCCAACCTTCTGGCTCTGCTGCACACACACATGATTCTGCCATGCATGGGCAATCAATGATGCCATCTGGTAGCGCTGCTGCACCATCTGCATCCAATGCTGCACCCTCCTCATCTGAGCAGCCACCGAAGAGGAAGCGCACTGCATTTCAAAGTCTCCCTGATGTGCGGCAGTTTTGCATGGCAGTCAAAACCTGGAAAAATGAGAGTTACAAGGCCAGGCGCATTGCTGCACAGGAAGAGAAGCACAAGGAACAAGAGAAAAGCTTCCGCTCTGCAAGGCAGGGGGGAAGCAGTAGCAGTTAGGTCCACTCGTGCCCCAGGGCAGAGTCGTTAACTTGACTCTGTCCTAGCTTGTGTGTGTCACTGTGGATAAGTGTTTAAGGTGTGAAACTTGCCATTGCAGAATACGGAACATCTTTTTTGTACAATTGAGCTCTGTGTTGATTGATTGCTGAGCTATGTGTGCACGCTAATTTTGTGAGTAGCTGACCTTGAGACTATATTGGAGATCTCTGCGTGTGCTTATCTTGAGTTACCTGGACTTGCTTTCCTCACATATTAATGTTTGAACTTGAATTGTAACACCTTAACCATGAGTGACCCGGCCTTTGTCCAACAGCAACAAGCCGCTGCTGCCCAACAAAACAATGTAGGATCCATTAACTTGACACCACAACAGCTACAAGACATGTTAGCTAGTGTTGGTAACCAAGCAGCCCAACAAGCTGTTGCTGCTGTGCAAGCTAATCAAGCAAGTCATGCTCAGCCTCCAAGTGCTTTGCCAAAAAACATTTTGAACTTAGTGAAGCCACCCCCCTATGAGAACAAAGAAAAGTCAGGCAAATTCATTCACTTTGAAAGGGGAGTGCGCCAATTTATTAGAGTGCAAGGGTTGCAACCAGAAGTGAGGATTGATCACAACCAACAGTGCCGCATAGTAGTGGAAATCTGCTGTGTAGGTGAAGCTCTGTCCTATATCCATAGGCTAGCTGAAGTACTGCCAAGAACTCACGGCTTCTGGACCTATGAGGGTTTGCTGGAGATGCTTAAGCAGCATTTCACGCATGATGAGGAAACAGATGAGGCTAGGAAAGCCATGGACAACTTGAAGCTTACAAAAGGCATGAGTGCTCGCACATATGTGCAAAAGTTTAACAGCCTGCTTGATGATGTACCAAACATGTCCATGCGTGATATCCTTTTTGCTTTCAACAAAGGCTTGCCTCATGAGCTGCAAGTGTGGCTACGCCACGATGCACCTCAAAACCTTGAAGATGCACAGAACTTAGTGATCAGGATGAGTGGCTCTGAGCCTGCTCCTATAGCTGCCACACCTGAACCTATGCAATTAGGCAGCATCCAGCAAACACTCAGACAAACAACTGCCAGGCTTGCACGCCTTGAAATGGGCCCTAAGCAGAAGGTGTCCCGTGAGCGTGACCCTCGCAGTGACCCTCGCGATGATCCTCGCTGGCCAAAATGGGGTAGAACAACAGATGCCCAACTGAACAAGTGCAAAGAAGAGCGCAAGTGCTTTTTATGCTTCAAGGATGGTCACCCATGGCCAGCATGCCCACTCTTGAAAGGTCAGAGGTCTCCTTCTGCGCAGTCACTCCGGGAAAGAAGCCCTAGCCCCCCTGGATCATGGCGTGCTCGCCCTAGCAGCCCACCAAGGGCTCGCCTAAACGCTCGGGGCCCTTGGTAGGAGGGCCTGACCTGCAAATTGCTGAGTGTAAGAAAGCACGCAGTATATGCACCCTACCTGTTCAATTTGCTGCAAAGGCAGCTCAGACCGATGTGAATTCCGGTAATGAAGTAGTTCATACTATTGATATCCAGGCATGTGTAAGTGACACATGCGCTGAAGCAGCGGGTGTACATGAAGCCCGTCAACACAGGATTTCCGACACTGTGGATGCTCACAGTAGGCGTGATGCCCAAGCATCTGGGCCGTTTGCCTTGGAGACTGATCACCTCCCTGGCCGTTTTGGTGATTTAGGTTCTGCCTGTGTTGTTCCTAAATGGGCCACTCCAAATCCAGACCAGGTGTTGAGTTCCTCCGGTGGTGCTGGTACTGCAGAAGCAGTTGTTAGCAGCCTGGCTGATGATAGCAGGTTTGCTCCCCTCACTAGGTCTGATGGGAATGTCGGACACACGCGTGCTAGTGAGGAAGAGCGGGACGCCGCTCATGAAGATTTTGCTTTCTGGCCTTCTGAGACCGGCAGCAAGACCAGCTGTAACTGGTCAGCTAATGCCAATACTGGCGACATCTCTTTTGAGCCATTAAGCCCCTCAATCAGCTCAGCCAAGACGTTGGGTGTATCTGCATTGAGGTTTCGAGGATTCCTTCAAGGGAAGCCTGCCACTATTCTGGTGGATTCTGGTGCAGAGCGTAACTGCGCTAGCCAACTCTTTCTAGAGAAGAATGGCATACCCTTCTTAGGCTCACAGCTCAGTGGTATTTCTGTACGACTGGCTGATGGTGCACTCAAATCATGTGGCTTACTTGACTCTGCACAATTCCAAATTTCTGAGTACAAGGATTGCGGAGACTTTGCTGTCACAGATCTCGAAGGAGAAGACCTAATATTAGGGATGCCCTGGCTTCAGCGTATTAACCCTGCCACCCACTGGAAGAAACGTATCTTGAGTTTTGACCACAATGGTACAAGGCATGAAATTCACTCTGCCTTGCCTAGTTGCTCTCGCATACCCGTAATTTCAGCAATGGAATTTGTGCAAGAATTTGAAAATAAAAGTCCAGCGTGGCTGTGCATTGTGAAACCTGCATTCTCTGAAGCTCCTACTTTTGGAAAACAGAAAATTGATTGCTCTGAGCTATTACGTGAGTCTGAGGATGTGCAGGCTGACCCTGCCTTCCCTGAAAAACGAGCAGTTGAACATGCCATTGACATATTTCCAGGCAGTGCTCCTCAAATGGGCCCTATTTTTAGGCTTGCCCCTGCTGAGCTTGAAGAGCTCCGCAAACAGCTAGAAGAGCTGACTGAAAAAGGACTTATAGAGCCTAGTTCCTCTCCTTTTGGAGCACCTGTCCTGTTTGTGAAAAAGAAAGACAATACCCTACGCATGTGTGTCGATTATAGGAAATTAAACAACATCACGGTGAAAAACTCCTACCCTCTCCCAAGGATTGATGACTTACTAGACCAACTGCATGGTGCTGAAGTATTTTCCAGCATAGTCTTGCGCTCTGGATACCACCAAGTGCGCATCAAAGAGGGGGATGAGCACAAGACTGCTTTTCGGACACAATATGGACATTTTCAGTTCCGTGTCTTGCCTTTTGGACTATGCAATGCTCCTGCTACTTTCCAGAGGCTCATGAATGATGTCTTCAGGCCGTTCCTCCTAAAATTTGTGATAGTCTACTTAGATGATGTCCTCATTTTCTCCAAAACTGTGCGTCTGCACATGCAACACTTACGTCAAGTCTTCCAGGTGCTACGAGAACACAAACTGTACATTAAACGCTCCAAGTGTGAGTTTGCCGTCAGTGCGTTGAGGTTCCTTGGTCATGTCATCTCTGATAGAGGCATCACCATGGATCCGGACAAGGTGAGGTCCATCCTTGAGTGGCCTGAACCAGCTGGAACACCTGCTCAGTGCAAGACCCAGCTTAAAGGTTTTCTAGGCCTTGCAAACTTCAACCGCCGCATGGTAGATCATTTTGCTGAACCAGCCGCTCCGCTGAACGCTCTCACAGCTGACAAAGCAGAGTGGATCTGGGAACAGCCTCAGAAAGACGCATTTGCTGCTGTGAAGAAAAAGATGACAGAAAAACCCCACTTCGTGCATGCCCCGCATCCAACTGCACGTTTCATAGTGGAAACTGATGCCTCCCAAGTCGCCACCGGCGCTGTAATATACCAGAGGCCCAATCCGCCTCATGTGCAAGTAATTGCCTATTCCTCTCACAAGCTTCAACCCAATGTGGCTCTCTTTCCTGCACACGAGAGGGAAATGCTTGCTGTCAACACTGCCCTCACAGAATGGCGCCATTACTTACTTGGTCGCCTGTTTGACTTGTACACAGACAATGAGGCAGTCACCAAATTTCTCAAGCAGCCTTCTCTTACACCAAGGCAGGCCAGATGGGTCCAAAAGCTTTCAGAGTATGATTTCAATCTGTACCATGTGCCCGGTCCACGCAATGTGGCTGCTGATGCCCTCAGCCGCCGCCCAGATCACTATCCGGGTTTTCCAGCACAGACGCCTACCCAGATTCATGTTCGTTGTGCTCGCACACTTGAGGATGTGGCTAACAAGCTCCTGGTGCTCAAAGCTACCAGCACTCCCACCTTAAGCCCAGTGCGTGCCTCCGGACCTACCTGCCATGCTGATTTCTTTGATCAGCTGCGCGCTGATGCTGAGTTTGATGAGGAGTACACCTCAGTCCTTACCGCCTCTCAGGAAGGCGAGCTCCGTGATTTCACAGAGAAGGACGGACTGTTGTGGTACACACCCTACCCTGAAGTAACCCCACGCATTTACATTCCTCAGGGACAAGCGCGTGAGCTCCTCATTAAAGAAGCTCATGACACACCAACCAGCGGTCACTTAGGCATCCACAAGACCCATGAGGCCTTGCACAGAAGATTTTACTGGCCACACATGTTCCGCACTGTCTCTCTGTATGTAGCCACATGTGCCACCTGCGCTTGCACAAAACCTAGCAACCAGAAACCCATGGGGCTTCTCCAGCCCCTGCCCCTTCCAGACCATTGCTGGGAACAGGTTAGCCATGACATCATAACTGGCTTGCCTAAAACACCTCGTGGCCATGATGCTATAGTTACTTTTGTTGACAGATTGAGCAAGCGAGTCATTTTTGTGCCCAGCACTTGCACCATTGATGCTGCTGGCTATGCCGACCTCTTTTTCAAGGAGATTTTCCGGCACTTTGGCCTCCCAAAGGTCATCGTATCTGATCGTGACCCACGTTTCACCTCCCATTTCTGGAGAGCATTACACAAACGTCTGGGTACAAACCTCAAAATGTCCACTGCTCACCACCCACAGACAGATGGACAGACAGAACGTGCCAACAGAACGGTGGAAGACATGCTACGTGCATATGCTTCCCCTTTCCAACACAACTGGGATGAGTACCTGGTGCCTGCTGAATTTGCATACAACAATAGCCTTCAAGCAAGCACAGGATTTACCCCTTTTTACCTGAACTACGGCCGCCACCCTCATACACCTTTGTCACTGCTCACAGAATTCAATCGCCCATCAGCGTGTGATACCAACCCTGCTGCCAATGATTTTGTTGGACGATTCCAGGCAAACATTTCCCGTGCCAAAGATGCCCTGCATCGAGCGCAACAACGCCAACAAAAATATGCAGATCAACACCGCAGACATGCTGAATTTTCTGTTGGAGACCAGGTTCTGCTCAGCACAAAGTACCTTTCCCTACACCTGAAAGAGGGTACCACCCCTAAACTGTGCCCCAAATTCACCGGTCCCTTCACTATCATCGAAGTCCTTTCACCTGTGGCATACAAACTGCGGCTGCCACCACACATGAAGTGCCACAATGTTTTTCACATCAGCTTACTCAAGCCTGCTGAATTCTTCTCTCAGGAATTTCCTGAACGCATCCAGCATGCTCCGCCACCTGTCCATGTGGAGAACAACCAAGCATTTTTCATTGTGGATTACATTGCGGGCCACAAACCCCGCACAGCTACTTGCCATGCAGAAGCTACTCGCTATCTTATCAAATGGGCTGGATACCCCTCTTGGGAGAACACTGAAGAACCAGCACGCAACATTGCGAAGGACGTCCCAGGTGAGGTTGCCAAATATTGGGCTAAACGCCAACAACAATCATCTTCATCTTCCTCCACCCCCACTCCAGCCCCAGCCCCAGATCCGCAACCCAGCCCTTCTTCTCCGCAACAACCTAGCTTACAGCCTTCTCCACCGGCAGATCCTGTCTCTAGCTCTGACCCTCCACGCAGATCTAGCAGGAAACCTAAGCCTAGACTGCTTCGTTCTTAAGTTGTTAGCTCATTTTGCTTACTTTCGCCCACCAGTGCTTAAAGCACTAGCACTTGTAGATCCATCATGAGATCCATGATCTGTGTCCTATATTCTCTTTCTTTGACTTCCTTGCGTACTTCGGCTGAAACTGTTTGAATAGACTTCTCTTTGAATTTTTTTTTCTCTCCTCCAAATTATTGCTGAGATCAGCTTCCTTTGCTTACTTTTGTCAATCTAAAGATCTAATTCTGTTTTCATTCCTGAAGTTCACTTTCTGCTAGACTTGAATTCCTTTGTTAGTACAAGACCTTTTGCTAGTGCAATTCCTGCCCTTTCTTTTTTAAGGGAGGGGTGAGTGCAACATGTTCGAAGTTGCAGTAATTTATGTCAGTCTTAATGGAATGATTCGCCTCCGTTGCTTATGCGAATCTTTGTGAACTCTTGCTGTGTTTTCGGTGTCTTTTATTAATTGGAAGTCGAGACCCTGTGTAAGGATGATTCAGTAGCTAATCTGTCCAGCACTGCGCCAGCTGTTGAGGTCCTCCAGTGGTGAGTGCGTGGCTCCAGATAACGCTACAGCCATCGCTATGTCTGAGAGCAAGTGCGATTTCTGATGTCAGAATCTCGTCCGCAGCCATCGCGTGCGGGGTGGATGCGGATTGTTTGCGATGTTAAAACAATGTTACAAAGAATATGTTTGTAAAGTTTAAGCGTCATTGGTGCGCGGAATGTGAAATTCGTTATTTCGCTGCACGTTCTTGACCTTGCGAGTGCTTGAAGTTCTTTACTATAATGTATATTATGCCGTTATTGATTAAGAAATCGATTTGGGCGTGGTTGTAAAAGAGTGAAAAAGAGTAAATATGGGTACTAGGTTAAGGCCGGCGCCTCGTGCTGTGCATGCTGTGTATGCTGCTTAAACTTCAGCGCCTTGGAAAGAGAGGGATTTTATGGGACCAAGGCGCCGGGTTATTTAAGATTGTTTTTCCATTAATATTAGTATATATATATATGATTGTATGTTTATTTCATTTATTAGGTGAGCACTGGAGGGTTGCCACAGGTGTGGCTTTTGCTTGTTGAACAAACGAGGAATGCGCATATGACAAGAAAGCACTGTAGTCATATCTAGAGCTGCACGTTTGCCTTATGTAGAGCATATTGAGCACACAATGGACCTTATGTGGCAAACACCTAGCCAGGCTACTGCAAACTTCGGTAATTCTAAATGCAAAGTGTTTTCAAGACACTGTGTGTAGGGGCGGAGGGGGGGGGGGGAGACATAAGTAAACCTCATTTGTGGAAAAGTGCAAGTGATATGCACGAAAACGTTGAGAGCTTAAAGTAGAGCAAATGCATTTTATGCCAAAGTGCTGAAAGTAGAGCAAGTGCAAACATGTGTAAGTGATGAAAGTACAGCAAGTGCAAATTATGCTTAAGTGCTAAAGGTAAAGCAAGTGCAAATTATGCCAAAGTGCTCATAGTGGAGCAAGTGCAATTTATGCCTAAGTGTCGAGGCTCAAGGCAGAGATGTTGGTGCGGCAAAATTCGGTATGGTTGGATTCGAACCCAGGTCCCTAGGTTTCAGCGAAGTTCTCAGTGCACTAGACTACACGCCAAGGCGATCATGCCACATTACGAATTGACGAATTGATGTTTATATATATTATTAAAATTTCACGCACGAGTGGATCTGTAATCATGAGCTTGTCTACTGCGTGCACGCGCATCCTTGCTGCTCAACAAGTGCGCGATGTCTTTTCATTGTTGCATTATTAAGCGGTGCTTTTTTTTGTGGAAATTGTGGGGCTCTACGGACGGCTCAGCGGCAAGCTGCATCCATTTCTGCGAGTTCCTGAGCCCGCTGATAAGCAGCGGCGTTAAATTTAAAGCGCTTAACATTGCCATTATTGTTGGGGGCGATTTCGGCGAGGTTTAGAAAGTGTGATGGAAAGTGTGCCTTAGGGGTACGTGCTAGCGTCCGGCGCCTCATGCTGTGCGTGCTGCGCATGCCACATCCAAATTGGGCGCCGTGGAAAGAAGGGGATTCAAATGTCCAAGGCGCCGGATATTTTAAGTTTTGAGTACATTTTATGAATTTAATTTATGTGCATCATATATCATATGCTTGTAATCATATTGAAGCATACATGTGTCGAAGGCATAAAATTGAGCTCAAGAGGCAGAAATAGTTATGTTAGCACCTGCAACATGTTCGAAGTTGCAGTAATTTATGTCAGTCTTAATGGAATGATTCGCCTCCGTTGCTTATGCGAATCTTTGTGAACTCTTGCTGTGTTTTCGGTGTCTTTTATTAATTGGAAGTCGAGACCCTGTGTAAGGATGATTCAGTAGCAATCTGTCCAGCACTGCGCCAGCTGTTGAGGTCCTCCAGTGGTGAGTGCGTGGCTCCAGATAACGCTACACTTGGTAGCACCTTTTCGACCCTGCAGGCCTTTGTACGTGACGTGCCCAGCATTGCTTCACCTGCCCCTCGGGCGGTGCTCCTTCCCTACGGGGTTGTGTTCCTTCCCTACGGGGTTGTGTCCCGCTACCTCGTAGCGTGTGCCGTCCCTCGGACGTGAAAGTCACGTTGTGGCGTGATTTCTGTTGCTGTGTAGATGTCCTCTACCTCAACCCATCCCAGCGCGTCTGTGCTCTCGCACCCAATTGCGGACTGGAGCGCGGACAACCCTGTCGTGCAGAGGAGGTTCCTTCTCTTCCTTCACGCCATCTTCTTTTGGCAGCATCAGCATCCCATCACGGGGGAATCCGGCTATGGCCCCTTGCCCGCGACGTGGCTCATGATGAAGAACGGCGTGGTACTCGTCAATTTCCTGGTAAAGTGGGTTTTGGGCTACGAAAGGGCCTGGATTACGTCTCCCATTCACAGAGAGGAGGATGGCTATTTGCCTATGCCTGATGACCCAAGCCAAGGCATACCTTTTGCTTCTGAAATTCTATCAGTCTATGAATGCTACAAGTTCCTGCAAAAGATGCCTTTTGCAAAGCAGCTGCGCAATGCGTACCTCGCACATGTCACTGTGAACCACCCGCAACTATGCTTTGGCCCCTCAAGTCTGTATGGCTTAGTGCAAGCTGCTGATGGAAGGAACTATACTGTGTCACGACAGTCCACTGTGCCCTTTAACTTTAAGCGTGCCATCCTGCAGCCACACATGTTTGAGGGTTGGCCCTTTGTGAGAGGTCTTGAGCAAGTGCATGAGAGTATTTTTGATGGAGTAGTGCTCCCTGCTGCACCACGTGCATCTGCTGGCGCTGTCCCAATGCAGCATTCCATGCTTGCCCAACCTTCTGGCTCTGCTGCACACACACATGATTCTGCCATGCATGGGCAATCAATGATGCCATCTGGTAGCGCTGCTGCACCATCTGCATCCAATGCTGCACCCTCCTCGTCTGAGCAGCCACCGAAGAGGAAACGCACTGCATTTCAAAGTCTCCCTGATGTGCGGCAGTTTTGCATGGCAGTCAAAACCTGGAAAAATGAGAGTTACAAGGCCAGGCGCATTGCTGCACAGGAAGAGAAGCACAAGGAACAAAAGAAAAGCTTCCGCTCTGCAAGGCAGGGGGGAAGCGGTAGCAGTTAGGTCCACTCGTGCCCCAGGGCAGAGTTGTTAACTTGACTCTGTCCTAGCTTGTGTGTGTCACTGTGGATAAGTGTTTAAGGTGTGAAACTTGTCATTGCAGAATCCGGAACATCTTTTTTGTACAATTGAGCTCTGTGTTGATTGATTGCTGAGCTATGTGTGCACGCTAATTTTGCGAGTAGCTGACCTTGAGACGTCTCAGATCTCCAATATAGTCGACTATATTGGAGATCTCTGCGTGTGTTTATCTTGAGTTACCTGGACTTGCTTTCCTCACATATTAATGTTTGAACTTGAATTGTAACACCTTAACCATGAGTGACCCGGCCTTTGTCCAACAGCAACAAGCCGCTGCTGCCTTTGTCCATTAGCAACAAGCCGCTGCAGCCCAACAAAACAATGTAGGATCCATTAACTTGACACCACAACAGCTACAAGACATGTTAGCTAGTGTTGGTAACCAAGCAGCCCAACAAGCTGTTGCTGCTGTGCAAGCTAATCAAGCAAGTCATGCTCAGCCTCCAAGTGCTTTGCCAAAAAACATTTTGAACTTAGTGAAGCCACCCCCCTATGAGAACAAAGAAAAGTCAGGCAAATTCATTCACTTTGAAAGGGGAGTGCGCCAATTTATTAGAGTGCAAGGGTTGCAACCAGAAGTGAGGATTGATCACAACCAACAGTGCCGCATAGTAGTGGAAATCTGCTGTGTAGGTGAAGCTCTGTCCTATATCCATAGGCTAGCTGAAGTACTGCCAAGAACTCACGGCTTCTGGACCTATGAGGGTTTGCTGGAGATGCTTAAGCAGCATTTCACGCATGATGAGGAAACAGATGAGGCTAGGAAAGCCATGGACAACTTGAAGCTTACAAAAGGCATGAGTGCTCGCACATATGTGCAAAAGTTTAACAGCCTGCTTGATGATGTACCAAACATGTCCATGCGTGATATCCTTTTTGCTTTCAACAAAGGCTTGCCTCATGAGCTGCAAGTGTGGCTACGCCACGATGCACCTCGAAACCTTGAAGATGCACAGAACTTAGTGATCAGGATGAGTGGCTCTGAGCCTGCTCCTATAGCTGCCACACCTGAACCTATGCAATTAGGCAGCATCCAGCAAACACTCAGACAAACAACTGCCAGGCTTGCACGCCTTGAAATGGGCCCTAAGCAGAAGGTGTCCCGTGAGCGTGACCCTCGCAGTGACCCTCGCGATGATCCTCGCTGGCCAAAATGGGGTAGAACAACAGATGCCCAACTGAACAAGTGCAAAGAAGAGCGCAAGTGCTTTTTATGCTTCAAGGATGGTCACCCATGGCCAGCATGCCCACTCTTGAAAGGTCAGAGGTCTCCTTCTGCGCAGTCACTCCAGGAAAGAAGCCCTAGCCCCCCTGGATCATGGCGTGCTCGCCCTAGCAGCCCACCAGGGGCTCGCCCAAACGCTCGGGGCCCTTGGTAGGAGGGCCTGACCTGCAAATTGCTGAATGTAAGAAAGCACGCAGTATATGCACCCTACCTGTTCAATTTGCTGCAAAGGCAGCTCAGGCCGATGTGAATTCCGGTAATGAAGCAGTTCATACTATTGATATCCAGGCATGTGTAAGTGACGCATGCGCTGAAGCAGCGGGTGTACATGAAACCCGTCAACACAGGATTTCCGACACTGTGGATGCTCACAGTGGGCGTGATGCCCAAGCATCTGGGCCGTTTGCCTTGGAGACTGATCACATCCCTGGCCGTTTTGGTGATTTAGGTTCTGCCTGTGTTGTTCCTAAATGGGCCACTCCAAATCCAGACCAGGTGTTGAGTTCCTCCGGTGGTGCTGGTACTGCAGAAGCAGTTGTTAGCAGCCTGGCTGATGATAGCAGGTTTGCTCCCCTCACTAGGTCTGATGGGAATGTCGGACACACGCGTGCTAGTGAGGAAGAGCGGGACGCCGCTCATGAAGATTTTGCTTTCTGGCCTTCTGAGACCGGCAGCAAGACCAGCTGTAACTGGTCAGCTAATGCCAATACTGGCGACATCTCTTTTGAGCCATTAAGCCCCTCAATCAGCTCAGCCAAGACGTTGGGTGTATCTGCATTGAGGTTTCGAGGATTCCTTCAAGGGAAGCCTGCCACTATTCTGGTGGATTCTGGTGCAGAGCGTAACTGCGCTAGCCAACTCTTTCTAGAGAAGAATGGCATACCCTTCTTAGGCTCACAGCTCAGTGGTATTTCTGTACGACTGGCTGATGGTGCACCCAAATCATGTGGCCTACTTGACTCTGCACAATTCCAAATTTCTGAGTACAAGGATTGCGGAGACTTTGCTGTCACAGATCTCGAAGGAGAAGACCTAATATTAGGGATGCCCTGGCTTCAGCGTATTAACCCTGCCACCCACTGGAAGAAACGTATCTTGAGTTTTGACCACAATGGTACAAGGCATGAAATTCACTCTGCCTTGCCTAGTTGCTCTCGCATACCCGTAATTTCAGCAATGGAATTTGTGCAAGAATTTGAAAATAAAAGTCCAGCGTGGCTGTGCATTGTGAAACCTGCATTCTCTGAAGCTCCTACTTTTGGAAAACAGAAAATTGATTGCTCTGAGCTATTACGTGAGTTTGAGGATGTGCAGGCTGACCCTGCCTTCCCTGAAAAACGAGCAGTTGAACATGCCATTGACATATTTCCAGGCAGTGCTCCTCAAATGGGCCCTATTTTTAGGCTTGCTCCTGCTGAGCTTGAAGAGCTCCGCAAACAGCTAGAAGAGCTGACTGAAAAAGGACTTATAGAGCCTAGTTCCTCTCCTTTTGGAGCACCTGTCCTGTTTGTGAAAAAGAAAGACAATACCCTACGCATGTGTGTCGATTATAGGAAATTAAACAACATCACGGTGAAAAACTCCTACCCTCTCCCAAGGATTGATGACTTACTAGACCAACTGCATGGTGCTGAAGTATTTTCCAGCATAGACTTGCGCTCTGGATACCACCAAGTGCGCATCAAAGAGGGGGATGAGCACAAGACTGCTTTTCGGACACAATATGGACATTTTCAGTTCCGTGTCTTGCCTTTTGGACTATGCAATGCTCCTGCTACTTTCCAGAGGCTCATGAATGATGTCTTCAGGCCGTTCCTCCTAAAATTTGTGATAGTCTACTTAGATGATGTCCTCATTTTCTCCAAAACTGTGCGTCTGCACATGCAACACTTACGTCAAGTCTTCCAGGTGCTACGAGAACACAAACTGTACATTAAACGCTCCAAGTGTGAGTTTGCCGTCAGTGCGTTGAGGTTCCTTGGTCATGTCATCTCTGATAGAGGCATCACCATGGATCCGGACAAGGTGAGGTCCATCCTTGAGTGGCCTGAACCAGCTGGAACACCTGCTCAGTGCAAGACCCAGCTTAAAGGTTTTCTAGGCCTTGCAAACTTCAACCGCCGCATGGTAGACCATTTTGCTGAACCAGCCGCTCCGCTGAACGCTCTCACAGCTGACAAAGCAGAGTGGATCTGGGAACAGCCTCAGAAAGACGCATTTGCTGCTGTGAAGAAAAAGATGACAGAAAAACCCCACTTCGTGCATGCCCCGCATCCAACTGCACGTTTCATAGTGGAAACTGATGCCTCCCAAGTCGCCACCGGCGCTGTAATATACCAGAGGCCCAATCCGCCTCATGTGCAAGTAATTGCCTATTCCTCTCACAAGCTTCAACCCAATGTGGCTCTCTTTCCTGCACACGAGAGGGAAATGCTTGCTGTCAACACTGCCCTCACAGAATGGCGCCATTACTTACTTGGTCGCCTGTTTGACTTGTACACAGACAATGAGGCAGTCACCAAATTTCTCAAGCAGCCTTCTCTTACACCAAGGCAGGCCAGATGGGTCCAAAAGCTTTCAGAAGATGATTTCAATCTGTACCATGTGCCCGGTCCACGCAATGTGGCTGCTGATGCCCTCAGCCGCCGCCCAGATCACTATCCGGGTTTTCCAGCACAGACGCCTACCCAGATTCATGTTCGTTGTGCTCGCACACTTGAGGATGTGGCTAACAAGCTCCTGGTGCTCAAAGCTACCAGCACTCCCACCTTAAGCCCAGTGCGTGCCTCCGGACCTACCTGCCATGCTGATTTCTTTGATCAGCTGCGCGCTGATGCTGAGTTTGATGAGGAGTACACCTCAGTCCTTACCGCCGCTCAGGAAGGCGAGCTCCGTGATTTCACAGAGAAGGACGGACTGTTGTGGTACACACCCTACCCTGAAGTAACCCCACGCATTTACATTCCTCAGGGACAAGCGCGTGAGCTCCTCAGTAAAGAAGCTCATGACACACCAACCAGCGGTCACTTAGGCATCCACAAGACCCATGAGGCCTTGCACAGAAGATTTTACTGGCCACACATGTTCCGCACTGTCTCTCTGTATGTAGCCACATGTGCCACCTGCGCTTGCACAAAACCTAGCAACCAGAAACCCATGGGGCTTCTCCAGCCCCTGCCCCTTCCAGACCATTGCTGGGAACAGGTTAGCCATGACATCATAACTGGCTTGCCTAAAACACCTCGTGGCCATGATGCTATAGTTACTTTTGTTGACAGATTGAGCAAGCGAGTCATTTTTGTGCCCAGCACTTGCACCATTGATGCTGCTGGCTATGCCGACCTCTTTTTCAAGGAGATTTTCCGGCACTTTGGCCTCCCAAAGGTCATCGTATCTGATCGTGACCCACGTTTCACCTCCCATTTCTGGAGAGCATTACACAAACGTCTGGGTACAAACCTCAAAATGTCCACTGCTCACCACCCACAGACAGATGGACAGACAGAACGTGCCAACAGAACGGTGGAAGACATGCTACGTGCATATGCTTCCCCTTTCCAACACAACTGGGATGAGTACCTGGTGCCTGCTGAATTTGCATACAACAATAGCCTTCAAGCAAGCACAGGATTTACCCCTTTTTACCTGAACTACGGCCGCCACCCTCATACACCTTTGTCACTGCTCACAGAATTCAATCGCCCATCAGCGTGTGATACCAACCCTGCTGCCAATGATTTTGTTGGACGATTCCAGGCAAACATTTCCCGTGCCAAAGATGCCCTGCATCGAGCGCAACAACGCCAACAAAAATATGCAGATCAACACCGCAGACATGCTGAATTTTCTGTTGGAGACCAGGTTCTGCTCAGCACAAAGTACCTTTCCCTACACCTGAAAGAGGGTACCACCCCTAAACTGTGCCCCAAATTCACCGGTCCCTTCACTATCATCGAAGTCCTTTCACCTGTGGCATACAAACTGCGGCTGCCACCACACATGAAGTGCCACAATGTTTTTCACATCAGCTTACTCAAGCCTGCTGAATTCTTCTCTCAGGAATTTCCTGAACGCATCCAGCATGCTCCGCCACCTGTCCATGTGGAGAACAACCAAGCATTTTTCATTGTGGATTACATTGCGGGCCACAAACCCCGCACAGCTACTTGCCATGCAGAAGCTACTCGCTATCTTATCAAATGGGCTGGATACCCCTCTTGGGAGAACACTGAAGAACCAGCACGCAACATTGCGAAGGACGTCCCAGGTGAGGTTGCCAAATATTGGGCTAAATGCCAACAACAATCATCTTCATCTTCCTCCACCCCCACTCCAGCCCCAGCCCCAGATCCGCAACCCAGCCCTTCTTCTCCGCAACAACCTAGCTTACAGCCTTCTCCACCGGCAGATCCTGTCTCTAGCTCTGACCCTCCACGCAGATCTAGCAGGAAACCTAAGCCTAGACTGCTTCGTTCTTAAGTTGTTAGCTCATTTTGCTTACTTTCGCCCACCAGTGCTTAAAGCACTAGCACTTGTAGATCCATCATGAGATCCATGATCTGTGTCCTATATTCTCTTTCTTTGACTTCCTTGCGTACTTCGGCTGAAACTGTTTGAATAGACTTCTCTTTGAATTTTTTTTTCTCTCCTCCAAATTATTGCTGAGATCAGCTTCCTTTGCTTACTTTTGTCAATCTAAAGATCTAATTCTGTTTTCATTCCTGAAGTTCACTTTCTGCTAGACTTGAATTCCTTTGTTAGTACAAGACCTTTTGCTAGTGCAATTCCTGCCCTTTCTTTTTTAAGGGAGGGGTGAGTGCAACATGTTCGAAGTTGCAGTAATTTATGTCAGTCTTAATGGAATGATTCGCCTCCGTTGCTTATGCGAATCTTTGTGAACTCTTGCTGTGTTTTCGGTGTCTTTTATTAATTGGAAGTCGAGACCCTGTGTAAGGATGATTCAGTAGCTAATCTGTCCAGCACTGCGCCAGCTGTTGAGGTCCTCCAGTGGTGAGTGCGTGGCTCCAGATAACGCTACAGCCATCGCTATGTCTGAGAGCAAGTGCGATTTCTGATGTCAGAATCTCGTCCGCAGCCATCGCGTGCGGGGTGGATGCGGATTGTTTGCGATGTTAAAACAATGTTACAAAGAATATGTTTGTAAAGTTTAAGCGTCATTGGTGCGCGGAATGTGAAATTCGTTATTTCGCTGCACGTTCTTGACCTTGCGAGTGCTTGAAGTTCTTTACTATAATGTATATTATGCCGTTATTGATTAAGAAATCGATTTGGGCGTGGTTGTAAAAGAGTGAAAAAGAGTAAATATGGGTACTAGGTTAAGGCCGGCGCCTCGTGCTGTGCATGCTGTGTATGCTGCTTAAACTTCAGCGCCTTGGAAAGAGAGGGATTTTATGGGACCAAGGCGCCGGGTTATTTAAGATTGTTTTTCCATTAATATTAGTATATATATATATGATTGTATGTTTATTTCATTTATTAGGTGAGCACTGGAGGGTTGCCACAGGTGTGGCTTTTGCTTGTTGAACAAACGAGGAATGCGCATATGACAAGAAAGCACTGTAGTCATATCTAGAGCTGCACGTTTGCCTTATGTAGAGCATATTGAGCACACAATGGACCTTATGTGGCAAACACCTAGCCAGGCTACTGCAAACTTCGGTAATTCTAAATGCAAAGTGTTTTCAAGACACTGTGTGTAGGGGCGGAGGGGGGGGGGGGAGACATAAGTAAACCTCATTTGTGGAAAAGTGCAAGTGATATGCACGAAAACGTTGAGAGCTTAAAGTAGAGCAAATGCATTTTATGCCAAAGTGCTGAAAGTAGAGCAAGTGCAAACATGTGTAAGTGATGAAAGTACAGCAAGTGCAAATTATGCTTAAGTGCTAAAGGTAAAGCAAGTGCAAATTATGCCAAAGTGCTCATAGTGGAGCAAGTGCAATTTATGCCTAAGTGTCGAGGCTCAAGGCAGAGATGTTGGTGCGGCAAAATTCGGTATGGTTGGATTCGAACCCAGGTCCCTAGGTTTCAGCGAAGTTCTCAGTGCACTAGACTACACGCCAAGGCGATCATGCCACATTACGAATTGACGAATTGATGTTTATATATATTATTAAAATTTCACGCACGAGTGGATCTGTAATCATGAGCTTGTCTACTGCGTGCACGCGCATCCTTGCTGCTCAACAAGTGCGCGATGTCTTTTCATTGTTGCATTATTAAGCGGTGCTTTTTTTTGTGGAAATTGTGGGGCTCTACGGACGGCTCAGCGGCAAGCTGCATCCATTTCTGCGAGTTCCTGAGCCCGCTGATAAGCAGCGGCGTTAAATTTAAAGCGCTTAACATTGCCATTATTGTTGGGGGCGATTTCGGCGAGGTTTAGAAAGTGTGATGGAAAGTGTGCCTTAGGGGTACGTGCTAGCGTCCGGCGCCTCATGCTGTGCGTGCTGCGCATGCCACATCCAAATTGGGCGCCGTGGAAAGAAGGGGATTCAAATGTCCAAGGCGCCGGATATTTTAAGTTTTGAGTACATTTTATGAATTTAATTTATGTGCATCATATATCATATGCTTGTAATCATATTGAAGCATACATGTGTCGAAGGCATAAAATTGAGCTCAAGAGGCAGAAATAGTTATGTTAGCACCTGCAACATGTTCGAAGTTGCAGTAATTTATGTCAGTCTTAATGGAATGATTCGCCTCCGTTGCTTATGCGAATCTTTGTGAACTCTTGCTGTGTTTTCGGTGTCTTTTATTAATTGGAAGTCGAGACCCTGTGTAAGGATGATTCAGTAGCTAATCTGTCCAGCACTGCGCCAGCTGTTGAGGTCCTCCAGTGGTGAGTGCGTGGCTCCAGATAACGCTACACTCGGTAGCACCTTTTCGACCCTGCAGGCCTTTGTACGTGACGTGCCCAGCATTGCTTCACCTGCCCCTCGGGCGGTGCTCCTTCCCTACGGGGTTGTGTTCCTTCCCTACGGGGTTGTGTCCCGCTACCTCGTAGCGTGTGCCGTCCCTCGGACGTGAAAGTCACGTTGTGGCGTGATTTCTGTTGCTGTGTAGATGTCCTCTACCTCAACCCATCCCAGCGCGTCTGTGCTCTCGCACCCAATTGCGGACTGGAGCGCGGACAACCCTGTCGTGCAGAGGAGGTTCCTTCTCTTCCTTCACGCCATCTTCTTTTGGCAGCATCAGCATCCCATCACGGGGGAATCCGGCTATGGCCCCTTGCCCGCGACGTGGCTCATGATGAAGAACGGCGTGGTACTCGTCAATTTCCTGGTAAAGTGGGTTTTGGGCTACGAAAGGGCCTGGATTACGTCTCCCATTCACAGAGAGGAGGATGGCTATTTGCCTATGCCTGATGACCCAAGCCAAGGCATACCTTTTGCTTCTGAAATTCTATCAGTCTATGAATGCTACAAGTTCCTGCAAAAGATGCCTTTTGCAAAGCAGCTGCGCAATGCGTACCTCGCACATGTCACTGTGAACCACCCGCAACTATGCTTTGGCCCCTCAAGTCTGTATGGCTTAGTGCAAGCTGCTGATGGAAGGAACTATACTGTGTCACGACAGTCCACTGTGCCCTTTAACTTTAAGCGTGCCATCCTGCAGCCACACATGTTTGAGGGTTGGCCCTTTGTGAGAGGTCTTGAGCAAGTGCATGAGAGTATTTTTGATGGAGTAGTGCTCCCTGCTGCACCACGTGCATCTGCTGGCGCTGTCCCAATGCAGCATTCCATGCTTGCCCAACCTTCTGGCTCTGCTGCACACACACATGATTCTGCCATGCATGGGCAATCAATGATGCCATCTGGTAGCGCTGCTGCACCATCTGCATCCAATGCTGCACCCTCCTCGTCTGAGCAGCCACCGAAGAGGAAACGCACTGCATTTCAAAGTCTCCCTGATGTGCGGCAGTTTTGCATGGCAGTCAAAACCTGGAAAAATGAGAGTTACAAGGCCAGGCGCATTGCTGCACAGGAAGAGAAGCACAAGGAACAAAAGAAAAGCTTCCGCTCTGCAAGGCAGGGGGGAAGCGGTAGCAGTTAGGTCCACTCGTGCCCCAGGGCAGAGTTGTTAACTTGACTCTGTCCTAGCTTGTGTGTGTCACTGTGGATAAGTGTTTAAGGTGTGAAACTTGTCATTGCAGAATCCGGAACATCTTTTTTGTACAATTGAGCTCTGTGTTGATTGATTGCTGAGCTATGTGTGCACGCTAATTTTGCGAGTAGCTGACCTTGAGACGTCTCAGATCTCCAATATAGTCGACTATATTGGAGATCTCTGCGTGTGTTTATCTTGAGTTACCTGGACTTGCTTTCCTCACATATTAATGTTTGAACTTGAATTGTAACACCTTAACCATGAGTGACCCGGCCTTTGTCCAACAGCAACAAGCCGCTGCTGCCTTTGTCCATCAGCAACAAGCCGCTGCAGCCCAACAAAACAATGTAGGATCCATTAACTTGACACCACAACAGCTACAAGACATGTTAGCTAGTGTTGGTAACCAAGCAGCCCAACAAGCTGTTGCTGCTGTGCAAGCTAATCAAGCAAGTCATGCTCAGCCTCCAAGTGCTTTGCCAAAAAACATTTTGAACTTAGTGAAGCCACCCCCCTATGAGAACAAAGAAAAGTCAGGCAAATTCATTCACTTTGAAAGGGGAGTGCGCCAATTTATTAGAGTGCAAGGGTTGCAACCAGAAGTGAGGATTGATCACAACCAACAGTGCCGCATAGTAGTGGAAATCTGCTGTGTAGGTGAAGCTCTGTCCTATATCCATAGGCTAGCTGAAGTACTGCCAAGAACTCACGGCTTCTGGACCTATGAGGGTTTGCTGGAGATGCTTAAGCAGCATTTCACGCATGATGAGGAAACAGATGAGGCTAGGAAAGCCATGGACAACTTGAAGCTTACAAAAGGCATGAGTGCTCGCACATATGTGCAAAAGTTTAACAGCCTGCTTGATGATGTACCAAACATGTCCATGCGTGATATCCTTTTTGCTTTCAACAAAGGCTTGCCTCATGAGCTGCAAGTGTGGCTACGCCACGATGCACCTCGAAACCTTGAAGATGCACAGAACTTAGTGATCAGGATGAGTGGCTCTGAGCCTGCTCCTATAGCTGCCACACCTGAACCTATGCAATTAGGCAGCATCCAGCAAACACTCAGACAAACAACTGCCAGGCTTGCACGCCTTGAAATGGGCCCTAAGCAGAAGGTGTCCCGTGAGCGTGACCCTCGCAGTGACCCTCGCGATGATCCTCGCTGGCCAAAATGGGGTAGAACAACAGATGCCCAACTGAACAAGTGCAAAGAAGAGCGCAAGTGCTTTTTATGCTTCAAGGATGGTCACCCATGGCCAGCATGCCCACTCTTGAAAGGTCAGAGGTCTCCTTCTGCGCAGTCACTCCAGGAAAGAAGCCCTAGCCCCCCTGGATCATGGCGTGCTCGCCCTAGCAGCCCACCAGGGGCTCGCCCAAACGCTCGGGGCCCTTGGTAGGAGGGCCTGACCTGCAAATTGCTGAATGTAAGAAAGCACGCAGTATATGCACCCTACCTGTTCAATTTGCTGCAAAGGCAGCTCAGGCCGATGTGAATTCCGGTAATGAAGCAGTTCATACTATTGATATCCAGGCATGTGTAAGTGACGCATGCGCTGAAGCAGCGGGTGTACATGAAACCCGTCAACACAGGATTTCCGACACTGTGGATGCTCACAGTGGGCGTGATGCCCAAGCATCTGGGCCGTTTGCCTTGGAGACTGATCACATCCCTGGCCGTTTTGGTGATTTAGGTTCTGCCTGTGTTGTTCCTAAATGGGCCACTCCAAATCCAGACCAGGTGTTGAGTTCCTCCGGTGGTGCTGGTACTGCAGAAGCAGTTGTTAGCAGCCTGGCTGATGATAGCAGGTTTGCTCCCCTCACTAGGTCTGATGGGAATGTCGGACACACGCGTGCTAGTGAGGAAGAGCGGGACGCCGCTCATGAAGATTTTGCTTTCTGGCCTTCTGAGACCGGCAGCAAGACCAGCTGTAACTGGTCAGCTAATGCCAATACTGGCGACATCTCTTTTGAGCCATTAAGCCCCTCAATCAGCTCAGCCAAGACGTTGGGTGTATCTGCATTGAGGTTTCGAGGATTCCTTCAAGGGAAGCCTGCCACTATTCTGGTGGATTCTGGTGCAGAGCGTAACTGCGCTAGCCAACTCTTTCTAGAGAAGAATGGCATACCCTTCTTAGGCTCACAGCTCAGTGGTATTTCTGTACGACTGGCTGATGGTGCACCCAAATCATGTGGCCTACTTGACTCTGCACAATTCCAAATTTCTGAGTACAAGGATTGCGGAGACTTTGCTGTCACAGATCTCGAAGGAGAAGACCTAATATTAGGGATGCCCTGGCTTCAGCGTATTAACCCTGCCACCCACTGGAAGAAACGTATCTTGAGTTTTGACCACAATGGTACAAGGCATGAAATTCACTCTGCCTTGCCTAGTTGCTCTCGCATACCCGTAATTTCAGCAATGGAATTTGTGCAAGAATTTGAAAATAAAAGTCCAGCGTGGCTGTGCATTGTGAAACCTGCATTCTCTGAAGCTCCTACTTTTGGAAAACAGAAAATTGATTGCTCTGAGCTATTACGTGAGTTTGAGGATGTGCAGGCTGACCCTGCCTTCCCTGAAAAACGAGCAGTTGAACATGCCATTGATATATTTCCAGGCAGTGCTCCTCAAATGGGCCCTATTTTTAGGCTTGCTCCTGCTGAGCTTGAAGAGCTCCGCAAACAGCTAGAAGAGCTGACTGAAAAAGGACTTATAGAGCCTAGTTCCTCTCCTTTTGGAGCACCTGTCCTGTTTGTGAAAAAGAAAGACAATACCCTACGCATGTGTGTCGATTATAGGAAATTAAACAACATCACGGTGAAAAACTCTTACCCTCTCCCAAGGATTGATGACTTACTAGACCAACTGCATGGTGCTGAAGTATTTTCCAGCATAGACTTGCGCTCTGGATACCACCAAGTGCGCATCAAAGAGGGGGATGAGCACAAGACTGCTTTTCGGACACAATATGGACATTTTCAGTTCCGTGTCTTGCCTTTTGGACTATGCAATGCTCCTGCTACTTTCCAGAGGCTCATGAATGATGTCTTCAGGCCGTTCCTCCTAAAATTTGTGATAGTCTACTTAGATGATGTCCTCATTTTCTCCAAAACTGTGCGTCTGCACATGCAACACTTACGTCAAGTCTTCCAGGTGCTACGAGAACACAAACTGTACATTAAACGCTCCAAGTGTGAGTTTGCCGTCAGTGCGTTGAGGTTCCTTGGTCATGTCATCTCTGATAGAGGCATCACCATGGATCCGGACAAGGTGAGGTCCATCCTTGAGTGGCCTGAACCAGCTGGAACACCTGCTCAGTGCAAGACCCAGCTTAAAGGTTTTCTAGGCCTTGCAAACTTCAACCGCCGCATGGTAGACCATTTTGCTGAACCAGCCGCTCCGCTGAACGCTCTCACAGCTGACAAAGCAGAGTGGATCTGGGAACAGCCTCAGAAAGACGCATTAGCTGCTGTGAAGAAAAAGATGACAGAAAAAACCCACTTCGTGCATGCCCCGCATCCAACTGCACGTTTCATAGTGGAAACTGATGCTTCCCAAGTCGCCACCGGCGCTGTAATATACCAGAGGCCCAATCCGCCTCATGTGCAAGTAATTGCCTATTCATCTCACAAGCTTCAACCCAATGAGGCTCTCTTTCCTGCACACGAGAGGGAAATGCTTGCTGTCAACACTGCCCTCACAGAATGGCGCCATTACTTACTTGGTCGCCTGTTTGACTTGTACACAGACAATGAGGCAGTCACCAAATTTCTCAAGCAGCCTTCTCTTACACCAAGGCAGGCCAGATGGGTCCAAAAGCTTTCAGAAGATGATTTCAATCTGTACCATGTGCCCGGTCCACGCAATGTGGCTGCTGATGCCCTCAGCCGCCGCCCAGATCACTATCCGGGTTTTCCAGCACAGACGCCTACCCAGATTCATGTTCGTTGTGCTCGCACACTTGAGGATGTGGCTAACAAGCTCCTGGTGCTCAAAGCTACCAGCACTCCCACCTTAAGCCCAGTGCGTGCCTCCGGACCTACCTGCCATGCTGATTTCTTTGATCAGCTGCGCGCTGATGCTGAGTTTGATGAGGAGTACACCTCAGTCCTTACCGCCGCTCAGGAAGGCGAGCTCCGTGATTTCACAGAGAAGGACGGACTGTTGTGGTACACACCCTACCCTGAAGTAACCCCACGCATTTACATTCCTCAGGGACAAGCGCGTGAGCTCCTCAGTAAAGAAGCTCATGACATACCAACCAGCGGTCACTTAGGCATCCACAAGACCCATGAGGCCTTGCACAGAAGATTTTACTGGCCACACATGTTCCGCACTGTCTCTCTGTATGTAGCCACATGTGCCACCTGCGCTTGCACAAAACCTAGCAACCAGAAACCCATGGGGCTTCTCCAGCCCCTGCCCCTTCCAGACCATTGCTGGGAACAGGTTAGCCATGACATCATAACTGGCTTGCCTAAAACACCTCGTGGCCATGATGCTATAGTTACTTTTGTTGACAGATTGAGCAAGCGAGTCATTTTTGTGCCCAGCACTTGCACCATTGATGCTGCTGGCTATGCCGACCTCTTTTTCAAGGAGATTTTCCGGCACTTTGGCCTCCCAAAGGTCATCGTATCTGATCGTGACCCACGTTTCACCTCCCATTTCTGGAGAGCATTACACAAACGTCTGGGTACAAACCTCAAAATGTCCACTGCTCACCACCCACAGACAGATGGACAGACAGAACGTGCCAACAGAACGGTGGAAGACATGCTACGTGCATATGCTTCCCCTTTCCAACACAACTGGGATGAGTACCTGGTGCCTGCTGAATTTGCATACAACAATAGCCTTCAAGCAAGCACAGGATTTACCCCTTTTTACCTGAACTACGGCCGCCACCCTCATACACCTTTGTCACTGCTCACAGAATTCAATCGCCCATCAGCGTGTGATACCAACCCTGCTGTCAATGATTTTGTTGGACGATTCCAGGCAAACATTTCCCGTGCCAAAGATGCCCTGCATCGAGCGCAACAACGCCAACAAAAATATGCAGATCAACACCGCAGACATGCTGAATTTTCTGTTGGAGACCAGGTTCTGCTCAGCACAAAGTACCTTTCCCTACACCTGAAAGAGGGTACCACCCCTAAACTGTGCCCCAAATTCACCGGTCCCTTCACTATCATCGAAGTCCTTTCACCTGTGGCATACAAACTGCGGCTGCCACCACACATGAAGTGCCACAATGTTTTTCACATCAGCTTACTCAAGCCTGCTGAATTCTTCTCTCAGGAATTTCCTGAACGCATCCAGCATGCTCCGCCACCTGTCCATGTGGAGAACAACCAAGCATTTTTCATTGTGGATTACATTGCGGGCCACAAACCCCGCACAGCTACTTGCCATGCAGAAGCTACTCGCTATCTTATCAAATGGGCTGGATACCCCTCCTGGGAGAACACTGAAGAACCAGCACGCAACATTGCGAAGGACGTCCCAGGTGAGGTTGCCAAATATTGGGCTAAACGCCAACAACAATCATCTTCATCTTCCTCCACCCCCACTCCAGCCCCAGCCCCAGATCCGCAACCCAGCCCTTCTTCTCCGCAACAACCTAGCTTACAGCCTTCTCCACCGGCAGATCCTGTCTCTAGCTCTGACCCTCCACGCAGATCTAGCAGGAAACCTAAGCCTAGACTGCTTCGTTCTTAAGTTGTTAGCTCATTTTGCTTACTTTCGCCCACCAGTGCTTAAAGCACTAGCACTTGTAGATCCATCATGAGATCCATGATCTGTGTCCTATATTCTCTTTCTTTGACTTCCTTGCGTTCTTCGGCTGAAACTGTTTGAATAGACTTCTCTTTGAATTTTTTTTCTCTCCTCCAAATTATTGCTGAGATCAGCTTCCTTTGCTTACTTTTGTCAATCTAAAGATCTAATTCTGTTTTCATTCCTGAAGTTCACTTTCTGCTAGACTTGAATTCCTTTGTTAGTACAAGACCTTTTGCTAGTGCAATTCCTGCCCTTTCTTTTTTAAGGGAGGGGTGAGTGCAACATGTTCGAAGTTGCAGTAATTTATGTCAGTCTTAATGGAATGATTCGCCTCCGTTGCTTATGCGAATCTTTGTGAACTCTTGCTGTGTTTTCGGTGTCTTTTATTAATTGGAAGTCGAGACCCTGTGTAAGGATGATTCAGTAGCAATCTGTCCAGCACTGCGCCAGCTGTTGAGGTCCTCCAGTGGTGAGTGCGTGGCTCCAGATAACGCTACAGCACCTTGCATTGCATTTGTGAAGAACAAAACGCAATCAAATGTGCATGAAGAACTGTACCAATTTGTAATGTACCACAGCTAGAAATCAGCCCTCATAGAATGAACTTGACCTAACAAGATTCTAAATGCAATGGGTTAGACAGTCCTCTAAGACGTTTGCATAAAGATGGTGTGGGGGATAACCTACAGACAAAAGGACAAGGTAGTTAAACAGGTTCATTAAGTCTTGTGACTCATCATGTGTAAGCATGCAAAAGATGCACTGGAGCAGCCATACTAGGGTGGGGGGCGGGGAACATATCAGTTAAGCCTTGTGACTCATTACGTGTAAGCATGCAAAAGATGCACTGAAGCAGCCATACTAGGGTGGGGGGCGGGGAACATATCAGTTATATACAGCGTACATGTGAGAAGTGCTGATAGGTGCTAGAGCAAGCATGCTTTTGCCTAAGTGTTGCACTTACCGCCCATGCAGTGTACACTAAGGCATGCAGTTGCCTCATCAGTGGTATCTATTGCCAGCATGTTTGTCATCAAGGGCTGCATCATGTCACTGCAAGCAACAAGCAAGAGGATGCTTGTGCGCGCTGCACGGAGCATGGCATGCATGGCAAAACTCACCATTGTGTGCAACACCACTGAGTCCACAGTACAGCAGTAAGCATGGAGCAATGCTTATGGACATAACAAAGTGTTGATAGCTACTGGACGCTGTACTCCAGGCATGGCTGTAGGGTCCGGAGGGCTGTGCTGGGCGAAGTCTGACGGCACATCAGCGAGGCTTAGCAAACTAATTAATTCATTGTTATAAGTTTAATAATGCCATCGCTATGTCTGGAAAACAAGAGCGATTTCTGACGTCAGAAGCTTGTCCGCAGCCATCGCGTGCGGGGTGGACGCGGATTGTTTGCGATGTATAATAAATGTTTCAAAGAAGATGTATGTTAAATTTAAGCGTCATTGGTGCACGAAATTCGGAATTCGTCATCTCGCTGCACGTTCTTGACCTTACAAGTGCTTGGAGTGCTTTAATATAATGTAAACTATGCCGTTATAACTTAAGAAAGCGATTTCGGCGAGGTCGAAAAAGAGTGAAAAAGAGTAAATATGGGTACTAGGTTAAGGCCGGCGCCTCGTGCTGTGCATGCTGTGTATGCTGCTTAAACTTCGGCGCCTTGGAAAGAATGGGTTCAGGGTGGACCAAGGCGCCGGGTTTGTTTAAGATTGTTGTTATAAAATTGTTATTACTTTATATGATTATGTATGCTATATATCGCAACTATTTCAGGTGAAGGCTGGAGAGTTGCCACAAGTGTGGCTTTTGCTTGTTGAACACTAAAGGAGAATGTGCATACGACAAGAAAGCACTTTGGAGCTGCACGTTTGCCATAGGTAGAGCATGTTGAGCACACAATTGGCCTTTTGTGGCAAATGCCTAGCTATTGCAAGCTTAATAACTTTTAAATGCAATGCGTTTTCAAGACGCAGTGTGTAGGGGGAAGGGGGGGAGACGTAAGTAAACCTCATTTGTGCAAAAGTGCAAGTAACGTACTACTGGACTTGGAATGAAACTCGATCTTGCAAAGGTGCAAGTGATGTACTATGTTGTGCATTCTAAACAACAAGTGCCTAAGAGCTGAAAGTAGAGCAAGTGCAAATTATGCCCAAGTGCTGAGAGTATAATATGTGCAAAATATGCCTAAGTGCTGAAAGTGGAGCAAGTGCACATAAAGCTTCAGTGCTTTGGCTCAAGGGAAACCAGAGTAAATGCAACTTATGTCTAAGTGCTAAAGCTCAAGGGCTAAGGTATGGTGTTACAAAAAGAGTATTTCATTATGGTGGAGTTAGTGAGGTTCGAACCTGGGTCCCCAAGTGGCAGCGAAATTAGAAGTGCGCTTGGCTAAGCATTTTAGCGCTTATGCCACGAGTCAAATTTCGTAAATATAATACTAACATTCACGCATAAACGGTGCGGAGCTCATCCACGGCGTGCACGCGTATCCCCGCTGCTCAACAAACGCGCGATATCTTTTTTATTATTGCACTTATTAGCGTTGCTGCAGTGTTGGATGTGCTGGGGTGTTGAAGTGCTGGAGCGTTGGTGGACGCAGGTTGCTTGCGATGTTTAAATTGAATTGCATTAAAGATGTTTATTAAGTTTAAGCGCCATTGGTGCGCGGAAAATGAAACTCGTCATTTTGCTGCACGTTTCTGAGCTTGCGAGTGCTAAAAGCGCTTTTATATAGTTCATTTTATGCCACTGCAAGTTCAGAAGGCGATTTCGGCGAGTTTGAAAAAGTGTGAAAAAGTGTGCCTTAGGGTAGCATGTTAGCGTCCGGCGTCATGCTACGCTGCGCTACGCTATGCCGCCTTGGAAAGAGGTGGATCTAAATGTCCAAGGCGCCGGATATTTTAAGTATTGAGTGCATCATCTTAATTTACTTGATGTGCATCATTCATCATTTGCTTGTAATCATTTTAAAAGCATGTGTTGAAGGCTTTAAGTTGAGCTCAAGAGGTAGAAATAGTTATGATAGCACCTTGCATTGCATTGTAAGGAACTAACCTGCGAGCAAATGTGCATTAGTACCAATTTGTATTGTATTCCAATGCAAGAAATCAGTCCTCATTGACTGAACATGACCTAACGAGATTCTCAACGCAATGGGTAAAGCAGTTCTCTAAGACGTGTGCACAAAGATGGTGTAGGGGATAACCTGCAAACCAAAGGACAATGCAGTTGAACAAATTCCTCAAGTCTTGTGACTCATCATGTAAGCATGCAAAAGATGCACTGAAGCAGCCATACTAGGGCAGGGGGCGGGGAACGTATCAATTAAGAACAGTGAATCGTCATGTGTAAGCATGCAATAATGCAATAAAGCAGCCATACTAGGGCGGGGGGCGGGGAACATATCAGTTATAAACATAGCGTGCATGTGAGAAGTGCTGATAGGTGCTAGAGCAAGCGTGCTTTTGCCTAAGTGCTGTACTTACCGCCCATGCAGTGTGCACTAAGGCATGCAGTTGCCTCATCAGTGGTTTCTATTACAAGCATGTTTAATCACAAGGGCTGCATCATGTCACTGCAGGCAGTGAGCAGGAGGATGCTTGTGCGTGCTGCAAGGAGCGTGACATGCATGGCAAAGGCCACCATTGTGTGCAGCAACACCAAGTCCATAGTACAGCAGGAAGCATGCAGCAATGCTAATGGACATAACAAGGTATTGATTCCTACTGGACGCTGTACTCCAGGGACAGGCATGGCTGCAGTGTCCGGAGGGCAGTGTTGGGCGAATTCTGACGGCACATCAGCGAGGTTTAGTAAACGCATAACGTCATTGTTAATGATTAAAGAATTCCATCGCTATGCATAGAAAGCAAGAGCCGTTTCTGACGTCAGAAGCTCGTCCGCAGCCAACGCGTGCGGGGTGGATGCAAATTGATTGCGATGTTAAATAAATGTTGTAAAGAAAATATATATTAAATTTAAGCGTCATTGGTGCACGGAATTCGGAATTCGTCATCTCGCTGCACGTTCTTGAGCTTACGAGTGCTCAAAGCGCTTTTATATAGTTTGCTTTATGCCGCTGTAAGTTCAGAAAGCGATTTCGGCGAGGTCAAAAAAGAGTGAAAAAGAGGGATATAGGGTACTAGGTTAAGGCCGGCGCCTCGTGTTGTGCATGCTGTGTATGCTGCCTAAATTCGGCGCCTTGGAAAGAAAGGGATTTTATGGGACCAAGGCGCCGGGTTATTTAAGATTGTTATTTTTCAATATGATTGTATATTTTTTTTCAATTATTAGGTGAGCACTAGAGGGTTGCCACAGGTGTGGCTTTTGCTTGTTGAACAAACGAGGAATGAGCATATGACAAGAAAGCACTATTGGCATATCTGGAGCTGCACGTTTGTTTTATGTAGAGCATATTGAGCACACAATGGACCTTATGTGGCAAACACCTAGCCAGGCTAGTGCAAACTTTGTTAATTCTAAATGCAAAGTGTTTTCAAGACACAGTGTGTAGGGGCGGAGGGGGGGAGACATAAATAAACCTCATTTGTGCAAAAGGGCAAGTGATGTGCACATAAACGTTAATTGCTAAAAGTAGAGTAAGTGCAAATTATGCTTAAGTGCTGAAAGTAGAGCAAGTGCAACATATGCCTAAGTGGCGAAGGTAAAGCAAGTGCAATTATGCCTAAGTGCTCATTGTAAAGCAAGTGCAATTATAGCCTAAGTGCTTATAGTAAAGCAAGTGATGCCAAAGTGTTGGCAGTAGAGCATTGCGAATTATGCGTAAGTGCTCATAATGGAGCAAGTGCAAATTGTGCCTAAATGCTCAGAATTGAGCAAGTGCAAATTATGCCTGAGTGCTTTAAGTAGAGCAAGTGCAAATTGTGCCTAAGTGCTCAGAGTAGAGCAAGTGCGAATTGTGCCTAAGTGCTCAGAGTAGAGCAAGTGCAAATTATGCCTAAGTTCTGAGGCTCAAGGCAGAGGTTATGGTGCGGCAAAATCAAATGGTGGTGGGAATCGAACCCAGGTCCCCTGCGTTTCAGAGATATGCTCATTGCACTAGACTGCGCGCCAAAGCGATCATGACACGATTCGAATTTCACACGTATCTAATATCAAATTCTTTCACATCAAGAGGATCTGTAATCACGAGCTTTTCCACGGCGTGCACGCGCATCATGCTGCTCAACAAGTGCACGACATCTTTTTATTGTTGCATTTATAATCGATGCTTTTTTTGCGGAAATTGTGGGTCCCAACGGACGGCTCAGCGGCAACTTGCATCCATTTCCGCGAGTTCCTGAGCCCGTTGATAAGCAACGGCATTTAATTTATAGCGTTAAACATTGTCCTTAATTTCGGAGTTAATTTCGGCGAGGTCCAGAAAGTGTCATGGAAAAGTGTGCTCTACAGGTACGTGCTAGCGTCCGGCGCCTCATGCTGTGCGTGCTGCGCATGCCAGATCCAAATTCGGCGCCTTGGAAAGAAGGGGATTCAAATGTCCAAGGCGCCGGATATTTCATGTTTTGAGTACATTTTATGAATTTAATTTATGTGCATCATATAACATATGCTTGTATTTATATTGAAGCATACATGGTCGAAGGCATAAAGCTGAGCTCAAGAGGCAGAAATAGTTTTGTTAGCACCTTGCATTGCATTTGTGAAGAAGTAACCCGCAAGCAAATGTGCATGAAGAACTGTACCAATTTGTAATGTTAAGCCTTGTGACTCATCATGTGTAAGCATGCAAAAGATGCACTAAAGCAGCAATACTAGGGGGGGGGGGGTGGAGGGGAACATATCAGTTAAGTCTTGTGACTTATCATGTGTACGCATGCAAAAGATGCACTGAAGCAGCCATACTAGGGCGGAGGGCGGGGAACATATCAGTTATATACAGCGTACATGTGAGAAGTGCTGATAGGTGCTAGAGCAAGTGTGCTTCCTTTCGCCTAAGTGCTTCACTTACCGGCAATGTAGTATACACTTCGGCATGCAGTTGCCTCATCTTTGGTTTCTATACTAGCATGTTTGTTCATCAAGGGCTGCATCTTGTAACTGCGGGCAGCGAGCAGGAGGATGCTTGTGCGTGCTGCACGGAGCATGGCATGCATGGCAAGGCTCACCATTGTGTGCAGCAGCACCAAGTCCGTAGTGCAGCAGTAAGCATGGAGCAATGCTAATGGACATAACAAAGTGTTGATTGCTACTATACGCTGTACTCCAGGCACAGGCATGGCTGCAGGGTCCAGGGGGTTGTGTTGGGTGAATTTTGACGGAACACCAGTGAGGCTTAGCAAACACATTACGTCATTGTAAACTTTTTAAGAATGCCATCGCTACGTCTAGAAAGCAAGAGCAATTTCTGACGTCAGAATCTTGTCCGCAGCCAACGCGTGTGGGGTGGACGCGGATTGTTTGCGATGTTATGAAGATGATTCAAAAAATATGTATGTTCAATTTAAGCGTCATTGGTGCGCCAAATTCGGAACTCGTCATCTCGCTGCACGTTCTTGAGCTTACGAGAGCTCAAAGCGCTTTAATATAGTTTCTTTAATGCCTCTGTAAGTTCAGGAAGTGATATCGGCGAGGTCAAAAAACGTGTGACTTTAGTGTGAACTTGGGTACTAGGTTAAGGCCGGCGCCTCGTGCTGTGCATGCTGTGTATGCTGCCTAAATTCGGCGCCTTGGAAAGAAGGGGATTTAAATGTCCAAGGCGCCGGATATTTAAAGTTTTGGGTACACTTTATCAATTAACTTTGTGTGCATCCACTATCATGCTTGTAAATAATCTGAAAGCGTACATGTGTCAAAGGCTTCATGTTGAGCGTTTAAGTTGAGCAAGAGGAAGAAATAGTTATGTTAGCACCTTGCATTTGTAAGGAACCTACAAGCAAGCAAATGTGCATGGAGAACTGCACCAATTTATAATTTACAAATGCTAGAAATCAGTCCTCATAGACTGAACCTGATTTAACAAGATTATTAATGCAATGGCTGAGACAGTTCTCTAAGACGTGTGCACAAAGATGGTGTGGGGTATAGCCTGCAAACAACAGGACAAGGCACTTGAACAGATTCATGAGGTCTTTTGACTCATCGTGTGTAAGCATGCAAAAGATGCACTGAAGCAGCCATACTGGGGCGGGGGGCAGGGAACATATCAATTAAGTCTTGTGACTCATCATGTGTAAGCATGCACAAGATGCACTGAAGCAGCCATGCTAGGGCGGGGGGCGGGGAACATATCAGTTATATAAAGCGTGCATGTGAGAAATGCTGATAGGTGCTAGAGCAAGCATGCTTTTGCCTAAGTGCTGCACTTGCCGCCCATCCAGTGTGCACTAAGGCATGTGGTTGCCTCATCAGTGGTGTTACTTACCAACATGTTTGTTCATCAAGGGCTGCATCATGTCACTGCAGGCAGCAAGCAGGAGGATGCTTTTGCGTGCTGCACGGAGCGTGACATGCATGGCAAAGCTCACCATTGTGTGCAGCTGCACCGAGTCCATAGTACAGCAGTAAGCACGGAGCAATGCTAATGGACATAAGAAAGCGTTGATTGCTACTGGACGCTGTACTCTAGGCATGGCTGCAGGGTCCGGAGGGCATTGCTGGGCGAATTCTGACGGCACATCAGCGAGGCTTAGCAAACACATTACGTCATTTTTAATAGTTGAATAATGATATCGCTAAGTCTAGACAGCAAGAGCGATTTCTGACGTCAGAAGCTCGTCCGCAGCCAACGCGCGTGGGGTGGATGCATATTGTTTGCGATGTTATAAATATGTTGCGAAGAAGATGTATATTAAATCTAAGCGTCATTGGTGCGCGAAATTCGGAACTCATCATCTCGCTGCACGTTCTTGAGCTTACGAGTGCTCAAAGCGCTTTAATATAGTTTCTTTTATGCCGCTGTAAGTTAAAAAAGTCATTTCGGTGAGCTCAAAAAAGAGTGAAAAAGAGTGCTCTAGGGTACTAGGTTAAGGCCGGCGCCTCGTGCTGTGCATGCTGTGTAGGCTGCCTAAATTCGGCGCCTTGGAAAGAAGGGGATCATAATGTCCAAGGCGCTGGAGTTTAAGTTTTGAGTACATTTTATCAATTAATTTTATGTGCATTATAATTATATGCTTGTTACAATTTCAAAAGCATACATGTGTTTAAGGCTTTAAGTTGATCTCAAGAGGCAGGAATAGTTATGTAAGCACCTTGCATTGCATTCGTGAGGAACTAACCCGCAAGCAAACGTGCATGAAGAACTGTACCAAATTGTAATGTACCATTCTTAGAAATCAGTCCACATAGACTGGACCTGACCTAACGAGATTCTTATTGCCGTTGGAAATACAGTTCTCTAAGACGTGTGCACAAATATTGTGTGGGATTTAACTTGCAAACAGTAGGACAAGGCAGTTGGACAGATTCCTAAGGTCTTGCGACTCATCATGTGTAAGCATGCAAAAGATGCACCGAAGCAACCATACTAGGGCGGGGGGCGGGGAACATGTCATTTAAGTCTTTTGACTCATCATGTGCAAGCATGCAGAAGAAACACTGAAGCAGCCATACTAGTGCGAGGGGCGGGGAACATATCAGTTATATACAACGTGCATGTGAGAAATGCTGATAGGTGCTAGAGCAAGCGTGTTGCCACATCAGTGGTCTCTTTTACCAGCATGTTTGTTCATCATGGGCTGCATCATGTCACTGCAGGCAGCCAGCAGGAGGATACTTTTGCGTGCTGCAAGGAGCGTGACATGCATGGCAAAGCTCACCATTGTGTGCAGCAACACCATGTCCATAGTACAGCAGTTAGCATGGAGCAATTCTTATAGACATAACAAGTGTTGATTGCTACTAGACGCTGTACTCCAGGCCGGAGAGCATTGCTGGGCGAATTTTGACGGCAAATCAGCGTAGCTTAGCAAAAGCACCACGTCTTTGTTAAAATTTAAAGAATGCCATCGTTTTATCTGGAAAGCAAGAGCAATTTCTGACGTCAGAAGCTCGTCCGCAGCCAACGCGTGCAGAGTGGACGCGAATTATTTGCGATGTTATTAAAAGGTTGCGAAGAAGATGTGTATTAAATTTAAGCGTCATTGGTGCGCGAAATTCAGAACTCGTCATCTCGCTGCACGTTCTTGATCTCACGAGTGCTCAAAGCGCTTTTATATAGTTTAATGTATGCCGCTATAAGTTAAAAAAGTGAATTTGGCGAGGTCGAAAAAGAGTGAAAAAGAGTAGAACAGGGTACTAGGTTAAGGCCGGTGCCTCGTGCTGTGCATGCTGTGTATGCTGCCTAAACTTCGGCGCCTTGGAAAGAGTGGGATTAGGGCGGACCAAGGCGCCGGGTTTGTTTCAGCTTGTTATTTTAAGATTGTTATTAATTCATATGATTATGTATGTCATATGTTGCAATTATTTCAGGTGAAGGCTGTAGGATTGCCACAAGCGTGGCTTTTGCTTGTTGATCATTAAAGAAGAATGTGCATATGGCAAGAAAGCACTTTGAGCTGCATGTTTGCCATAGAGCACGTTTAGCACACAATTGGCCTTTTGTGGCAAATGCCTAGCTATTGCAAGTTTGGTAACTTTTAAATGCAAAATATTTTAAAGACTTTGTGTAGGGGGGAAAGGGGAGACGTAATTAAACCTCATTTGTGCAAAAGTGCAAGTGACGTACTATTGGACTTGGAATGTTACTCGTTTGTGCAAAGGTGCAAGTGATGTACTATGTTGTGCATTGTAAACGAAAAGTGCCGAAGTGCTGAAAGTAGATCAAGTGCAAATTATGCCCAAGTGCTGAAAGTAGAATATGTGCAAACGATGCCTAGGTGTTGAAAGTAGAGCAAGTGCAAATTATGCCCAAGTGCTGAAAGTAGAATATGTGCAAACTATGCCTAAGTGCTGAAAGTGGAGCAAATGCAAATTAATGTTAAGTGCTTTGGCTCAAGGGAAAGCAGAGTAAGTACAAATTAAGTCTAAGTGCTAATGCTCAAGGGCAAAGCTATGGTGTGACAAAAAAGTCTTTCTTCGTGAGTGGAGTTAGTGAGATTCGAACCTGGGTCCCCAAGGTGGTAGCGTGATGTCAATTGCGCTAGGCTAAGCGTTTTAGCGCGTATGCCACGAGTCGGATTTCGTGCATATATAATAGTAACTTTTGCGCAAAAACGGTGCGGAGCTCATCCACGGCGTGCAAGCGCATCCCCGCTGCTCAACAAACGCGCGATACCTATTATTGTTGCACTTATTAGCGTTGCTTCAATGCTGGATGAGCTGGGGTGCTGCTGGACGGGGAGTGCTGATGAGCTGGCGGACGTGGGTTGCTTGTGATGTTAAAATCATGTTGCATAAAAGATGTTTGTCAAGTTTAAGCGCCATTGGTGCGCGGAATGTGAAACTCGTCATTTTGCTGCACGTTATTGAGCTTGCGAGTGCTCATAGCGCTTTTATATAGTTCATTTTATGCCGCTGCAAGTACAGAAGGCGATTTCGGCGAGGTAAAAAAAGTGTGATGAAAAGTGTGCCCTAGGGTAGCGTGTTAGCGCCCGGCGCCTCGTGCTGTGCATGCTGTGCATGGCGTCCAAAATTCGGCGCCTTGGAAAGAGGTGGATCTAAATGTCCAAGGCGCCGGGTTGTTTAAGGTCTTTTACTATTTTCCATCAACAATAATCTTAATATTTATGTTTTACACTTTGAAGCATTTGGATCAATGTTTCCTATACAAGGGTGCTACAACACAACAAATTTGGACGAGTGCTAGTGGCTTTCACTTGTTCAACATAACGTAGGGTGTGCATCCTTATGTCATGCTAGGAGGTGTAGATTGGCCATTGCTAAGCACGCAATAGACCTGTTGTAAAATATGAACGTCTCTTGGCAATCGCAAGCTTGGTAACTTGTAAATGCAAGGTCTCTTTAATGCACGATATGAAGGTAGAGAGGAAGAATACATAAGTCAACTTACAAGCATAAACAATGCTTACATCCAAGAGCCATGTTTTGGGCAAAATGTCATGCGTTCTTTGGCAAGCTTTTGCACATTGGGAGAGGCCTCGAGGGAGGGGGGTAGGGGGCATCATATGTCGTGCATTGGTTATGTGCTTTCTATGGAGCAAGCAGATATGGCGTGGCAAAAAGGTGGTGAATCTTGAGATTCGAACCCTAGACCTCGAAATTTGCAGACTTTGCGTGTAACGCACTATACCAACACGCCATGACAATAAGAGATATTGAAATAATTATAATATTAATAAGTCTTGCGTTCACGATGTTTTACATGACAAGTGCACCCACTGCCCGCACGCGCTGGTGGGACGCGGATTGCGATGTAACAAACATGTTTCAAAGAAGATGTTTGTAAATTGTAAACGTCACTGGTGCGCAGAATGCGGAACTCGTCATTTCGCTGCGCGTTCTTGAGCTTTCGAGTGCTTGAAGTCATTTAATATTGATTGTTTTAAACCACTGTAAGTTAAGAAAGCGATTTTGGCGAGTCCGAAAAAGTGTGAAAAGTGAATGACGTAGTGGTACAGGCTAAGGCCGGCGCCTCGTGCTGTGCATGCTGTGTAGGCTGCCAAAATTCGGCGCCTTGGAAAGAGGTGGATCTAAATGTCCAAGGCGCCGGGTTGTTTAAGGTCTTTTACTATTTTCCATTATCAATTTGAGACACATTATAAAGCATTTTTATCCAAGTATTCTAATCCAAGGGGGGCTAGACCAAGGTCACAGCAAAGTAGGATGTTTGTTATATGTGTGGCTTCCCCTTGTAGAACATAACGAAGGTGCTCATCCAGCAAGAAAGCACTCACAGCGTGCCAGGAGCTACAGGTCTGCATAATATTATGCATTCACAAATGACTGGAAAGGTGAATGCCTTGTGGCTATTGCAAGCTCGGTAACTCATACGTGCAAGGTCTTCAATGCACGTTAAGTAGGGAGGGAGGGGTGAAACACAAGTAAGGTTCAATGCATTAAGTTACGGGAAATTAACGCTCAGATACTCACAATGTGCATATGTTAAGTGTACCATGTGAAGAAAGCGGGAGAGGTGTGGCAAAAAGAGAGCGTGTGCAGTGAGGATCGAACTAGGGACCTACACGATGCAACATTCCAGTGTAATGAACAAAATAGAAGTGCAAAATGCGCTCATTTTAATCAATGTAATATTAAATTGTCATGACTTTGCAGTGATTGTTTTCAAATGCCCGTCCGCAGCCTGCACGCCATTGTGGGCGCTGGTTGCTTACGATGTTAAAAAAAATGTTGTATAGAAGATGCTTATTAAGCTTAAGCATCATTGGTGGGCGGAGTGCGAAACTCGTCATTTTGCTTTACGTTTGTGGGGATCCGAGTACACAAGTTGCTTTAATATAGTTCAATGACTTTTGCTCTCAATTAGGAAGTGATTTCGGCGAGGCTCAAAAGGGTGTGATTTGACGAGTGATGATGGGTACTAGGTTAAGGCCGGCGCCTCGTGCTGTGCATGCTGTGTAGGCTGCCTAAATTCGGCGCCTTGGAAAGAGGGGGATTTTATGGGTCCAAGGCGCCGGGTGATTTAAGATTGTTGTTTATTAATATGATTCTATGTTTTTTTCAATTATTAGGTGAGCACTGGAGGGTTGCCACAGGTGTGGCTTTTTCTTGTTGAACAAACGAGGAATGCGCATATGACAAGAAAGCACTATAGGCATATCTGGAGCTGCACGTTTGCCTTATGTAGAGCATATTGAGCACACAATGGACCTTATGTGGCAAACGCCTAGCCAGGCTAGTGCAAGCTTCGTTAATTTTAAATGCAAGTGTTTTCAAGACACAGTGTGTAGGGGCGGAGGGGTGCTTTACCTAAGTGTTGAAAGTAGAGCAAGTTCAAATCAGGCCTAAGTGCTGAAAGTAGGGCAAGTGCAACATATGCCTAAGTGTTGAAAGAAGAACAAGTGCAACATATGCCTAAGTGTTGAAGGTAAAGCAAGTGCATTTATGCCTATGTGCTCATAGTAAAGCAGGTGATGCCTAAGTGTTGGCAGTAGAGCAATTGCAAATTATGCTAAAGTGCTCAGAATTGAGCAAGTGCAAACTATGCCTGAGTGCTGAGGCTCAAGGCAGAGGTTATGGTGCGGCAAAAACAAGTGCGGTGGTGGGAATCGAACCCAGGTCCCCTACGTTTCAGAGAAATGCTCATTGCACTAGACTACGCGCCAAAGCGACCACGCTACGTTTCGAATTTCACATATATATAATATCAAATTCCCACGCATGAAGAGGATCTGTAATCATGAGCTTATCCACGGCGTGCACGCGCATCCTTGCTGGTCAACAAGTGCGCGATGGCTTTTTATTGTTGCATTTATAAGCAATGCTGTTTTTGCAGAAATTTTGGTGCTCAACGGACGGCTCAGCGGCAAGCAACATCCATTTCTGCGAGCTACAGGGCCCGCTGATAAGCAGCGGCATTTAATTTAAAGCGCTTAACATTGTCTTTGATTTTGGGGGCGATTTCGGCGAGGTCCAGAAAGTGTGATGGAAAGTGTGCTCCGATGGTACATGCTAGCGTCCGGCGCCTCATGCTGTGCGTGCTGCGCATGCCGGATCCAAATTCGGCGCCTTGGAAAGAAGGGGATCATAATGTCCAAGGCGCCGGATATTTCATGTTTTGAGTACATTTTATGAATTTAATTTATGTGCATCATATAACATATGCTTGTATTTATATTGAAGCATACATGTGTTGAAGCCTTGAATGAAGGCTTGAAGTTGAGCTCAAGAGGCAGAAATAGTTATGTAAGCATCTTGCATTGCATTTGTGAGGAATTAACCCGCAAGCAAATGCGCATGAAGAACTATACCAAATTGAAATGTACCATTGTTAAAAATCAGTCCTCATAGACTGAACCTGACCTAACGAGATTCTCATTGCAATGGGATAGAAAGTTCTCTAAAACGTGTGCACAAAGATGGTGTGGGTGATAACCTGCAAGCAAAAGGACAAGGCAGTTGGCAGTTCATTCAAGTCTTGCGACTCATCATGTGTAAGCATGCAAAAGGTGCACTCGAGCACACACGTTAGTCTTCTCCTTCAAGAAATTGCGCCGAGGGTTTTTGAGAAACTTCAGAGCAGAGAACAACTGCTCCTCCTCTACTGAACCAGGCACCATGACAAGAACGAGCTCAGCCAGCTTTATCCACTCAAGGCATCTAAAGCAACCCCCCTTGCTCTCTATTTGTTCTCAAAACTCAGCAGCTTTGCTTGCCACTGTTGCAGGCTCTGAAGCTTGCTTCATTCCGTTCATCTGTGCTGGCTCCTGCTCATCTGCGCTGCTGCACCCACTGTTGCTAAGGCTGCTATCACTACTGTCACTGCTGCTGTCACTCATGTTGTTTGGCTTAGGAGCAGGAGCAGATGCGGGGCTTTGAGGGCTCTGTGGGCATGTTCATGCGTTTATTCAGGCCAGGCATCCTCCCCAGATGGTGGCAAGAGCCTAAGCCATCATCTGGGGTGGACAATGCCCATGGCCTAAGCTAACTCAGTGGGAGGGAAACGCGTGTTGAGGTCATCAATCACTGCACGTGCTGTAAGTGCAAGTTTGTGCTGCTCCACTCACTGCTTGATGTCAAGAGATGATGTTGCATGGCGTACACTGCGACACTGATTTGCTGTGGGTGGGGGCACAGCTTGCACCTCAAAGTCCACACTGCCTGCCTGCATTACTAAAATGCCACTGTTCCATGCACAGGCTTTCTGCTGTGTTTCATGCGGGCTCCCTGCTGGCAGGAGGCTGCTGCTCCTGCTCCTTTGCTGCTGCTGCTGCTCCTTTGCTGCTGCTGCTGCTGCTCCTTTGCTGCTGCTCCTTTGCTCGGTGTTAGACACTCAGCTAGCTTGGAACTCGTTGCTCACACTGTGCTTCAAGGAAGACTTGTACTCGCCAGTACTGTGGCCTCTTTTGGTTTTACCCAATGCATTTCTTTTACTTCCTGCCCGAGTCCAGGTCCGCTCAGCAATTCTAAAAGGGGGTCAAAATGGTCGATGCGCCCCGGAGGCCACCCATTTTAATACGATACCCAGCCTTCACAATCCCGGATTTTAATACGATCGTATTACTAATACGCGAAAAAAAAAGCCCTGCCTCACAGCCAGGTCGAGCCGGGGGGTCCAGTAACCCTCCAGGTTCCCACTAGCCTCTTTTGTTCTGTGACTTTGTGGTGAAGGGGGCTTAAGGCTCTTTTGAGCCAACACATACCCTCTTCCTTAATTGGTTTAATATTAGTAGTTTTCCTCTGCCGACATGATTCTTAGTAAGCCAGTTAAGGAGGAAGAAGGTTTTCTTGGTCGAGTTACGTCACAGATCTAGCAGGCATCTTCGTTACTTGAAGGGCAAGTGCGTCAGCGCCCTCATTCCCATGGACGATATTGTGTCCTTAAAAAAGTTAACAACCTTTTATAAGCTGATACACGTCACTATGTGATGCAGAGGCACTATCAGCAGCAATCATACCTCTAAGGATGGGAAAGAGGTTGATCGATGAGGCTAATATTTTCATTGGGGCTGGCATTGGTTCTAAGTGAGAAGGGGATGTTGGGATCTGCAAGGTGGAGATCAGATGTATCTATTTGGTGCTGGTGCACCTGAATGAAGGAGAAGGCTGCAGAAAAGCAACCACTCAGCTCAAAAGTGCAACCAGAAGCATTTTGAGATCTGCAAGATTTTATTACCAAATGCATAAGGCAGCAAGTGTAGATATGAAGCAGCTGGAAGGATGCACTGCTCTGGTCTGTACAAAAACCTCACTATTTAGTGCTTGTATACCGAGGTGAAGGAGAAGGCTGCAGAAAAGCAATCACTGAGCTCTGAAATGCACCCAGCAGCATCATAATTTCTCGAACCCACAACAACCAGATTCAAAAGACAGCAAGTGTAGTTATGGAGCAGCTGGAAGAACATGCACTGCTCTCGTCTTTACACACCCTCCAGTACTGTTGCATAAATTCACCTAGGTGAAGGAGAAGGCTGTTTGCTTACAATTACAGGTTGCCAAGGTCATCCTTGTTTCAATGTTTGGAACGACTCACGTGTGGACACATCTACTAAAAAAGATGAAATTCGGCAGAGCGTTCATACTCTTGCAATTGATGTGCGTGACAATTCTTTACTGCAAAGGATGTCCTCCCAAAGCCCGGCGAGTTGTTGAAAAATGTGTGTTCATTGTTTCAACCGGAAGGTCAGGAAGTTCGGCGCTGCAAGATGCCCTAAATCAACTCCCTGCAGTACATATACGTGGTGAGAACGGAGGCATCATACCTCAGCTCCATGGATTACATAATCATATTACGGCTTTCTCGTTTCCTCCATCTGCACATCCTCCTGACTCTATCAAAATGTATCTGAAGAATATTGAAAATGGTGCACGACCATCCTGGTATAACGGTTTCGCTCCTGACGCCGCCGATCGCGCAGTGCAAAGTGCTTTCTCTGAGCTTTACGAAATTCCTGGTTACACTGTTGGCTTCAAAGAAATTCGCTACGCATTAAAGTACCCCGTTATTAAAATGTTCAAGCATAGAGACCCTTACTCTATCCGAGCCATACAACATACTTACGACATGAATGTTTCAACGTATAGAGCACTTTCTGATCAGCTCGGGTTTTTGAAAAAGCTTTGTACGACTCCCAAGATTATTATCAACATGAGACGCAACGTAACAGCCACTCATCAAAGTAACTTTTGGAGAAAGGCTGACATTTCTGTGCTAGCGTCAATGACTGATATGTTCCTGAATTATGCTGCAAGCCACCCAGAGACCATGCTTGTGTACTTTGAAGATATGTTCAACCCAGTGACAAATCAAACTTTAGCCGACACTCTGAAACGCTTTTTGCAAGTTGATGAATCGTCTGCTATGACATTCGCAAGAGTAGGGCCTGGTTAGCGCCGTCAGCGCAAAAAATGGGCCCTTCCCAAGGCTATTGATTACGTCTGTGGTGAACATTTATCTTTGAAATGAAGAATGATGTTACATGTTACTGCTCTAGCTATATGCTAAACTTTTTCCACAAGATAGAACCAGGGGAATATCTTATGAGCAAGACAAGCTTTTCCACAACTTCATCTATGACACTTTTTTTGTCCCCTTGACTGGCACTTGCCACAATGAACCTGGATGTTTAGGTCAGAAATAGCGCCTCGTAGCAAAACCTCTAGAGGCCACACACACAGCCGCATTGATGACATGTTGCTGCCCTCCCCCATCCTCAAAGCCAACAACACCAACTTCCAACATTCTCAGATATTCTGCAACTCCGCTGACCAAGGCTACAAGCACAGCAATCACATTCCCCTTGTTACATTTAATTGTTGACATTATAGCCTACAACCATCTTAGTTGTATGTGGATGTTGATCAATGTTTTAGTAATATCACCTGCTTGAAGTGCGTAGGGATGTCTGGCTTGAGGAATAGGTTGGACCTAGAGCCTGGCCCTCCCTCTTGGCGTGCCTCATGGTCAATAAGTGGATCCAGGCATGCCGCATACATGACGTTGATGGCAAAAGTGCGTGCGCCTGCATGCTCCTTCTTCCCCCTCTGTGGTGTTGGAGTGCTGGGATCAGGGGTTTCTGGATTGGAGCTCTGGGGTGTAGGGTTGCTCGAATGCTGTCGCAAAGGGGTGGACTGCTGTTGGGTTGGCCCTGGGCTGGTGGATTGGGGTGTTCTTCTTTGCGGAGTCTTCTGGACTGGCATGGGTTTGCTATCCGTCAGCATTGCCCACATCTCTTGTGTAGACACAGAGAGGCCACGACAACCTATGCACCAGTGCAGAGTGATTCCATTCAATTTAACTTTTTAGGTCCATGTGCCCTACTACCCTTTTAAGTCCATGTGCCCTACTAACTTTTTAGGTCCATGTGCTCTACTAACTATTTAGATCCATGTGGTCTTCTCACTATTTAGATCCATGTGCCCTACAAACTTTTTAGGTCCATGTGCTCTACTTTTTATTTAGATCCATGTGGTCTATTAACTTTTTAGGTCCTTGTGCTCTGCTTGATTAGGGGCAAAACTAAGCTGGCGTGCAGAGAGGAGGGGGTAGGCGTTTAAATGCTGGGGCTGTAGGCCCCAGTATCCAAACCCTACCCCCGACGACCAGCGGCAGCGCGTTCTCGGTTAGGTTTTTGGTTTTAGATTAGAATTTAGTACATGTCTCCACTTGACGTTTTAGGTCCATGTGCCCTACTATTTAAGTCCATGCGCCTTTCCAACTTTTTAGGCCCATATGCCCTACTGACTTTTTATGCCCTACCGGAGTCCCCCGCGGGACCTAATTAGGTCCATGTGCCCTACTACCCTTTTAGGTCCATGTGCCCTACTAACTTTGTAGGTTTATGTGCTCTACTGCCCTTTTAGGTCCATGTGCCTCAAGAGCCTCCAAGCCCCACAGGCCCCACAAGCCCCCAAGGCACTACCCCCTCATGCACCCAAGCCCCCCTGGCCGCTCAGGCCCCCCCCCCTGCCCGTCCACCTTATGCAACCAACGCCCTTGAGGCCCACGGCTTGGTAACCAGGCCCCACAATCCCCTCAGGCCCCATACCTGCCCCCTCTCCCCTTTTGCACCCCAGGCCCCCTGCTTGGTGGCCAGGCCCCTCAAGCCCCCCCTTGCCCCCCCCCCCCTTTTTGCACCCCAAGCCCCCCAGGCCCCCCCCTGCCCCCCCCCCCATTTTTGCACCCCAGGCCCCCCAGGCTACCGGCTTGGTGGCCAGGCCCCTCAGGCCCCCTCCCTGCCCCCCCTCCCCTTTTGCACCCCAGGCCCCCCTGCCCCCAGCTTGGTGGCCAGGCCCCCAGGCCCCTCAGGCCCCCCCTTGCCCCCCCCCCCCCCTCCCCTTTTGCACCCCAGGCCCCCCTGCCCCCAGCTTGGTGGCCAGGCCCCTCAGGCCCCCCCTTGCCCCCCCCCCCCCCTTCTTGCACCCCAGGCCCCCCAGGCAACCGGCTTGGTGGCGAGGCCCCCAGGCGCCCCAGGCCCCTCAAGCCCCCCCCTGCCCCCACCCCTCCCCTTTTGCACCTCAGGCCCCCTAGGCCCCTAGCTTGGTGGCCAGGCACCTAAGGCCCCTCAGGCCCCCCCCCCCCTTTTTGCACCCCAGGCCCCCAGGCTCCCGGCTTGGTGGCCAGGCCCCCAGGCCCCTCACCCCCCCCCCCCCTTTTTGCACCCCAGGCCCCCCAGGCTCCAAGCTTGGTGGCCAGGCCCCCAGGCCTCTCAGCCCCCCCCCCCCCCCGTGCCCCCCCCTCCCCTTTTACATCCCAGGCCCCCCAGGCTCCAAGCTTGGTGGCCAGGCCCCCAGGCCCCTCTGGCCCCCCCTTGCCCCCCCCCCCCCCCCCTTTTTGCACCCCAGGCCCCCCAGGCAACCGGCTTGGTGGCGAGGCCCCCAGGCCCCCCAGGCCCCTCAAGCCCCCCCCTGCCCCCACCCCTCCCCTTTTGCACCTCAGGCCCCCTAGGCCCCTAGCTTGGTGGCCAGGCACCTAAGGCCCCTCAGGCCCCCCCCCCCCCTTTTTGCACCCCAGGCCCCCCAGGCTCCCGGCTTGGTGGCCAGGCCCCCAAGCCCCTCAGGCCCCCAGAGCACCCAGCCCCCCTGCCCCATGTCCACATGCACCCCTAGGCACCCCAGGCTGGTGCCTGGGGTCCCCAAACATAGAGCCTGGGAGCCTGCCATATGCCCTAGACACCCCAGGCTCCCCCACCTAAGCCTGGGCCCCCCCCAGGCCATGCCTAGGGGGCAGTGCCATTTTCTCAACCCCCAAGCAAATGTGCATGAAGAACTGTACCAATTTTTAACGTACCAATGCTACTAATCATACCTAATAGATTGAATTTGACCTAACGAGATTTTTAATGCAATGGGTAAGACGGTTCTCTAAGACGTGTGCACACAGATGGATAGCCTGCAAACAAAAGGACAAGGCAGTTGAACAGATTCATTCAAGTCTTGCGACTCATCATGTGTAAGCATGCAAAAGATGCACTGAAGCAGCCATGCTAGGGCGGGGGGCGGGGAATATAGCAGTTATGTTAGCATCAGTTATGTTAGCACCTTGCATTTGTGATTTAGATTTAGATTTACACAGGGGGACCTTCAGCCAGACTGTTCGGCTGATCGGCCTGTGACTGGTCCTCGCCAGCCAACACAATGTCCATAAGCTCAGAAACAAACGAAAAAAGCTTGTTGTTGTGTTGCAAGAGGAAATCAGAAGCATCCTGGACACTGGCTTGTTGTAAAAATGGTTGCTCCATTGAAAAATCACCAGAGAGACAGTTGAACAGGTAAGCGTACTTTCTTCTCAAAGCACAAACATCTGCGTCTCTGCACACCAAAAGGGCATGAGCCTCATCTTTAATCTCATCACAAGAACAGCGATCACACAAAAGAGTGTTCCGAGTATCCCAAGCTGCTGTCTCCACCTTCAGTGTGTGTGCCCTAAGTCTGAAACGGCTAACATTCGTCATGACATGTGGAGACAAATCCAAATGCATGTGCCTTGGTAAACGGGCAGGGGCACGCACGTTATGGTCAAAAGGCACTGCAAAAAGAGACTGGTAAGTTGCCAGCTTACTGTATGTGTCCCGCGGGTTCACTCCCTCAACATCTCTCCACGCTGCCCGCAGCCTGTGTCTGAGGTCATCAGTTGCATTTGTGAGGAACTTACCCGCAGGCAAATGTGCATGGAGAACTGTGCCAATTTGTAATTTACAGATGCTAGAAATCAGTCCTCATAGACTGAACCTGACCTAACAAGATTATCAATGCAATGGGTGAGACAGTTCTCTAAGACGTGTGCACAAAGATGGTGTGGGGGATAACCTGCATACAAAAGGACAAGGCAGTTGGATAGATTTCTAAAGCCTTGTGACTCATCATGTATAAGCATGCAAAAGATGCACTGAAGCAGCCATGCTAGGGCGGGTGGCGGGGAACATATCACTTATGTTAGCATCAGTTATGCTAGCATCAGTTATGTTAGCATCAGTTATGTTAGCACCTTGCATTTGTGAGGAACTTACCCGCAGGCAAATGTCCATGGAGAACTGTTCCAATTTGTAATTCACAAATGCTTGAAATCAGTCCTCATGGACTGAACCTGACCTAACAAGATTATCAATGCAATGGGTGATACAGTTCTCTAAGACGTGTGCATAAAGATGGTGTGGGGTATAGCCTGCAAACAAAAGGACAAGGCAGTTGAACAGATTCATTAGGTCTTTTGACTCATCGTGTGTAAGCATGCAAAAGATGCACTGAAGCAGGCATGCTAGGGCGGGGGGCGGGGAACATATCAGTTATATACAGCGTGCATGTGAGAAGTGCTGATAGGTGCTAGAGCTAACGTGCTTCTGCCTAAGTGCTGTACTTACCGCCCATGCAGTGTACACTAAGGCATGCAGTTGCCTCATCAGTGGTGTTACTTACCGGCGTGTTTGTTCATCAAGGGCTGCATCATGTTACTGCAAGCAGCCAGCAGGATGGTGCTTTTGCGTGCTGCAAGGAGCGTGACATGCATGGCAAAGCTCACCATTGTGTGCAGCAGCACCATGTCCACAGTACAGCAGTAAGCATGGAGCAATGCTTATAGACATAACAAACTGTTGGTTGCTACTAGACGCTGTACTCCAGGGACAGTGTAGCAGCAGGGAGTGGCGTAAAGCCTATCTCGATGCGCTTTGGGTGGTGCGGAGCACCTTGGAGCACGAGTGTGCAGGAGGAGAGGCCCCGTCAGCGCCTCTCTCCGTGAATCTCTGCCTGGACGTTGCCAATAGGGATTATGGAATAATCCTAATTATATTGGACTGCCCGAAATAGATCCCCCGAGGAGTATAACTCCTTCCTCACACAAGTGATAACCCAAGATGGGTTAGAATGCCAGTAAATATGTACATAAGTATGTACATAATAAAAGAACATGTAACTTGTTGTTACATTGCCCCCCCCCGGAAAAAGAAAGACCGGGGGTAACCCTTCACACGTGAGAGTGTGTTGCCTGTGCACGGCAAAGTCTCATCAACTTTATAGAGAGTTGACAAAGAGATGGAGAGTATTTGTGTTGTGGCTGAGCAGATGATCAGTCCGTTTACCAATGCAACATAAAACTCCTCGTGCTTGGCAAGGAAAAGTGCACATGTCGCGACTCATGTATTTGCACTTTTGCATAGCATCAATGCTTGCAGTTAAAGAGATGAATAACTGGGCCAAAGTTATCCAGGATAACAAGGTTGTGGGTGGGTTAAGCCCATGTATTCCTTGTAGGCACAAAGTACTTCTTCTGTCAGTGTGTCTTCTGTCAAATTTTCCTCTGGCTCCCATGTGTTATGGATATCAGAGTAACCTTCCCACTTGACTAAGTATCGCATTACTGGCTTGCGAACCTTGTCTCTGCGTGGGGTGGCTTTGCGTGTTGTGATCCATTCCACACGATGTGACACAATGCGTTCCACGCAGAAATATTGTTCACCATCCAATTCAAAAGAAAATGGTGGAGGTTTGGTACACCCATCACTTTTGAATGGCTTCAAAAGTGAAACATGAAATACATCCATCATGTATCCTCAATTGAGGTGGAAGCTCGAGTCTGTAGGCTACTGGATTGACACGCTCAATCACTTTAAGTGGACCGATCCATTGAGGCATCAACTTGGGTGTACCAGGTAGCCTGAGCTTTATATTTTTGGAACTCAGCATGACTTCATCTCCAAGGGAGAATTCAACATCTGTTCGCTTTTTATCAGCTTGAGATTTGTGCCTGTGCTGGGCGGCCTGTAAGGCTGTCTTGGCCTTTTGTAGGTCGTCTTGCATGGCTTTTGTGAAGTCTTCAACTGCTGGAACCTTGGAAGGTTTGCGAATTGCCTAGGACAGAGGCGTTCGAGGATCCCTGCCATAATTAAGGCGAAAGGGAGTGGTTTTGATTGACTCCTGATACGAGTTGTTGATAGCAAACTCACCAGCTGCCAAGTGCGTATCCCAATCATCCTGTTAAGGGCTTACATAGTGCCTCAACATGTCCTCGAGTGTCCTGTTCATTCTTTCTGTCTGACCATCTGTTTGCGGGTGGTAGGCAGTGGACATATGACTCTTTATGCCACATTGTTCTTGCAATTCCTTCCAAAAGAAACTTGTGAACCTGGAATCTCTATCCGTGACAAAATTCTCAGTGTAACCATGGAGCTTCCACACATTGTCTTTGAGGAGATTTGCAACCCCAGGAGCAGACACTGTTGTGTTTGTAGGAATGCAGTGTGTCATTTTGGTCAGGCGATCTACAACCACGAGGATGGCGTCATGCCCTTCTCTGGTGTTGGGTAGATGCGTGATGAAATCCATGCTGACACTTTGCCATGGTTCCTCAGGAATTGGAAGAGGGTTCAGAAGTCCCGGTGGTAACTGGTTGCTCCCTTTGTTTGCCTGGCAAACAGGGCATGTTTGCACAAATTTGCTAACATCTTTGGGCAGTCTAGGCCACCAGAAATCACGTTCCACTAGGTGTTGTGTTCTACGAACACCAGGATGTCCAGCACACGGTGGTGCATGACAGTCGTGGATAATAGTGTGCTTGACTTCAAGAACATTAGGAATTGCTAAGCGCTCATCCTGTGTAAACCATAGGCCCGTATCACCAAGTACCAGTTGGTGTTTTTCCAAGAATGCCTTGTTGTTGAAGGTAGCATCTTCTTTATATCCACGCCGGATTAAGTCTAAGGCGTCCCTCACTTGAACAGCGCCAGGATAACCTTCAGACCCGCCAGTCACAGAGTCGTTTTTAAGAGAAAGGTTGCGCATAGCATTGAACGCTTCACGGTCTCCCCCCCCATCAGAGAGCTCTGTGTTTTGGTCATTTGAAAAACGTCGCTCATCAACATTGGGCAAAACTTGGTCAGACTCAGATTCAGGATGTTTCCTTTTCTTGCTGCGCTTAGGCATGCATTTTTGCACAGTGTGCATAGGTTCAGCTGGTTTAGCACCCCTATTCCGTGTTTGTATAGGATTAAGATGCATTTTAAGCAACAGCATAAGGACACTAGCATGGCCATCTCGTTCCTGTTCACTAGGATTATCAGGAGGATTTCTACTGAGAGCATCAGCAGCCGTGTTGTCCTTACCTGGCTTGTATAACCAGTTAAATTTGAACCTTTGTAAATACTCAACCCACCGTGTTTGCCTTCTTGACAACATTAGGTTGTGTATTGAGATGAGTTAATGGGTTATGATCCGTAAAAACTGTGAATAAAAGTCCTTCCAAGTAACATCGCCATATCTTCAAAGCATGAACCACAGCAAGCAATTCTTGCTCACCTGTGGTGTAGTTTACTTCTGGACGTGTTAACTTGCGACTCTCATAAGCCAAAGGTCTGCCTTCTTGCATGAGTACTGCACCTAAACCTTCTATGGATGCGTCTACGACAACATCAAACGGTTTTGTGAAGTCTGGCAAGGCTAGCACAGGGGCATGAGTCAGTGCATATTTGACTTTTTCGAATGCTTCCTGGCATTGTAGAGACCAAACTTATTGCTCATCTTTCCTTGTGAGATTTGTCAAGGGGGCAACAATCCGAGAGAAGTTTTCAATAAACTTACGGAAGTAAGTTGCGAGACCCAAGAAAGATCTTAGAGAAGAAAGGTTGAGAGGGACGGGCCAGTTTTCTACAGCAGCTGTCTTAGATGGATCGAATTTGATGCCATCAGCCCCTACAATGTGCCCCAAAAACTTTACTTCAGGCTTTTCAAACTAGCATTTAGAGAGCTTGATTTTGAAATCTTCATCACGAAGGATTTGCATGACTTGTCTTAGATGGTCAGCATGCTCTTCATGAGTTTTACTGAAGATATGATTGTCATTAATGTAAACCACCACAAACTTGTTGAGGTATGGCCTAAAGATGTCATTCATAGTGGCCTGAAAAGTTGCAGGTGCATTGGTCAAACCAAAGCTAAGAACTTTGAACTGGTAGTGACCATAGGGCGTTCTGAAGGCTGTCTTGGGAACATCTTCATCAGGGATTCGAATTTGGTGATAACCAGACTGCAAATCCAGACTTGAAAAGACTTTAGCCCCAGACAAAGAGTCCAACAGCTGGTCTGTTCTTGGTAGCGGGTACTTGTTCTTAATAATAATTTTATTAAGTGCACGGTAATCAATACACATGCGAAGAGTACCATCTTTCGTGGCTACGAACAGAACTGGAGCACCATAAGGAGAAGAGCTTGGTTCAATAAGCCCGTGCCTAAGCAATGCAGCCACTTGTTTTTCAACTTCAGCAAGCTCTACAGGGCTGAGTCGGAAAATAGGTCTGAATGGGGGTTTATGACCAGGCTCAAGAGGTATGGTGTGAGCCGTCTTTCTTTCAGGCGGCAGTGAGTCTCGAGGTTTGGTTACTTCTGGAAAATCATCAAGCACTTTCTGCACAGCAGGGGAAGGCTGATTTGATTGTTCTGGTTCAATACCCGAGTCTGCTACTTTGATCATAAAAGACCTTGCACAAGGCTGCCTTGAAATTCTTTTCAATTGTGCGACATTCAGAATTGCTGAGTGCACATTGGCAGGCTGCATACTTGCAGTTTCGGGTTCTGACTTTGCAGATTTGATGGTGTACCTATATCCATGTCTCTTGACACTTATGGCACGCATCGTATAGTCCAGAACAGCCCCAGTTTTAAGGAACCAATCCTGACCCAAGATCACATCATATTGTTGGTTCATGTCCAACACTTGACACTCTATGTCACTGATGTGGTTTTGCATCTTGACCTTTATGTAACACTTTGAGGTTGATTCACTAGTGTTGTCAAAGCCATAGACACTTTGTTTAGAAGGATGGCGGGCAAAACCATATTGCATAGCAAAATTGGAATCCACAAAGCTGTGTGTTGCACCTGAGTCCGCAAGGAACATGGCTGGTGCTCCACTTGCTAAACCATGGAAGCTCATGTAGTGGTCAGGGTCTTTTGCAATTAAGTCTAACTGAGAGTCAGGCTTGTTATGTGGATTTGATTTGTCCAACCAAAATGCAAAGCCAGGAATACCTGGACAATTCACCCTTTCATGCCCACTAAGTAAGGTCTCCACTTAGCAAATAATACATGGTTCGCATTGACCAATGCGCACAAAGATGTTGCTTTGTTTGATTTGCTTTTGGAATCCAAATAGTGTTGCAATGCCTTAGCAAAATGCTGTGGCTGAGTGGCTAACATAACATCATGCCCAGCTATGTCAGTGGCTAGATAGTCACTCAAGGCAATGGAGCTGTTGTTTCCCCCACAAGGGCCTAACAAGCGCACAAACCCAGATTCCGCAAAAACCTCAGAGGCAGGAAAGCTCGCTAGAGTTCCAAACTGGACAGGCCAGCTAATATCTGGAGGCGGGGGAGGGTCAAGTGCTAATACTAGCTCATCACCAGCATCATGTGCTCTAGCCTGCACAACACCTAGTTTTTCTGTTGCTGCTTTTTGAACTCCTGGAATGCCAGAAACTCATCGCGCAACTCAGCCGAGATCTGCTGGCCAGGCTTACCGCTTGGAATGCGTTGCTTACTGCGCTTGTCAGTGCCGGGAGCTGAGCTTGGGGGTCCAGGCTTACCCAACGACTTCCTAGGAAGTGGCTTGTTGTGGGGCTTGGCCTGGGAAGCAACGGCAACACGAGAAAAACTTGGTTTGAATTTTTGTACACCCTTGGGGCGGACAAATGAGACAGACTTGCTAGCTTTTTGCATGTGCGTTTCTAATGTAACAACATGGTTTGCAAAGGCCTCAAAGTCAGTCCAGAATTTTCCTGTGCGCGGGTCAATGCGCGCATCCTGTTTGACATTTGCGTTGAGGCCATCATACAGCGAGAGCAAGCAGTCATATGAGGATGGAGGGTTGGCTCCAATTTGTGCAATCAAGGAACGCACGTGCCTGACATACTCTTTCACTGACATGCTATTTTGCTGGACATGGCGCAGTTGCATGCGAGCACTGAATTCTTTGTCAGGTGCAGCAAAGGCTTCACGCATGCATTTGCAAAACATGTCCGATGTCAGAATGTTGCCAGCATTTTTGTGCGGAACTGCAAGAGCCAACCAAGCAGAGCGAGCTTTGTCTGCCAGCAAAGTGAGTTCCAACTGTGGCCAGACAGATTGAGGCTGGCCAGTGCAGTCAAAGTACGTTTCAAAAGTGAAGAGGGTTTCATCAACATCTTCAACACCAGTGAAAGGAGCTGGCTTGGGCATCCACTTAGCATTTCCAGCACCCACCTTGGGAGGCAATGGGTCAGCATAAGCACATCCGTCCACGCCCTCAGAATCCGGGGCTTTCAATGATGGAGAAGCTGTTGCTGCCGGGACCTTAGCCAAGTTTTGGGCCATGGACCTGTGATGGATTTGCACAGGAGAAGTGCCAGTGGAGCGAGTGCTCACTAATGCATGTTGTACATGGCTAGGCAAGGTGGCAAACTGATGGCCCTCGATGAGCTTGCATGCAAGGTCTACATTGCCATTGCAAAGCACTTCAAGCAGCTCAGTTGCGTACTGCACATCCATCCGTATCCACTCACTCACCTCCATCATGATGGTGGGGTGATGGGCGGGTAGGTTGGCAGCCATAGGAGGCCCATCAAGGGCACCCTCCCATTGAGCCGCAACCCACTTGGCCTTCTCATCCCTAGCCTTGGCCTTGTCGGCCGCTGGGAGGGGGTTCATCTGCGGGTGGGTGGGGAGGGGAGTAACATCGCGGTTAGCCACATCATCCATGCGCGGATGAGAGCGGTGCGTGTTGCTCGAGAACCGTAGTCTGCGCGGCTTGGGTCGTGAGAGCGAGTGCGTGTTCAGCCTGCTAGCTATGCCACCATGGGCAGTGAGCTTGATGGGCGAATCGCGTTGCATGCTCACGTAAGAGCGAAGTGTGCGCAAAGCGCGGCGAGCAAAAACAAGGGACCGAGTTTTACTCAAGGATCCACCTGCTTCGCTGCCAATGTAGCAGCAGGGAGTGGCGTAAAGCCTATCTCGATGCGCTTTGGGTGGTGCGGGGCACCTTGGAGCACGAGTGTGCAGGAGGAGAGGCCCCGTCAGCGCCTCTCTCCGTGAATCTCTGCCTGGACGTTGCCAATAGGGATTATGGAATAATCCTAATTATATTGGACTGCCCGAAATAGATCCCCCGAGGAGTATAACTCCTTCCTCACACATGTGATAACCCAAGATGGGTTAGAATGCCAGTAAATATGTACATAAAATATGTACATAATAATGGAACATATAACTCGTTGTTACAGACAGGCATGGCTGCAGGGTCCGGAGGGCAGTGCTGGGCGAATTTTGACGGCAAATCAGCTTAGCTTAGCTTAGCAAAAGCACCACGTCTTTGTTAAAATTTAAAGAATGCCATCGCTTTATTTGGAAAGCAAGAGCAATTTCTGACGTCAGAAGCTCGTCCGCAGCCAACGCGTGCAGAGTGGACGCGGATTATTTGCGATGTTATAAAAGGGTTACGAAGAAGATGTATATTAAATTTAAGCGTCATTGGTGCCCGAAATTCGGAACTCGTCATCTCGCTGCCACAAGGAGCCGGTATGTGGTAGTTCCCACCTTTAGTTGGTCAGGTGACACCTGGCCACCTGGCCGAAGGCCCAGGTGGCCGCAGTTGCTATGCCAAAATATCTCAGGTGGCACCTAGCCACCTAGGCAACTTCCAAATCGGGTGACAACTGGGGCCACCTGATGCAACATGTTCGAAGTTGCAGTAATTTATGTCAGTCTTAAGGGAATGATTCGCCTCAGTTGCTTATGCGAATCTTTGTGAACCCTTGCTGTGTTTTCGGTGTCTTTTATTAATTGGAAGTTGAGACCCTGTGTAAGGGAAGTCATGGGAGGGGAGGCTTCTGACATCCAGGGGAACCCCTTCTACAAGTCATCCACATTCATGCAGGTATGAGGGAAGGGGCGTTCTCCTTTGTAAATGGTTGCCAGCTGGAAAGGGGGTGTCTTGTGTCGCTTGCTCTCTTGCTCTCTTGCCTTGCCGCTGTCCCTCTGCATGATATGCGCCTGTGGCCTAAACGGCACGGCTATCAAAGTTGCTGCCAAAGTTCTCTGTACACTGATGACCGCTCTTGCAGAAACTGCTGAACAACATCATCATGTGCGGCATCAAGGAGACGTACGACAATGGATGCTGCTTGTACACGCCATGTTGGCTGCAAGAGCAGACCATCAAGCAGCTGAAAGAGGCTGAAGACCGCCCATCGCTCCTGAGGACATGGAGGCTTGTGGACCTGTACCAGGTGAGGGGACAGTGAATTTTGTCCCAGAGCTGGTGGGCTTGATGATGATGTGATGTATTGGCAATAAGATTCAAGTGGTCCAAGTGCCTAGAGCAACAGAGCCAGAATTTTCATCCGTGACTGTTTGTGCGAGTTGGATCCAGGCATTCGGTTTTGGGATGAATCAAGATTCTCTGTCTGCTTCTGGCCCCAAAGGTGCTTGCTCTTGTGTGCATTGCATTCTCTTGCCAGAAATAGGAAATCCTGCAGTGACCAAACGAAGAGAAAACTTGTGACTGCTTCTTGCTTTGCTTTGCAGTACCTTGATTTCTGGACCCCACTAGCCCCACACCTTGTGACTCCAGCAAAGAAGAAGAGAGGCGTAGTTGCAGAGCCAGCTGGGGGCTTTCAGTACGCAAAGGAGCGGTACACGGCAGAGATCGGCAAGATCTCAACCTCAATGGTGGGTGTTGTGAAGAGCAAACAAACTTGTGCTTGCTCTTCAATGCTTGTTAGTGATGCTACTCTGCTGCTTTCTGCATTCTTCCCTTGGCTGGTTGAAGCTTTAGCCATGATGCTGGTATGCGTTCATCAAGCTCAGTCCTGCTGGCTTATAAGCGGTTTCATCAAGCTCAGTCTTGCTGGCTTATAAGCTATTTGAAGTCAACTCAAGTTAGGCATGCTGAAATGCAAAAGCTTGTCAGATTTCTGCAATTCTCTTGCGCACAGCTTTTTTGTAAATGCTTGTTGCTAAGGGATGCTGTTTCACAAAAAACAAGTCAGCACCTCATTAAATTCCACGGCTCTGCCAACACAAGAAGCAAGCAATCAGGAGATCACTCGTGCTCACAGGTTGATTTCGTCATGACCAAGGAATTAAAGACCAAGCCCCCAGGCAAACCGCCCTCGTCCAAGCTACATCCAAATGTGTACAAGGAGCAGCTGGCAGCAATCAAAGCAGCTGAAGCCAGCTTCATCAAGACGTGTGAGGACTTCACCCGAGGTGGCGATGCTGCAGCTGAGCCATCTGTGGAGGCCTACTTCTCGTACCGCCGCATCCCAGGCAACAAGTCCTTTATAGCCACAGAGGGCGCGATTCAGGCCATGAAGTCGCTGCTAGGTGTGAAGGGCGCAGACCCGCTCGTCCGCGTGACACTCATGCAGCTCGCCCTCATGGACTGCAAGGTGTGTTTACTGTCCAGATGACCTGTCCAATGTTGGCCTAGGGTAGGCTTTGTGCCATGTGGATTAGTGACAGGATCAGGGTTTCTGTTTGGCAAGATTCAGCTCAGCCAGGCTGCATGCTTTTGATAAAAATAAAAGGAAAGAAAAGAAAAAAGGATAGGAAAAAAAACCATGTAGGGAGTGAAAACACTCCCTACATCAACTGAGTAGAAGGAGCCCCATTGGCTCAAAGGGCCATTAGACTCCTCCACCGGAAAGAAGAGGACATCTAACGTGTATCTGGAGGGTCTCTAGCAGCACCTAGTTCCTGACTTGAGTTTTGAGGCCCGCATTTGGATTCAATGGCACATCGTGTTGAGGTTTGTTTGTGTGCGTACTGCACAAAATGAGCATGGAGCTTTCATGCTAGACTAGAAGATTCGTGTGCTTCAAGCCCAAGCTGATTTAACTGATTCAAGGTATGAGCATTGAAAACAGTCGCACCTGCGCCCAGATGAATAGTATGGAGGTAAATCTTTCGACCTTGCAGGTGTTTGGTATGCTTTGACACTTGGACATGAAACGACAGCCAGCAGGGGGGGTGAGGGGGGTGGAAAGGCTCTGCTTGCTACAAGCATAGATGATCCCCATCAATGATGACCACGCTTACGTCTTGCATGCTCACAGGTGCTGGGCCGTCTGAACAATCCAGGCCTTTGTAGGCGGGCCGTGGGTGCAAACCAAGCTGATGAGCACCAACGCCGTGCACTCAAGATCTTTGAAGACCTCCTGGAGGAGGACTGCCTTGAGGTGTGGTCTGCATCATTGCGCAAGTGTTCCACTGCCATTCCTTAAGCTGAGATGTTTTTTGTAAGACCAAGGCTCGATCCACCAGAGGTGTTCGCTCCTAATTGCCGGTAGGTTCCAATCAGCGTAGTATTTTCGAATAAGAACAAGATTTTGCTGCTCCTTGTGCCATGTGGTCGTACCTTTGTGAGAGTGATTGCCATCATTTTATACCCTGAAGTGAGTAGAGGAATGGTAAAGGAAAAGAGGAGGGGGGGGGGCTGTTTCCTCTTCCCTCACACACTAATAAAAGTATGAGCATTTTTCCTCTTCCTCCTTTTTCACGCGCAGGCACCAGAGACGCCTTGGGAGTTCAACCAGCCAGGCCTCACGATTGTGTGCACAGCCATGTGCAAGGGTGTCATCACACAGATGGTGCAACTTGGCATGGAGGGCGAACTTGACGGCATGGATGTCTCCTATTAGGTGCTTCAGAGGCTTGGTGATGGTGCTGGAGATGGCTCATTCACCAAAATGGCACTGGTAAGGATTTCTTGCTCCCAGCTGCGTGTTTGCTTGCGGTGGGACTTGCGCTCGTACCAGTGCTGGTAATGGCAATTTTTGCTGTCAATATAATCAGCAAACTTGTCCGGTTGCATTTGAAGTTGCCCATGATCAAGAGAAAAATCAGCTCGCTGTCAAGGCACAGAGTGAGGAACTGTCACCTTTGCTTCTTACAAGTGCAAGGATTTCAAGGATTAATGGAAAGCCTCAGCCATGAGTTGGTTGCTTAGCCTGCTGCTTCATTGTCAGCCTCAAATGAAAAGAGGCATTTTCCTTCTTGAATGTGCAGAGCACGCTGAACACTAACTTGTAAGAATTGGCTTCATTAAAATACTAATTCGCAAGACTGTTATTCTTCTTGCAGCCTGCCTGGTTCAAGCACAACCGCTTTCAAGAGGCCCCACAGAACGCTGCAGCCCTCATGGAGCAACGACCAAGTGACTTGGGGGAGGAAGATGGCTCGGATGAAAGGCAAACAGCTCTGAAAAAGGCGCGGGGAGTGACTGGCTTGAGTTCATCCGACTCGGATGAGTAGCATGTTCATCATGATGGTTTTGGTGTGCAAAGTTACAGTCATTTTGATAGATGAGGGTGCAAGCAGGGAGAAACTTTTGCCTAGGTCACCAGTGCCACAGTTGGCATTCCCCTTTTTTGCATGCATGCTGAAAGCGACGTCGCAATGAGTTGGACTTTGAGTTTGGAAGTTTTCCTGCCTGTTCTGCATGCATGATGCTGAAGGCAATGTCAAGGTATTGAGTTGCCAAGTACAGTGTACTTCGAGTTTGGAACATTTCCTGCCTGGTTCGCATGCATGATGCTGAGGGCAATGTTGCGGTGTTGAGTTGGACTTTGAGTTTGTTTTCCTGCCTGGTTTGCATGCATGATGCCGAAGGCGACGTTGCAGTATTAAGTTGAGTTGGATTTTGACTCAAACACTCAAATTCGGAGTTTTTAAGTCTTCCCGCCCAGGGCAGGCTGCTAGCATTAGTGTGACTCGATTGTTGGGTTTCAGTTGGAGCAGTATTCCTTCCAAGAATTGGACTATGCGGCATTTTTGACTTGCCGTCACGGTGTCTTCATGTGGAAGGCTAGCTAGGCAGGATGAGGGCCACCATACTGTGACTTACAGCCTTGAAGGCTTTCTCCTTGGTTTCTCGCATACTTTCTGGAGCGCACGCTTTCCAGCCCTTTTTACACATCGTGTTTCACAGAGAGAGTGGCTCCTGCTTTCTAGGGAAAGCATCAGAAGCCAGTCAGAAAGCAAGCTAGAAACCCAGACAGTAAGCATGAGAAAGCATAGAGAAATACACACAGCCAGGCTTTTTCCTCTATTGCTGGTCCGCTTTCTGGAAAGCACGCTTTCCAATCCGCTTTACAGATAGTCTTTCTTAGAAAGCGTGGCCCTCACCTTCCAGGGAAAGCGTCAGAAAGCCAGTCAGAAAGCAAGCTAGAAACCCAGACAGTAAGCATGAGAAAGCAAGGAGAAGCACACACACGCACGCCTTCTCCTCGATTCCTAGTCAACTTTCTAGAAAGCACGCTTTCCAGCCCGCTTTACAGATAGTCTTTCTCAGAAAGCGTGGCCCTCGCTTTCCAGGGAAAGCGTCAGAAAGCCAGTCAGAAAGCAAGCTAGAAACCCAGATAGTAAGCATGAGAAAGCATAGAGAAATGCACACAGCCAGGCTTTTTCCTCGATTGCTGGTCCGCTTTCTGGAAAGCACGCTTTCCAGCCCGCTTTACAAATAGTCTTTCTCAGAAATCGTGGCCCTCGCTTTCCAGGGAAAGCGTCAGAAAGCCAGTCAGAAAGCAAGCTAGAAATCCAGACAGTAAGCATGAGAAAGCAAGGAGAAGCACACGCTCGCACGCCTTCTCCTTGATTCCTAGTCAGCTTTCTAGAAAGCACGCTTTCCAGTCCGCTTTACAGATAGTCTTTCTCAGAAAGCGTGGCCCTCGCTTTCCAGGGAAAGCGTCAGAAAGCCAGTCAGAAGTGCTCACCAACATTTCGACGAATGTAACAGGCACCCCCAGATCCCGAACTCGGCACGGGTTACAAGGTTGGCCTACAGCCCGAAAATCTGGCTAATCGGCTGCTGGCGAAACATTCTCATCCAGCGTCAAAAATTGAATTCTGACAAAATTTTTGAAAATCTATAAAGGGTTACAAGGGGGGGTTGGCCTACAGCCTGAGAATCTGGCTGATCAGCTGCTGGTGAAACATTCTCATCCAGCATCAAAAATTGAAACCAGTTCAGACAAAATTTTTGAAAATCTGTGCGAGTCTTGATTTAGAAAAGCATTGACCTCGAAATCAGTCAAAAAGTGAAAGCTCGCCAAAAAAGGAATAAAATCATTGTTTGGAGGCTGGGCAAATGTATGTAAAGGTTTAAAAAGATCAATGAACAGGTCCTTGTAATTTCTGCGCAGCTCACACAACTCACAGCAATTGCAGTAGAAAAGAACATGTTTCTCGTCCTTGACTTCAGCACATCCACACTTATCACAAATATTTGAACCACCCAACCATTTACAGGACTCAACCTTCAAGCAATGGGCACGAAGCCTAAACCTACTCACATTCCTCATGACTCCTTTATCCAGATCCTTAAATAGATATGATGGGATACAGAAGGGTGTGCGTGCTGTTTGATTCAAAGGTTTCCCACACCAATGATGGTAAGTCACTGCTTTTCTGTTCACCTCTCGGGGACTTAGGGCGTCTGCTTCCCTCCAAACCTTCTGCTGTCTGTACCTCAAATCCCCTAAAAAATCCTGCATGGGTATCTCGGAAGCACTCAGTAATTTCTCTTTAAACGCCTCCTCGTTGCGCATGCCATTAAATGACTTAGATATGCTTTAAAAACAGTCAAGGAAATCTCCAGGCATGACGCTTAGGCTTTACACACACTTAGGCTCTAGGCATACACAGGCTTATCGCGCGTTTATAGGCTTATCATGCTATATAGGGCATCTCATGTTAATCACGGCTCAGGCTTTTAAAATTTTTTAGGCGTTAGTTAGTTGAGTGTTTGGTCTAGGAATTTCCTGAGCATGTCATTTCCTCCATTTATGGCCGGGACGTCCATAAACAGGCAAGGGGGAATGTGACAATACCAGGCTTTCCCAGACCAGATCATCAACCACCAACTACCTTACAGGCTTAGGCTTCTGGCTAGATTGGGCCGGCCAGTTATAAAGGAGGCTCGACTCCTCCCTAATCCATTCTCTTTTCTGCTGATTGTTACAAATTCACTGCGACGAGCAGCACTAATAAGATAAGGCAGGCCACCTTGGCAACTCTTTGCTAAAAGCACGTAGCCTTGCAATAAAACATGAGGAAGGGCATGTACTCTTTGGCTACCTAAGTCAAAAAGACTGCATACCTGCGGTGTGTCCTGCAAATTTCCCGCCTTCTTTGGGGCTACACTTGCTGAAGTTGATGTGCTTGTTCAAACAAATTGTGCCTCCATCCTGATCTAATATGAATAGAAGATGTGCAGATGTTATAGATTTTGCAAATTAAACCATTAATCATGAAGTTTGATGCTCGTGAATTTTGAAGTTTGTCAGGGTGCCAGTAAAAACGCATCTATTTGACTAAAGCACCTGAGCAACTAAGGTACCTTAGGCACCTAAAGCACCTGAGCCACTTAAGTAACCCGAAGAATATGACCCTGAGCGAGAGGGTGAGCCTGGCAATAAGAAATTAAATAAATTTACAAGATTTCCAACAGGACAATATCCTGAACAGATAATAGATGTGTGATATTTATGTTGTGTGCGCTTGTGATTTTTAAATCTGTTGGAAGATGATGTTGTAAGATAAATATAGTATTAAAGGTTCGTTGACGCTTAGGATAAGCCTTTTTTTCAGTTTTGATTTTGATGTTTTCCAATTGTTTAATAGAAGATTATCAAACAAAATCTGTTGGGTCTGTTGGGAAGACCAACGCTCTTTGGGTACTTGTAATGTTCGCTGCCCATATTTTTTCGTTCACATGTTTTTGTACATTTCATATAATCTAATTTATATATATAATCTAATTTTTATATATATATATATATATATTTAAGTCCGGAAACATGTGTGTACTATTATGAAAAGGGAGAGACATTATACCAATCAATTATTGTCTATTCGATTTTCCAATTGTTAATAAGATTAACAAATAAATCTAGATAGATTTCGATGAGAAGTGTTGGGAAGGCCAACGCCCTTTGGGGACTTGTAATTTTTGCTAACGCTCACAGCGCCCTTGTGAATTTCCAATTGTTAATAGAAGATTACCAAACAAAATCTAGATAGAGTTAGATGAGAAGTGTTGGGAAGGCCAACGCCCTTTGGGGACTTGTACTGTTCGCTGACGCTCACAGTCCTTTTTTTTCCAATTGTTTAATAGAAGATTATCAAATAAATCTATTGGAAATGCCAACGCCCTTTGGTGACTTGTACTGTTCGCTGACGCTCACAGCGCCCTTGTGTATTTCCAATTGTTAATAGAAGATTATCAAATAGATTTGTTGGGGAGACCAACGCCCTTTGAGGACTTGTAGTGTTCGCTGACGCTCACAGCAGTGCTTTGAGTGTGGAGGTGACCACCCAATCCGCAACTGCCCCAACCGCAACCAACGCAACAGCAACAACAAGCGCCCGCATGGAGGTTCTTACAACAATGGTACCCAGCGTGGGCGCCCCCCTCCACAGCAGCGAAGGAGGGCAGAGCCCTATTGAAGCTTTGCCCTTGGAGTTGGGGCGCAAGACTTGCAAGGGATTGATTTTGAACGTGCGCGGAAGAGAGTTAGATTTTCTGAGCCTGAGTTTCCTGATTTTGCCCTTGGCAAACACGAACATGAATATGGACATTGCTCTCATGTTTTGGACACTTTTGATGTGAAAGGTAAAGGTGAATCACTCCCTGATGCGCATGTTTCAATTGTACCACCTCCTGAACCCGAGCATAGCTTAGGCGCAGCAAAACATACCAAAGGCCTAACCTTCTTATTTCAGGGCATGTTTGAAGGCATCAGATGCACAGTGCTGTTCGACACTGCCGCAACAACTTCTTTCGTGGATGAAGCCTGGCTGAAGCGTGCATTAGAGAAAGGGAAAGGCCAGACACTGAAACTGAGCAAACTGGCAGGCCCAATGGCAATTAAGGTGGCTAATGACCAGCAAGCAACAGTGAAAAATGTATGCTCAGGCACCTTGCTCATGCAGCTCCAAAGAGAAGGGAACAGGATAGTCTTCCCAAACAGAAGAAGGCAGCGTGGTACAAAGCTCGAGCTCAGTGCAAAAGTGCTGCCCCACATGCTAGAAGGCATTGATGTGATAGTGGGCATGGATTCTCTGAAAAGGTTTGGTGCCAAGCTGGACTGTGGGAAGGGAGTGCTCGAAATGCATGGTCCAGGCGAGTCAAACCAACCAAAGGAAACGCCTCGTCCCCCAAGCTCCAGCAAAAGCGCCAACCATGATGTGCTGTGCTCAGTCTACAAGCTGCAGGAGGCTGCAAGAGGTGGATTCCTGTCGCCCCATCAGGCCGCTAAGGAAATTTGGTCAGGCGCGTCAAGCTGGCTGCTGCTGGTGCAACCCAAGGAATTAGACACTTTAATGCTAAACGCCATTGGACCTAGCGATGGCAAACCAGCAGATTCTGAAGGTCTCGTCAAAACTGAGGCAATTGAAAAAATTAAAGCGGATTACCAGGACGTGTTCGCTCCCATAACCGAATGCCCCCCACACAGAGCTGATGTAGACCACACCATTAAGCTTGTTGATGGGGCTACTCCCACCTTCAAGAGACCCTATAGGATGACCAGAGAGGAGGAGTGGGAAGTGATGAAGCAAATTGAAGAAACCCTGCAGAAGGGACTCATTGAGCCCAGTGTCTCCCCCTTTGGTGCCCCTGTGCTCTTTGTGCAGAAGAAGGATGGGACCTTGAGGATGTGCATTGATTACCGTGCCCTCAACAAAATCACAGTGCGGGACAGGTACCCTTTGCCTAGAATTGATGACCTGTTGGACAAGCTGCATGGCTGCACTGTATTCAGCTCCCTTGACCTGCAGAGCGGGTATCACCAGATACGCATCAGTGATGAGGACAAACCCAAGACTGCCATCATTACACCCTTCGGGCAGTTCCAATACAAAGTTCTCTGTTTTGGGCTCACAAACGCCCCTGCCACATTCCAGAGGGTGATGAACAAGATTTTCAAAGACTACATAGGCAAGTTTGTCCTGGTGTACCTGGATGATATCCTGGTCATGTCTCGCACCCCTGAGGAGCATGAACAACACTTACGCACAGTCCTGGAAGTTTTGCGCAAAGAAGGCCTGAGAGCTAAGCTCAGAAAGTGCAAGTTCAACAAGCCCGAGCTGCACTTCCTGGGCCATGTCATTGGCAAGGACGGCATCGCTGTGGACCCTGCCAAAATTGCTGTGATAGAAAAGTGGCCGGTGCCCAAGTCTTTGAAAGAGCTGCAAGCTTTCCTTGGGCTTGCAAATTATTTCCGCAAGTTTGTGGACCATTTCAGCACGGTAGTGGCACCGCTCACAGCTCTCACTGGCCAGCCTGGGAAGGGAAAGAAAAAGTCTGGCGGAAAAGCCATCAACTGGTCTGATTTGGGACAGGAAGTCTTTGAGTTTGTAGAGCGCAAGGATAACGGTGAAGAAATTGTGCACAAGACCACAGCTCTAGAGGCTTTCCAGGAAATTAAACGCCGGCTGGTTTCGGCACCTGTGCTGGCAATCCCAGATCTGAACAAGCCCTTCCAGGTGCACACTGATGCCTCTGTAGTGGGTACTGGCGGAGTACTCATGCAGGATGGCAGGGTAGTGGCGTACACTTCTTCAAAGTTTTTTCCTGCAGAGTTCAACTACACGACCGGCTAGCAGGAGTTGCTTGGCCTGGTACGTGCTCTGCAAGTTTGGAGGTGCTATTTGGAGGGCGCTCCAAACTGTGAGCTCATCACAGACCATCACCCACTCGTCCACTTACAAACCCAACCTAATCTCTCCAGGAGGCAGGCAAGATGGATGGAGTTTCTGTCACGATTCCCATTTGTCATTACGTACGCCAAAGGTTCGACAAATGTGGCAGATCCGGTGAGCCGCAACCCCTTGTTGTACAACGTGGCCACACCCAATTCCGTGATATGTGTTGGGGCTTTGGGGGTTGTGGGGGCTGTGATGACGCGTGGGCGCGCGCGGATGGTGGACGAGGGGAGGTTTGTGGGCCAGTCACACCCCCAATTGCCCCCTCCTCCGCCCGCACGTAGGGAGTTTGAGAACTCTCCCTCTCTGGAGCTGCGGGATCCAGCATCCGTTTGGGGTCAAGAGATCTCCTCGCCTGCGTTGCCGCCGCGTGCCACCGAGCTGACTCCTCGAGGGGGAGGGCAGCTAGGTGGGGGGGAATGTGCCGCACCAACACCGCCGGGGACGCCTGGTGGGAACGGTGGTCCGAGTCCTACCCCTTTGCGCTCACTGAAGGGAGACATCCAGGATGCGTACCACTCTGACCCTCTTTTCTCCAAAAGCAATTACACAAGAGGGCTGAGACGCCAAGATGGGCTATGGTATTTGCAGAGTCAGGTCCTGGTGCCTAACAGTCCATTGCTGAAGCGCCGCATCTTGCAGCTGTGCCATGATGATAATCTTAGTGGGCACGTGGGCATCACCAAGACCTTGAACCTGGTGTCTCGTGACTTCTACTGGAGAGGAACGAAGAAGGATGTGGAAGACTATGTGCGGCATTGCGATGCGTGCCAAAGGCACAAGGTAAGCACGCGCTTGTACGCTGGGAAGCTCCAGCCCCTATCTGTGCCTGGCAGGCGCTGGGAGAGCGTGTCTATGGACCTTATTGTGAAGCTGCCTACGACGGCTGCCGGCATGACTCGATCTTAGTCTTTGTGGAGAGGCTCAGCAAGATGGTGCACCTGGTGCCTACCACAGAGGCTCTGAGTGCAAGCGGCTTTGCAAGGCTGTTTGTGGATAACGTGGTTAGATTGCACGGCCTGCCCAGCTCGCTGATCTCAGACCGTGGCCCGCAGTTTAACAACAAGTTTTGGGATGAGGTATGTGGGATCCTTGGCATGGACAAGCGGCTGTCCAGTGCCTACCATCCCCAAACTGATGGGCAGACCGAGCGCACCAACAGAACCTTGGAGGAGATGCTCAGATCCTACATTGGTAACGAGCAGAATGATTGGGATTCCAAGCTGGCATGTGCGGAGTTCGCGATCAACAACTCCTGGCAGGAGTCGGTGAAGAACACACCTTTCTACCTAAACTTTGGGCAGCACCCCTTAACGCCGGCGAGCTTGCAGCTGCCAAGAAGTGTGCCCATGGCTGCTGACTTTGCGGAGGGCATTGTCAATAATGTGAAAAAGGCCAGGATGCACATGGAAGCTGCACAGCAACGGATGAAGAGCCGTGAGGACTTAAGGCGTAGGGAGGTGGCTTACAGCCCTGGAGATTTGGTGTTGCTGAGCACTAAGAACCTAAACCAACCGGGCCCGGGCGTGAGAAAGCTGAAGCCCTTGTTTATGGGTCCCTTTGAGGTGGAGCATATGGTTGGAAAAGTAGCAGTGAAGCTGCGCTTGCCCCCTGATTGGGCATGGATTCACAGCGTCTTCCATGTCAGCTTGCTGAAACCTTATGTAGGTAGCGCTGGCTCGAACTTCCGCGCTGTGACACCTCCTCCCCCAGTGCAGTGGCTAGATGGAGAGCCATTGTACAGAGTTGAGGAGCTCTTAGATCATGCAGTGGCCAAAAAGGGTCGCGGCAGGATCTACAAGTTCTTGGTGAAGTGGGAAGGATACGAGGCGGAACACAACACTTGGGAGCCCGAGAGCAACCTGTTGGGATGTGCAGATCTGGTGAGGAGGTACAAATCCCTCAAAGATCTACCCACTAAGCCACCAAGGTAGTTGGCGCAGTGCGCTCGGGGGACTGATTTCAGGTTGCGCCTGACGAGGTAGTTAACCTAGGCAGCAGTTCACGGATCGTGGCGAAGCGCTGGAGCCACATCAGCTATCTGCTATGGAGTGATCCTTGCTGCCTTAAGTGACAGTTTGAGTCCTCCTTAGCTTTTGGAACCACTGGATCCAAGCGGGGCAATGAGATGCCTACGCGAGTCCTTACAAAATGTAAGGGCGGGGGAAGTCACTAGTGTACTTATAGTGCTGGTGCGTTCTAGATCTCACCTGGCGCCGAGGACGGCTTGGGCCAGGTGGGGGGGAATGCTACGACCCTTTGTGTCGTAAATATCTAGGGTGTGAGATCACACTCTGCTTGGCTATTTATGGAGTGACTGGGTCCTAGGGCGGGTTCGATTCCTGCAGCTGTATCAATAATCCCCTAACAGCTTAGCTCCATAAACAACCAATGCAGTAGTGTCCACGCACAAGTCTTTAGGCTTTAGGCGGTCTGCACCGGGACGTAGCATCTGGGCCCCTTGCCTGCCTGCACCTTTGGCAACGCCCCCGCCCCGACGAACACCACCTGTTGCCTTATTGCTTGCACTCATTTTAATGGATGCCCGCTTGTGTGTTTTTTCTTGAAGCACCTTCAGCAAATTCGTTGATGTAACAAATTTGCTCGGTGAGTTGACAGCCAGGCCGGAGAAGTTGTGGCTCCAAAACTGTTGAAATAAATATAAATTAGGATGTGGGCACAGGCCCTAAAAGATGCTTCTCACCCTCATGATGCTGAACGCCAAATTCTTTGCTGTGCTGCTGCTGTCAGGCCTCACTTTCCGGGGTGGCTCATGGGTTTGCATGTGGGAAAAAGTATGGCCAACGTTATGCTGCTGAGCGCCATCAGGCTTTCTGTGATGCAAGACGCAACGCAAGCAAGGTTAGGGCCCTGCCCCCTGCTGTCAGTATGACCTCTGGTGCAAGCGATGTTCTCCAGGATGATTCTGCTGCTGATGGGACACAATGTGACTGGGGGGAGGCTGGCTTCTCACACAATGAATCAACAACAGCTTCTGACAGCTTGAAAAGACCCCGCAGCCCAATTATTGATCATGATGCTCTTTTTGATGAGCTCACCATGGAGAACAAGCTCCTCAAGTCTGTTGTTAAACATGATTTGATGCTTTGCAAGAAGGGGCTGGACTTGTCGAAGGTGAGGCTTTATAATTTCGGAAGCCCTGCTGTGAAAAGCTCTGCCGTTGAACTCTTCACACGCCCATCATGGCATGTTTGCTTGCATGTCCACCCTCGTTTCTCACCTTGTACAAACATAGCATGCACTGATGTCACCATGTGCTCTTTGCTGCATCATACATGCATCTCTGCCATTTTTGTGCTGCTTGCCCCCATCTCCAATTGAGAAATCTCATCTGTCATGCAGCATGCTCTGTGCAAGGTAACTGTGAAATAGTGGCTCCTCTAAAGTCACACTCCTACTGCTCATATTATGCCCATGCAGGTGTCGTACAAGAATGCAGATGAGCAACAGTCACGACTAATCAGTGCGCTGCCGCAAGAAGAACAGTGGGTGTGCGACAAGATCTCCTTGCCTCAAGCAGGCATTGTGAATTTTTGGAGCAGAAATATCCGTGCTATTATTATTAAGCTTTATGGGAGCCCTAAGCATGGAACTGATTTTGCTTTTGAGAGTGATGTTGCTGCAAAAAGTGCGCCCCACGGCACATCGGTGTGGCTGCGTGAGGAAGCAAACATGAGAATGCGTGTTGGAAACCATGCTGTGATTGCGGGGGTCCAATTGTTTTCTGATGCCGCTGTTGTCAACTTGAAGGGCACCTCTTTTCATCCAGTCTACATGTGCCTCATGAACCACACGTACACTGAGAAAATAAAAGCTATAGAGACAGTAGCGTACTTACCCCACGTCATACATGAATCAGATTGTCCTCCAGAGCAAAGGCGTCTGAATAAGCTCCTTGGCTTCCATGCAGCTTTTCATATTTTGTTGAAGCCTTTGCATACAATGAAGTCTGGTGAATGGATGAAAGGGCCTGACCAGTTGAATCATTTTGTTGTTCCCGTCTTGCTAAACTTCATCGGCGACAATCTTGAGGTGAGTACTCGCCTTGCCTGGCCTGGCCTGGCCTTGCCTTGCCTTACTAACACACTCAAATTTTCACGCAGCTCTCTGAGATGGTGGCAACATACGCTTGCCACAATTCCCGCTGCAAGTGTCAGAGATGCTTGATACTGTCAATCTCAATTGGGGCTCTGCCAGGCACCTACAAAGCAAAATAAGGCGCTCGTATGTGGATGGATACCTCTAACCAGAGTACGTTTGCAATTAGGCATGCTGACTTGACTTGGAGCCGATGAAGACTTGCGCTCATCTGCTTGCCGAGATTTTCATGTGCCTTTCACAAAACTGACAGGTGTGCTCCTCCACTACTGCCACAGGTCGCGCACTGAACGAAAGCAGACCCAAGTTA